>OY757930.1:78636696-78646696 GCA_963585895.1 Sepioteuthis lessoniana | reverse complement strand
TATGTATGTATTTTGGCAGCATTTCTTCATTGATACATATTTGATTGAACATAATAGACATTTTTTTGTCTAAATATTTTTTTTTGTTAATCCTTTCGAATTGCCGTATTGATCTTATGATATTCGGCGGGAATTGGTTGATAAACTTTCCATAATTAGTTATTTCCTGAGTACTTTCTGCTTGACTTTGGGCCATCATCAGGGGAAGATGTATTACAAAAGGGATGTAACTTTTTTATGTACATTACTACTTTGTAAGAAGAGCATCTGTATTGTTGTATTGTGTAGCGTTTACTTTTCAAATTTGTTTCTATAAATAGCATCAGTAGCTAAAGACATTTAAGTACATTAGCACTGGTTTCAAAATTAATTCTATTAAGTTTGGGTTGAATGTTCCTAATATGTAGTGCCTCGAGAATCTGTAGTTTTTGCTTGTTATTTTGATGTTCTAATATTGTTGGGTTTTCAGTAAGAATTTTCCGTAATTCTGTTGTTGGGCATGAATGTCTTTTTAAATGCTGGGCTATGGAACTTGTACAAGAAAGGTGCATTGTAAGTCTTCTCAATAGGGTAGTTGAGGTTTAACCAACATATATATCATTATTTTCAGAGATACAATCTCCTAAAGGACATTTAAATTGATGTATAACATTAGTTTTTAACAAGACTCCAATCGAGGGAGAGGAATTATTTTTAATGACTAAGTTGGAGGTTTTAAATTTATTATGGTATATAATAAGTTTTATTTTTTATTAGGATCAGTGGAGAGTATATTTCTATGAATCAATGTTTTTAATTCAAAAGGATTAACAAAAAAATATGTTGACAAAAAATGTCTATTATGTCAGTCAGGAGGACACATTTGAGAGTTAATGTCAGATTGTGCTCTTTGCGCCAAGAGAGAGGGTAGAGAGAGAAGATTAATCTTTAATCCAATCTAATTGTAAGATGACTTTTTCCGTAAAAAAAAAAAAAAGATTCATTGCATTCCTTTTCTAACTTTCTTCCTACACAGACAATCATGATACAAATAGCAAACATCCCTTCCCTGAGATAGGAAACAAATCCTGATAATCTCTTGCAGTCATTTTATCTAGCATCCAAGCAAGATGAAGTCAGTGACTGTTGAACTTTTTAAAGCCCCTCTCTTTGACAGCACTTTCTCCCATAAAGGATGTTTTTTCTGTAATGTATGTCTAGAGAACAACCAACCAACCAACCAATGGCTAGAAAACGAAACAATTTATGATATAGGATCAAAAAAAGAAAAGTTTGGTTTGGTTTCTTTGTTTAATGGCATATCAGCCTTTGAGGGTTATTTTATGCCAAAGCCATTCCTGTAAAAGAATTGTAGTGGTACTGTGTTGTGGCCCTGGAAAGGGTCACTCATGAAAACACAAACACAGATATTAGATAACAGATTATGATACACAAGAAAGATAGAGTTGCATAGAAAAGGTAAGAAGTCTTGTACTGTTCGGATAACACCGATATTGATCTGCCCCTGGCAGCGAAATCTCTCAGTACTAATAACGGTGAGAAAAGTCCATTATGGTGAGATGGGTAAGGCTCCCACAACATACTGTTTGACCAATAGCAGGGAAGATAAAAGAGTTCATAAATTTCTCAAGGGCATTAGTCTAAAAATGAATGTGATGTCACCGTACAGCACTTTAGCAGCTATGCCGTGGGAACTCCTCTCTTGAAAAAAGGCAACATAAACATTATTAACCCATTTTATTTTGTACCCTGAGTATGACACTAAACTACATCTGATGGTGAGGCTCCTGTTCTGAAGATCTCATAAAGGTTGAGTTACTCTTTCATTGCTATTACTCTCAGGTCTACTTTAAGGAACACAATTATAGATCAAGTAGAATCGTTTTAGATAATGTTTAAAATGATTTTTTACTACATTACCTCTTAAAACACTGATGTTACAACTAAGTATGAAGTATTTGGTTTCTTTGTTTAATCGTACATCACTCCTCATAGAACAGTTGTGGTACTGTCAAAACTTTAGCAAGAGGGATAAGGGGGTTCATGCCTTTCCCAAAGGTATTAGTCCAAAGGTGAATGTCATAGTGTGACTGGAGTTCAAATTCATTAAATTTGAGCACTTTGTCCAGCACTTTAGCCATCATGCTAAGAGGACTCCCCCATGAAGTATTTAACTGTTTAAAATGTCTATGAACTTTAGAACATTGACTCTTAAAAACAATGATATTGTAGTTAAGTATGGAGTATTTACCTGTTTAAAATGATTGTGAACATATATATTTTTACTGTATATAATCAGACGCTATAAAACTGACATTGGCATAAAAATAAACCAACAACAGTTGACATGCCAATCAATCAAGCAACCATTTTATATCTAAAAATATATCAGAAAAGACATAAAAGTCATTAACTTTGCAGTCATTACAAAACTGAAATTTAAGTTACAATATTATTGAACGTATGGTATCAAAAAATTAACATTTGTAAAACAGCAATTTCTTTTATCAGAAACACTCTGAAATAATCCATTATATGTGGTCAAAGGGAGTTAATTCAATAAAATCCTAAGAACATCTTTTGACTATTATAAGGAATTATAAACTAGAAAGAGTTAATCCTTCCTTATTGTAGTGTACTCATAACTTGATTTGCCCTTTTCAGTTAAATACTAGTTTTTTCCAAAAAAAAAAAAACTGGAAAGCCACTCTGATCTTTTGACCAAAATTTGGAGACCCACTTTATATGTTTCTATCCAAACCAACATATTTCTAAGAAGAGACAAAGAGGTATTGATTTTAGCATGAAAACCATACAACCAAGGCTGGGCTTACATAGGGGCTAATATGGGCTGCAGCTCAGAGCCCCTGATAACTAAAAAAAAAAAATAAAGATAAAAAATAGAGGGTTTGTTTATTTTTTTAGATTTAATGGGTGTATTTTGAGCACCTCGAGTTAGGGTGGGTCTTTTAGATTTGATGGAGCCCTTTGAAGGGACCTTCTTTAGATTTTGATGCATCTTTTATATATACATATAAATATATATATATATATATATATATATATATATATGAAGATCTTGTGGTAGGTACAGAATTTAGATACTATTTTTAAAAGTATGAGCATAATAAAATATTTCAAAAATTATTTTTTAAATCCTAAAAAAAAGGGACTCTTTGTTTTGGTCACTTCTCTTCAGAGAATTATGTCTGTGACAATAGAGTTGATATCAGAGGAAGCAAACACAGGATAGTGACCATTAAAAAAGCTTGGAGCAGGGTAGAAAACTAATATATATATATATATATATATATATATATATTTATATATATATATAATAATTAATTAATATATATTAGTTTTTGTATGTATTTAATAGCATGGAAGCTTATCTGCGACGACTGGTTTCATGCTGTACTTATTCGACAATCATCTGGCAGGAAAAACATGTTCACAATAAGATATTTGAAAAATGATTGAAATTTTTTGCCTAATGATTGTCATATCAAGATGATATGAAACCAGGGGTCACAGATAAGCATCCTTGCTATTAAATACATATAAAAACTTATATATATTTATTTATCCTTATATTATATAATAGATCTATCACAGATGTTAAGCACTCTCCAAATTATACCGCATTTGGTCTGCCACAAACCCACCAAGTGAAATAGTGACAACCATATACTGTGGTTGCATATATATATATATATATATATATATATATATATAATGCAGCTTTTTATTTTGGCAAAATTTTGTATACTTTGCATAATTTTTGCTTGATTTTACACTTCATTGAATGTAATAAGTGCCAAACTTCTCAATATTGTACAAATTCGACAAAATATATCTTTTTGATAGACACAGGGGGCAAACATATATAATTCTATTTGTCCAGAGGCCTCTTAAGGCCAAATTCCAACCTTGCGTACCTCCGATATTATAATAGATCTAAGTACTATGTAAGTACTACTTAAGAAAATAAAGATGTATTCACCAAAAAAATACATTTTTATTTTCTTTACTCACTATAATACAGTTCAAAAAGCAAGGGAGGTCACCATGGTGTAGTGATCAACTTTCTGGGCTGTGATATCAAAGTGAATTCAAATTCCAGATGTTCTTCTACAGGAATGGCTTATGCATTAAACAACCCTCAAAAGTTGATATGCCATTAAGCAAAGAAACCAAAAAAAAACAAATTAACAAAGTTTGCAATACAAGGTGTGTGATTATGAATTCCAAAACTTTCTTTAAATCCTCTCTCTGGTTTAATCAGCAAATTTCTTCAATAATGCAATTAATTCTTTTACAAATTGATATGTAGCTAGTAGATATGAACGTATTGTCAATATGTAATTTTATTCTTTTATACACGTAGCTCTTTCACATGGTATCAAAATCATTTGAAAAATGTGTTGAAAAACTTGTCTTTTATTGGTAATTTCTATCTTGGCACTTTCAGGAATTACTCAGAGAATTCATTAATAAAGATATATAAATATGAAGATTTAGTTTAGCTATCCTAATGAGTACAAAGAAAGGGTTTGATTAAGTACTATACTTACATTGTAAATTGAACCCTCTCGAAAAAAAACCCAAAAAACTTGTTTACATTTCTGAGCAATTTTTTTAAACTTACAAAACTCATTGATTTAAAAATATACAAATGTTTCATTTTTAAATAATTGGTACTTGGTCTTCATTGTAATAAATTTTAGTTATTCTAGTAGTATTATATAATAAACAGATAGAAAGATAAAAGAATATCTTTTTCTTTGTTCCAATTTTTCTTTGATTTTTTATATGCTAGATGATGTTTGACATCTTTCACCTATTATTGCCAACTATTGAATAATACCAATATCCACCAGTTTACTTATAACATGATTGGCTTCCTCGAATACTCAAACCCTGGATCATAAAGAAAGACCCCAGTAGGAAATTCAATCAGATTGATTGTATTCAGTATCTAAATTTGTTCTATTTGGTATGCACTATCAGTACCAAATTATATATATATATATATATATGTACGTGTGTGTGTGTGGTCCTTTTCAGAATTATTGGTACCCTTTCAATTTTTTTACTATATCTTCAGAAATAAACAGAAAATAATTAAATATTTATAAACCTTCTATTTTATCATAAGCTGTTCTTCATTAACTATGTGATGTCAAGAGTCTAAAGCTATTTCATTAATCTGTTTTTTTGTTTTTTATCTGGAGATATTCCACCTCATGTACTGAAATTTCATCAGTGCCAATAATTGTGACTAGGACTGCATATATATATATATATATATATATATATATATATATATATATACACACACACACATATATATATATGTGTGTGTGTATGTATGTATGTGTGTGTATGGAAAAGACAAATATAATAGAAGCATCTAATGGCTTATAGTTTCTTTCATTTGAAATTGTAGTGAAAGTGGAAAAAGGTGATAGATCTGATAAAAAGATTATTCATAAGTAAAGAAACATCAAAGTGCTTAATTAAGATAAATTCTTTGTTTGCCGTTGTTGTGAAGGGAAGAGGTATAGGAAGAAAAGTTTACAATAGAAGTGCCGTAATGAAAAACACTATCTTTTATGTTAGTTTTGTACTATTTAGCAGAAAGGAGAAATAGTATTTACAGGCGTAAGATTACATTGTCACAGGATTTGTTTCTTCTTTGTTTTTATTAATTACACAAGGCTGAGTCGAAAGTTTTGCAGTATTTTGGTACGAGCAACTTTGTGGCAAAGCGGTTTAAGCTGTAGAAGGTACCTGCTATGGTTAGTAGCATTGTAATTGTTGGTTGTGCATTGTTTCACCTAGTGTATCATTTGAAAGCAGCTCAGATGAACATGCCATGTAGTTTAATTTAGGAACTTATATTTTTCAATTTCTTACTGGATCATTATGCCATAGAAGGCACCAAAAATATTTGTTGTGTGAAAGAGAAAGGTGCAGTTGATCACAGTAACCAGATGGTTGAAGAAATTTTGCATCAGTCGCAAGAACCTCGATGATCTTGCAAGGTCAGGTAGGCCTTAAGCCATAGATTTCAAGGTCGTGCATAGAGGTAAATCTAGTGAGTAGTACTTGGAGAGTATCAGGAGAGCTCAGCATCACACAGTCCAGTATGGTTTATCACTTTTCCCGGTCAGGTAGACCTAAAACCATGGATTTCAAGGCCGTGCTCCAAGCCATAAAGGTAAATCTAGTGAGTAGCGCTTGGAGAGTATCAGGAGAGCTCAGCATCACACAGTCCAGTATGGTTTATCACTTTTCCTGACCTCAGCAAAAGCATCCACAGTTGCCAAATTGTGTCTCACATTGCCAAAATATTGCAAGACATTCGACTGAACCAAATATATAATAATTAATAAATTTTATGAATCAAATCTTTGTTCTTTCTTGTTGTTTTTTTTCCCCCACTTTTTTTTTTCTTTCTTTCTGTCCACTTTCCAGATTATTTGATAACTTTATTATTTAATTTCGTTCAATTAGGAATTTGGTTTTGCATTTTTTTAATTTGCATTTCAGTATATTTAAAGTTTGTTTTGTTTTTTTTTTTGGTTTTTTGTTTTAATATAAATGGTAATTTTTTTTTCTCTTTTAATTTTGAAATTTCTTTTTTTTTTCTCTTTTTGATCTTGGAAACAAATTAACTTTTCAATTAATTTTTTTACAAGATCAAGATTTTGTTTTTTCATTTTTATTCTCTCAGACAACAGTCTCCATTTGGGATAAAACCTTATGGTTTGGTTTTGACGTTGAAGGTTCCTGGTTCGATTGATGTTTGTTTTGTGGGTGCTTAATCTGCTGATTTTGATACCAGCATTGAAGATATGGCGTTGGCACAAGAATCAACCCGGAGAGCATAACAAAAGCTCCTGAGGCATAGAAACTGTAATCATAGCTTCCATAAGTGTCACAAAGGAGTCCTGGAAAAGAAAAAAAAAAAACGGTTAGTAATTCAGAAACATTTCGTTTATACTTTTCAAAAACTTAATTTGACTATCTTTTCATTCATATCTGCAGCCTCAAGGTCAAATTTAGCCTTCTAAACCATCAAGGGTGGCCTTACATGGGTTTGTTAAAATATCAAAATTACACACCTTTAATACATTCCCACCTAAAGCAATTCCTGGCCAAGTCAGCTGGGTCTGTAGAATATACCAGCTGCATCTCTTCAGAAGGGTAAGACTCCTCTAATGAGTGTCCTGAATAGGACACTATAACATTTGATGGTGAGGTTCCAATAATGCCAGAGCTATGGGGAATGCAGAGTACCTCTTTATTGCCATCACTCCCAGGTCCACCATGGCCTGGAGTGGTAGTATCTGATGAGGTGCTATCTAAATAGTGTACTTATGCTGAACTGAATTGTTTGAAATAGAATTATTTTCACTTCTAACTGTGTGTGACCAAAAAACACTATACTTATGCAAAACTAAATTGTTAGAAATAAAACTGTTTTTGACATATAAACTGTGTACTTATGCTAAGCTGAATTGTTTGAATCAGAACAGTTTATATGCAAAAAATGGATTTGGCATTTAATAACTTACGATGGTTGATATGCCATAAAACCAAACCCAACCAAGCCTAAAAGCAATTCCAAAAAGGTCGATAAAAATTTACAAAAGATTTTCATTTCTGGTAGATATTATATCATTTAAAACAGAAATTCTTCCAAACAATAACCATGTAAGTACTCCTGTATAGTTGCACCACTTGAATGTTAACAAAATCCCTTCAGAAAAAGCTAGATGAGTAGAACACAATTGCATACTGTTTTGAACCAATCCTCGAAGCAGCATCCCAAAAAACAGCAGCTGCACAATCATTTACCTCCCATGTCACAAAACATTCAAGTATGACAAGCAATACTTGCTCGGCACAGCTGGAGAAGTAAGGACAAAATCATAAGTAATTATTTCTTATGGATTCCTTCTCATGGGTAAACCAATATTGGCAGACCAGATCTTTGCTGAAACTGGATGTCATCTAAAGGACTTGCCAGGAGCAATGACCGATAGGGATAGAAGGTGAGAGAGAGAGAGAGAGAGGATAAAGAGAATCTGTGCTGTCAATCACCTTAACGATGATGATGATAATATGGTGATTAAAATTTGACTAAATTATCAATTAAATCTTTAAAACGGATTTTCTTATAGATATACTCAAAATATATCGTGGAAGTGCGCTTTGTGTAGATAAATTGATTTGACAACTTGAGTTCAATCAGTACCAAGGTATCAAGAAACATTTTTTTTGAGTCTTTAGTACAAGTTGACCTGAGCCATCAGCGAACACTCTACCTACTAGCCAATTATATATATATATATATATATAATGAATAGATATATATTAGATATATATATATTTAATTCATGGAATTTAGTCTGTGACCACTGGGTTTTATGGAGTTTTTTGCAGAAGAACAATTATCAGGCAGTTAAGAAAATGAGATGAATCAAAAATAAAAAAAATACAAGCAAACCAAATATTCCATGCTGCAAATAAAAAAAACTTTCTTTGTTGTGTTGTTAAAAAGAAGTTTCGTTATTCATTTGTGTTGCCTAAAAAATATAGTGTTAGAGAAATTAACAATTTCCCAAGACACTATAAATTGGTGGCCCCGCATGGTACCTTCTGAATTGCGAAACAAAATAAAACTTTATTCACAAAAACCCATTTCGACTCTCACATCTTACTTCTTCATCATTCTAACTTTATTTACCCTAAAACCTTAGCGAGGGGACTAACAACACTCAGCGAGGAAACAAACCAACATAAACACACATACGTTACACCATCTTCCTCACTAAACACAAACAAACTTCCCTCTCGCTAAACAATAATAACCATTTCACCTATTGCTAAAGATCTCTGTCGGTAGAGATCTGCAAAACTCCAACTACATGCCTCAACAGAAGAGAACTCAATTCTCTATTCCCCAATGGCAGAGAACTCACCTGTCTGCCTCCATGGTCCAATCTCCACTTTCAACTGCCTCTTTTTCAAAATCTTCAAATTCTCAGGACCATCTCTTCTGGGCATGACCTCATCCACGCTCCAGACCATTTCCTGTGTGGGGGTTTATTATGACAATGGTAATTGTCATATACTTTGCGCGCAAGCGCAAAACTGTATCCACTGACTATGCACGTGAACTCTTAACCTGAATAGTTCAAATTGATAAATGTAATCAGATTGTCACAGATAGATAGATATATAGAATCAGTCTGACATTGATAAATGTAATCAGACTGTCATAGATAGATAGAATCAGTCTGACATTGATAAATGTAATCACACTGTCATAGATAGATAGAGAGAATAAGTCTGACATTGATAAATGTAATCAGACAGTCATAGATAGATAGATAGATAGATAGAATCAATCTGACATTGATAAATGTAATCAGACTGTCATAGATAGATAGATAGATAGACAGATAGATAGAATCAATCTGACATTAATAAATGAATTAAGACAGTCATAGATAGATAGAGAGATAGACAAATAAATAGAATCAATCTGACATTGAAAAATGTAATCAGACTGTCATAGACAGGTAGAGAGATAGATAGATAGATAGATAGATAGATAGATAGATATATAGATTCAGTCTGACATTGATAAATGTAATCAGACTGTCATAGATAAATAGATAGATAGATAGAATCAATCTGACATTGATAAATGTAATCAGACTGTCAGAGATAGATAGATAGAATAATCTAACATTGATAAATGTAATGAGACTGTCATAGATAGATAGATAGATAGATAGATAGATAGACTCAGTCTGACATTGATAAATGTAATCAGACTGTCATAGATAGATGGAGAGATAGAATCAGTCTGACATTGATAAATGTAATCAGACTGTCATTGATAGATACATAGAATCAGTCTGACATTGATAAATGTAATCAGACTGTCACAGATAGATAGAAAGATAGATAGACAGATAGA
>OY757930.1:78624196-78634196 GCA_963585895.1 Sepioteuthis lessoniana | reverse complement strand
GACGGTCATAGATAGATAGATAAATAGAAAGATAGATAGAATCAATCTGACATTGATAAATGTAATCAGACGCTCATAGATAGGTCGATAGATTGAATCAATCTGACATTGATAAATGTAATCAGACTGTCATAGATAGATAGATAGATAGATAGACAGATAGATAGAATCAATCTGACAATTATAAATGTAATCAGACGGTCATAGATAGATAGATAGATAGATAGATAGATAGATAGATAGATAGATTCAGTCTGACATTGATAAATGTAATCAGACTGTCATGGATAGATACATAGATCGAATCAGTCTGACATTGATAAATGTAATCTGACTGTAATAGATAGATAGATATATAGATAGAATCAGTCTGACATTGATAAATTTAATCAGATTGTCATAGATAGATAGATAGATAGATAGATAGATAGATGGATTCAGTCTGACATTGATTAATGTAATCAGACTGTCATAGATAGATAGTTGGATAGAATCAGTCTGACATTGATAAATGTAATCAGACTGTCATAGATAGATAAATAGATAGAATAAGTCTGACATTGATGAATGTAATCAGACGGTAATAGATAGATAGATAGATAGATAGATAGATAGATAGATAGATAGATAGATAGATAGATTCAGTCTGACATTGATAAATGTAATCAGACTGTCATAGATAGATAGATAGAATCAGTCTGACATTGATAAATGTAATCTGACTGTAATATATAGATAGATAGATAGAATCAGTCTGACATTGATAAATGTAATCAGACTGTCATAGATGGATAGATAGATAGATAGATAGATAGATAGATAGATAGATAGATAGATAGATAGATAGATGGATAGAATCAAACTGACATTGATAAATGTAATCAGACGGTCATAGATAGATAGATAGATAGATAGATAGATAGATAGATAGATAGATAGATAGATAGATAGAATCAATCTGACATTGATAAATGAAATCAGACGGTCATAGATAGATAGATAAATAGAAAGATAGATAGAATCAATCTGACATTGATAAATGTAATCAGACGCTCATAGATAGGTCGATAGATTGAATCAATCTGACATTGATAAATGTAATCAGACTGTCATAGATAGATAGATAGATAGATAGATAAAATCAATCTGACAATTATAAATGTAATCAGACGGTCATAGATAGATAGATAGATAGATAGATAGATAGATAGATAGAATCAGTCTGACATTGATAAATGTAATAAGACTGTCATAGATAGATAGATAGATTCAGTCTGACATTGATAAATGTAATCAGACTGTCATGGATAGATACATAGATCGAATCAGTCTGACATTGATAAATGTAATCTGACTGTAATAGATAGATAGATATATAGATAGAATCAGTCTGACATTGATAAATTTAATCAGATTGTCATAGATAGATAGATAGATAGATAGATAGATGGATTCAGTCTGACATTGATTAATGTAATCAGACTGTCATAGATAGATAGTTGGATAGAATCAGTCTGACATTGATAAATGTAATCAGACTGTCATAGATAGATAGATAGATAGAATAAGTCTGACATTGATGAATGTAATCAGACGGTAATAGATAGATAGATAGATAGATAGATAGATAGATAGATAGATAGATTCAGTCTGACATTGATAAATGTAATCAGACTGTCATAGATAGATAGATAGAATCAGTCTGACATTGATAAATGTAATCAGACTGTCATAGATGGATAGATAGATAGATAGATAGATAGATAGATAGATAGATAGATAGATAGATAGAATCAGTCTGACATTGATAAATGTAATCAGACTGTCATAGATAGATATATAGATAGATTCAGTCGGACATTGATAAATGTAATCAGACTGTCATAGATAGATAGATAGATAGATAGATAGATAGATAGATAGATAGATAGAATCTGTCTGACATTGATAAATGTAATCAGTCTGTCAAAGATAGATAGATAGATAGACAGATATGCAGGATCAATCTGACATTGATAAATGTAATCAGACTGTATGGATAGATAGATAGATAGATAGATAGATAGATAGATAGATAGATAGATAGATAGATAGATAGATAGATAGATAGATAGAATCAATCTGGCATTGATAAATGTAATCAGACAGTCATAGATAGATAGATAGTCAGACAGATAGATAGAATCAATCTGACATTGATAAATGTAATCAGACGGTCATAGATAGATAGATAGATAGATAGATAGATAAATAGATAGATAGATAGAATCAATCTGACATTGATGAATGTAATCAGACAGTCATAGATAGATAGATAGTCAGACAGAAAGATAGAATCAATCTGACATTGATAAATGTAATGAGACGGTCATAGATAGATAGATAGATAGATAGATAGAATCAATCTGACATTGATAAATGAAATCAGACTGTTATAGATAGATAGATAAATAGAAAGATAGATAGAATCAATCTGACATTGATAAATGTAATCAGACGCTCATAGATAGATAGATTGATTGAATCAATCTGACATTGATAAATGTAATCAGACTGTCATAGATAGATAGATAGATAGATAGAATCAATCTGACAATGATAAATGTAATCAGACGGTTATAGATAGATAGATAGATAGAATCAGTCTGACATTGATAAATGTAATCTGACAGTGATAGATAGATAGATAGAATCAGTCTGACATTGATAAATTTAATCTGACTGTCATAGATATATAGATAGATAGATAGATAGATAGATAGATAGATAGATAGATAGATAGATAGATAGATAGATTCAGTCTGACATTGATTAATGTAATCAGACTGTCATAGATAGATAGATAGATAGAATCAGTCTGACATTGATAAATGTAATCAGACTGTTATAGATAGATAGATAGATAGATAGATAGATAGATAGATAGATAGATAGATAGATAGATAGATAGAATCAGTCTGACCTTGATGAATGTAATCAGACGATAATAGATAGATAGATAGATAGATAGATAGATAGATAGATAGATAGATAGATAGATAGATAGATAGATAGATAGATTGATTCAGTCTGACATTGATAAATGTAATCAGACTGTTATAAATAGATAGATAGAATCAGTCTGACATTGATAAATGCAATCTGACTGTAATATATAGATAGATAGATAGAGTCAGTCTGACATTGATAAATGTAATCAGACTGTCATAGATAGATAGATAGATACATAGATAGATAGATAGATAGATAGATAGAATCAGTCTGACATTGATAAATGTAATCAGACTGTCATAGATAGATATATAGATAGATTCAGTCTGACATTGATAAATGTAATCAGACTGTCATAGATAGATAGATAGAATCAATCTGACATTGATAAATGTAATCAGACAGTCATAGATAGATAGATAGTCAGACAGATAGATAGAATCAATCTGACATTGATAAATGTAATCAGACTGTCATAGATAGATAGATAGATTCAGTCTGACATTGATAAATGTAATCAGACTGTCATAGATAGATAGATAGATAGATAGATAGATAGATAGATAGATAGATAGATAGATAGATAGATAGATAGAATCTGTCTGACATTGATAAATGTAATCAGACTGTCATAGATAGATAGATAGATAGATAGATAGATAGATAGATAGATAGATAGATAGATAGATAGATAGAATCAGTCTGACATTGATAAATGTAATCAGACTGCCATAGATAGATAGATAGATAGATTCAGTCTGACATTGATAAATGTAATCAGACTGTCATAGATAGATAGATAGATAGATAGATAGATAGATAGATAGATAGATAGATAGATAGATAGAATCTGTCTGACATTGATAAATGTAATCAGTCTGTCAAAGATAGATAGATAGATAGACAGGTATGCAGGATCAATCTGACATTGATAAATGTAATCACACTGTATAGATAGATAGATAGATAGATAGATAGATAGATAGATAGATAGATAGATAGATAGATAGATAGAATCAATCTGACATTGATAAATGTAATCAGACAGTCATAGATAGATAGATAGTCAGACAGATAGATAAAATCAATCTGACATTGATAAATGTAATCAGGCGGTCATAGATAGATAGATAGATAGATAGATAGATAGATAGATAGATAGATAGAATCAATCTGACATTGATAAATGAAATCAGACTGTCATAGATAGATAGATAAATAGGAAGATAGATAGAATCAATCTAACATTGATAAATGTAATCAGACGCTCATAGATAGATAGATAGATTGAATCAATCTGACATTAATAAATGTAATCAGACTGTCATAGATAGATAGATAGATAGATAGATAGATAGACAGATAGATAGATTCAATCTGACAATGATAAATGTAATCAGACAGTTATAGATAGATAGATAGATAGAATCAGTCTGACATTGATAAATGTAATCTGACAGTAATAGATATATAGATAGATAGAATCAGTCTGACATTGATAAATTTAATCAGACTGTCATAGATAGATATATAGAATGATAGATAGATAGATAGATAGATAGATAGATAGATAGATTCAGTCTGACATTGATTAATGTAATCAGACTGTCATAGATAGATAGATAGATAGAATCAGTCTGACATTGATAAATGTAATCAGACTGTCATAGATGGATAGATAGATAGATAGATAGATAGATAGATAGATAGATAGATAGATAGATGGATAGAATCAAACTGACATTGATAAATGTAATCAGACGGTCATAGATAGATAGATAGATAGATAGATAGATAGATAGATAGATAGATAGATAGATAGATAGAATCAATCTGACATTGATAAATGAAATCAGACGGTCATAGATAGATAGATAAATAGAAAGATAGATAGAATCAATCTGACATTGATAAATGTAATCAGACGCTCATAGATAGGTCGATAGATTGAATCAATCTGACATTGATAAATGTAATCAGACTGTCATAGATAGATAGATAGATAGATAGATAAAATCAATCTGACAATTATAAATGTAATCAGACGGTCATAGATAGATAGATAGATAGATAGATAGATAGATAGATAGAATCAGTCTGACATTGATAAATGTAATAAGACTGTCATAGATAGATAGATAGATTCAGTCTGACATTGATAAATGTAATCAGACTGTCATGGATAGATACATAGATCGAATCAGTCTGACATTGATAAATGTAATCTGACTGTAATAGATAGATAGATATATAGATAGAATCAGTCTGACATTGATAAATTTAATCAGATTGTCATAGATAGATAGATAGATAGATAGATAGATGGATTCAGTCTGACATTGATTAATGTAATCAGACTGTCATAGATAGATAGTTGGATAGAATCAGTCTGACATTGATAAATGTAATCAGACTGTCATAGATAGATAGATAGATAGAATAAGTCTGACATTGATGAATGTAATCAGACGGTAATAGATAGATAGATAGATAGATAGATAGATAGATAGATAGATTCAGTCTGACATTGATAAATGTAATCAGACTGTCATAGATAGATAGATAGAATCAGTCTGACATTGATAAATGTAATCAGACTGTCATAGATGGATAGATAGATAGATAGATAGATAGATAGATAGATAGATAGATAGATAGATAGAATCAGTCTGACATTGATAAATGTAATCAGACTGTCATAGATAGATATATAGATAGATTCAGTCGGACATTGATAAATGTAATCAGACTGTCATAGATAGATAGATAGATAGATAGATAGATAGATAGATAGATAGATAGAATCTGTCTGACATTGATAAATGTAATCAGTCTGTCAAAGATAGATAGATAGATAGACAGATATGCAGGATCAATCTGACATTGATAAATGTAATCAGACTGTATGGATAGATAGATAGATAGATAGATAGATAGATAGATAGATAGATAGATAGATAGATAGATAGATAGATAGATAGATAGATAGAATCAATCTGGCATTGATAAATGTAATCAGACAGTCATAGATAGATAGATAGTCAGACAGATAGATAGAATCAATCTGACATTGATAAATGTAATCAGACGGTCATAGATAGATAGATAGATAGATAGATAGATAAATAGATAGATAGATAGAATCAATCTGACATTGATGAATGTAATCAGACAGTCATAGATAGATAGATAGTCAGACAGAAAGATAGAATCAATCTGACATTGATAAATGTAATGAGACGGTCATAGATAGATAGATAGATAGATAGATAGAATCAATCTGACATTGATAAATGAAATCAGACTGTTATAGATAGATAGATAAATAGAAAGATAGATAGAATCAATCTGACATTGATAAATGTAATCAGACGCTCATAGATAGATAGATTGATTGAATCAATCTGACATTGATAAATGTAATCAGACTGTCATAGATAGATAGATAGATAGATAGAATCAATCTGACAATGATAAATGTAATCAGACGGTTATAGATAGATAGATAGATAGAATCAGTCTGACATTGATAAATGTAATCTGACAGTGATAGATAGATAGATAGAATCAGTCTGACATTGATAAATTTAATCTGACTGTCATAGATATATAGATAGATAGATAGATAGATAGATAGATAGATAGATAGATAGATAGATAGATAGATAGATAGATTCAGTCTGACATTGATTAATGTAATCAGACTGTCATAGATAGATAGATAGATAGAATCAGTCTGACATTGATAAATGTAATCAGACTGTTATAGATAGATAGATAGATAGATAGATAGATAGATAGATAGATAGATAGATAGATAGATAGAATCAGTCTGACCTTGATGAATGTAATCAGACGATAATAGATAGATAGATAGATAGATAGATAGATAGATAGATAGATAGATAGATTGATTCAGTCTGACATTGATAAATGTAATCAGACTGTTATAAATAGATAGATAGAATCAGTCTGACATTGATAAATGCAATCTGACTGTAATATATAGATAGATAGATAGAGTCAGTCTGACATTGATAAATGTAATCAGACTGTCATAGATAGATAGATAGATACATAGATAGATAGATAGATAGATAGATAGAATCAGTCTGACATTGATAAATGTAATCAGACTGTCATAGATAGATATATAGATAGATTCAGTCTGACATTGATAAATGTAATCAGACTGTCATAGATAGATAGATAGAATCAATCTGACATTGATAAATGTAATCAGACAGTCATAGATAGATAGATAGTCAGACAGATAGATAGAATCAATCTGACATTGATAAATGTAATCAGACTGTCATAGATAGATATATAGATAGATTCAGTCTGACATTGATAAATGTAATCAGACTGTCATAGATAGATAGATAGATTCAGTCTGACATTGATAAATGTAATCAGACTGTCATAGATAGATAGATAGATAGATAGATAGATAGATAGATAGATAGATAGATAGATAGATAGATAGATAGATAGATAGAATCTGTCTGACATTGATAAATGTAATCAGACTGTCATAGATAGATAGATAGATAGATAGATAGATAGATAGATAGATAGATAGATAGATAGATAGATAGAATCAGTCTGACATTGATAAATGTAATCAGACTGCCATAGATAGATAGATAGATAGATTCAGTCTGACATTGATAAATGTAATCAGACTGTCATAGATAGATAGATAGATAGATAGATAGATAGATAGATAGATAGATAGATAGATAGATAGAATCTGTCTGACATTGATAAATGTAATCAGTCTGTCAAAGATAGATAGATAGATAGACAGGTATGCAGGATCAATCTGACATTGATAAATGTAATCACACTGTATAGATAGATAGATAGATAGATAGATAGATAGATAGATAGATAGATAGATAGATAGATAGATAGATAGATAGATAGAATCAATCTGACATTGATAAATGTAATCAGACAGTCATAGATAGATAGATAGTCAGACAGATAGATAAAATCAATCTGACATTGATAAATGTAATCAGGCGGTCATAGATAGATAGATAGATAGATAGATAGATAGATAGATAGATAGAATCAATCTGACATTGATAAATGAAATCAGACTGTCATAGATAGATAGATAAATAGGAAGATAGATAGAATCAATCTAACATTGATAAATGTAATCAGACGCTCATAGATAGATAGATAGATTGAATCAATCTGACATTAATAAATGTAATCAGACTGTCATAGATAGATAGATAGATAGATAGATAGATAGACAGATAGATAGATTCAATCTGACAATGATAAATGTAATCAGACAGTTATAGATAGATAGATAGATAGAATCAGTCTGACATTGATAAATGTAATCTGACAGTAATAGATATATAGATAGATAGAATCAGTCTGACATTGATAAATTTAATCAGACTGTCATAGATAGATATATAGAATGATAGATAGATAGATAGATAGATAGATAGATAGATTCAGTCTGACATTGATTAATGTAATCAGACTGTCATAGATAGATAGATAGATAGAATCAGTCTGACATTGATAAATGTAATCAGACTGTTATAGATAGATAGATAGATAGATAGATAGATAGATAGATAGATAGAATCAGTCTGACATTGATGAATGTAATCAGACGGTAATAGATAGATAGATAGATAGATAGATAGATAGATAGATAGATAGATTGATTCAGTCTGAAATTGATAAATGTAATCAGACTGTCATAGATAGATAGATAGAATCAGTCTGACATTGATAAATGCAATCTGACTGTAATATATAGATAGATAGATAGAATCAGTCTGACATTGATAAATGTAATAAGACTGTCATAGATAGATAGATAGATAGATAGATAGATAGATAGATAGATAGATAGATAGATAGATAGATAGAATCAGTCTGACATTGATAAATGTAATCAGACTGTCATAGATAGATATATAGATAGATTCAGTCTGACATTGATAAATGTAATCAGACTGTCATAGATAGATAGATAGAATCAATCTGACATTGATAAATGTAATCAGACAGTCAAAGATAGATAGATAGTCAGACAGATAGATAGAATCAATCTGACATTGATAAATGTAATAAGACTGTCATAGATAAAAAGATAGATAGATAGATAGATAGAATCCGTCTGACATTGATAAATGTAATCAGACTGTCATAGATAGATATATAGATAGATTCAGTCTGACAATGATAAATGTAATCAGACTGTCATAGATACATAGATAGATTCAGTCTGACATTGATAAATGTAATCAGACTGTCATAGATAGATAGATAGATAGATATATAGAATCTGTCTGACATTGATAAATGTAATCAGACTGTCATAGATAGATAGATAGATAGATAGATAGATAGATAGATAGATAGATAGATAGATAGATGGATAAAATCAACCTGACATTGATAAATGTAATCAGACAGTCAGAGATAGATAGATAGATAGACAGGTATGCAGGATCAATCTGACATTGATAAATGTAATCACACTGTATAGATAGATAGATAGATAGATAGATAGATATATAGATAGATATATAGATAGATAGAATCAATCTGACATTGATAAATGTAATCAGACAGTCATAGATAGATAGATAGTCAGACAGATAGATAGAATCAATCTGACATTGATAAATGTAATCAGGCGGTCATAGATAGATAGATAGATAGATAGATAGATAGATAGATAGATAGATAGATAGATAGATAGATAGATAGATAGATAGATAGATAGATAGAATCAATCTGACATTGATAAATGAAATCAGACTGTCATAGATAGATAGATAAATAGAAAGATAGATAGAATCAATCTAACATTGATAAATGTAATCAGACGCTCATAGATAGATAGATAGATTGAATCAATCTGACATTGATAAATGTAATCAGACTGTCATAGATAGATATATAGATAGATAGATATATAGATAGATAGATAGATAGATAGATAGAATCAATCTGACAA
>OY757930.1:78601696-78619196 GCA_963585895.1 Sepioteuthis lessoniana | reverse complement strand
GATAGATAGATAGATTCAGTCTGACATTCATAAATGTAATCAGACTGTCATAGATAGATAGATAGATAGATAGATAGATAGATTCTGTATGACATTGATAAACTTATTCAGACTGTCATAGATAGATAGATAAGTAGAATCAGTCTGACATTGATAAATGTAATCAGATTGTCATAGATAGATAGATAGATAGATAGATGGATAGAATCAGTCTGACATTGATAAATGTAATCAGACTGTAATAGATAGATAGATAGACAGATAGATACAGTCTAACATTGATAAATGTAATAAGACTGTCATAGATAGATAGATAGAATCAGTCTGACATTGATAAATGTAATCTGACTGTAATAGATAGATAGATAGATAGAGAGAATCAGTCTGACATGGATCAATGTAATCAGACTGTCATAGCCAGCTACATAGATAGATAGATAGATAGAATCAGTCTGACATAGATAAATGTAATCAGACTGTCATAGATAGATAGAGAGATAGAATCAGTCTGACATTGATAAATGTAATCAGACGGTAATAGATAGATACATAGATAGATAGATAGATAGATAGATAGATAGATAGATAGATAGATTCAGTCTGACATTGATAAATGTAATCAGACTGTAATAGATAGATAGATAGAATCAGTCTGACATTGATAAATGTAATCAGACTGTCATAGATAGATAGATAGAGAGATAGATAGATAGATAGATAGAGAGAGAGAGAGAATCAATCTGACATTGATAAATGTAATCAGAAAGTCATTGATAGATAGATAGTCAGACAGATAGATAGAATCAATCTGACATTGATAAATGTAATCAGACGGTCATAGATACATAGATAAATAGAAAGATAGATAGAATCAATCTGACATTGATAAATGTAATCAGACGCTCATAGATAGATAGATAGATTGAATCAATCTGACATTGATAAATGTAATCAAACTGTCAGAGATAGATAGATAGATAGATAGATAGATAGATAGATAGATAGATAGATAGATAGATAGATAGAATCAGTCTGACATTGATTAATGTAATCAGACTGTCATAGATAGATAGATAGATAGATTCAGTTTGACATTGATTAATGTAATCAGACTGTCATAGATACATAGATAGATAGAATCAGTCTGTCATTGATAAATGTAATCACACTGTCATAGATAGATAGATAGATAGATAGAATCAGTCTGACACTGATAAATGTGATCAGACTGTAATGCGATAGATAGATAGATAGATAGATAGATAGATTCAGTCTGATATTGATAAATGTAATCAGACTGTCAGAGATAGATAGATAGAATACTCCTGACATTGATAATTGTAATCTGACTGTAATAGATAGATGGATAGATAGATAGATAGAATCAGTCTGACATTGATAAATGTAATCAGACTGTCATAGATAGATAGATAGATAGATAGATAAAATCAGTCTGATATTGATAAATGTAATCTGACTGTAATAGATAGACAGATAGATAGAATCAGTCTGACATTGATAAATGTAATCAGACTGTCATAGATAGATAGATAGATAGAAAGATAGATAGAATCAATCTGACATTGATAAATGTAATCAGACGCTCATAGATAGATAGATTGAATCAATCTGACATTGATAAATGTAATCAGACTGTCATAGATAGATAGATAGATAGATAGATAGATTGATAGATAGACAGATAGATAGAAACAATCTGACATTGATAAATGTAATCAGACTGTCATAGATAGATAGATAGATAGAATTATTCTGACATTGATAAATGTAAACTGACTGTCATATATAGATAGATAGATAGATAGATAGATAGATAGATAGATAGAATCAGTCTGACATTGATAAATGTAATCAGACTGTCATAGATAGATAGATAGATAGATTCAGTCTGACAGTGATCAATGTAATCAGACTGTAAGAAGAGATAGATATATAGATAGATAGATAGATAGAAAGATAGATTCAGTCTGACATTGATAAATGTAATCAGACTGTCATAGATAGATAGATAGAATCAGTCTGACATTTATAAATGTAATCAGACTGTCATAGATAGATAGATAGATAGATAGATAGATAGATAGATAGATAGATAGATTCAGTCTGATATTGATAAATGTAATCAGACTCTCATAGATAGATAGATAGATAGATAGATAGATAGATAGATAGATAAAATCATTCCGACATTGATAAATGTAATCAGTCTGTTAAAGATAGATAGATAGATAGACAGGTATGCAGGATCAATCTGACATTGATAAATGTAATCACACTCTATAGATAGATAGATAGGTAGATAGATAGATAGATAGATAGATAGATAGATAGATAGATAGATAGATAGATAGATAGATAGATAGATAGATAGAATCAATCTGACATTGATAAATGGAATAAGACAGTCATAGATAGATAGATAGTCAGACAGATAGATAGAATCAATCTGACATTGATAAATGTAATCAGACGGTCATATATAGATAGATAGATAGATTGATAGATAGATAGATAGATAGATAGATAGATAGATAGATAGATAGATAGATAGATAGATAGATAGATAGATAGATAGAATCAATCTGACATTGATAAATGAAATCAGACTGTCATAGATAGATAGATAAATAGAAAGATAGATAGAATCAATCTGACATTGATAAATGTAATCAGACGCTCATAGATAGATATATAGATTGAATCAATCTGACATTGATAAATGTAATCAGACTGTCATAGATAGATAGATAGATAGATAGATAGATAGATAGATAGATAGATAGAATCAATCTGACAATTATAAATGTAATCAGACGGTCATAGATAGATAGATAGATAGATAGATAGATAGATAGATAGATAGATAGATAGATAGATAGATAGATAGATAGATAGAATCAGTCTGACATTGATAAATGTAATCACACTGTCAGAGATAGATAGATAGATAGATAGATTCAGTCTGACATTGATAAATGTAATCAAACTGTCTTGGATAGATAGGTAGATAGAATCAGTCTGACATTGATAAATGTAATCTGACTGTAATAGATAGATATATAGATAGAATCAGTCTGACATTGATAAATTTAATCAGACTGTCATAGATAGATAGATAGATAGATAGATTCAGTCAGACATTGATTAATGTAATCAGACTGTCATAGATAGATAGATAGATAGAATCAGTCTGTCATTGATAAATGTAATCACACTGTCATAGATAGATAGATAGAATCAGTCTGACACTGATAAATGCGATCAGACTGTAATACGATAGATAGATAGATAGATAGATAGATAGATAGATAGATAGATAGATAGATAGATAGATAGATAGATAGATTCAGTCTGATATTTATAAATGTAATCAGACTGTCATAGATAGATAGATAGAATACTCCTGACATTGATAATTGTAATCTGACTGTAATAGATAGATAGATAGATAGATAGATAGATAGAATCAGTCTGACATTGATGAATGTAATCAGACTGTCATAGATAGATAGATAGATAGAATCAGTCTGAGATTGATAAATGTAATCTGACTGTAATATATAGACAGATAGATAGAATCAGTCTGACATTGATAAATGTAATCAGACTGTCATAGATAGATAGATTCAGTCTGACAGTGATCAATGTAATCAGACTGTCATAGATAGATAGATAGAATCAGTCTGACATTGATAAATGTAATCTGACTGTAATGGATAGATAGATAGATAGAATTAGTCTGACACTGATAAATTTAATCCGACTGTAAGAGATAGATATATATATATATATATAGATAGATAGATTCATTCTGGCATTGATAAAATAATCAGACTGTCATAGATAGATAGATAAAATCAGTCTGACATTGATAAATGTAATCTGACTGTAATTGATAGATAGATAGATAGATAGATAGATCGATAGAATCAGTCTGACATTGATAAATGTAATCAGACTGTCATAGATAGATAGATAGATAGATAGATAGATAGATAGATAGATAGATAGATAGATAGATAGATAGATAGATTCAGTCTGACATTCATAAATGTAATCAGACTGTCATAGATAGATAGATAGATAGATAGATTCTGTATGACATTGATAAACTTATTCAGACTGTCATAGATAGATAGATAAGTAGAATCAGTCTGACATTGATAAATGTAATCAGACTGTAATAGATAGATAGATAGACAGATAGATACAGTCTAACATTGATAAATGTAATAAGACTGTCACAGATAGATAGATAGAATCAGTCTGACATTGATAAATGTAATCTGACTGTAATAGATAGATAGATAGAGAGAATCAGTCTGACATGGATCAATGTAATCAGACTGTCATAGCTAGCTAGCTAGATAGATAGATAGATAGAATCAGTCTGACATAGATAAATGTAATCAGACTGTCATAGATAGATAGAGAGATAGAATCAGTCTGACATTGATAAATGTAATCAGACGGTAATAGATAGATAGATAGATAGATAGATAGATAGATAGATAGATAGATAGATAGATTGATTCAGTCTGACATTGATAAATGTAATCAGACTGTAATAGATTGATAGATAGAATCTGTCTGACATTGATAAATGTAATCTGACTGTAATAGATAGATAGATAGATAGATAGATAGATAGATAGATAGATAGATAGATAGATAGATAGAATCAGTCTGACATTGATAAATGTAATCAGACAGTCATAGATAGATATATAGATAGATTCAGTCTGACATTGATAAATATAATCAGACTGTCATAGATATATAGATAGATTCAGTCTGACATTGATAAATGTAATCAGACTGTCATAGATAGATAGATAGATAGATAGATAGATAGATAGATAGATAGATAGATAGATAGATAGATAGATAGATAGATAGAATCAGTCTGTCATTGATAAATGTAATCAGTCTGTCAAAGATAGATAGATAGATAGACAGATATGCAGGATCAATCTGACATTAATAAATGTAATCAGACTGTATAGATAGATAGATAGATTGATAGATAGATAGATAGATAGATAGATAGATAGATAGATAGATAGATAGATAGATAGATAGATTCAGTCTGACATTGATAAATGTAATCAAACTGTCTTGGATAGATAGGTAGATAGAATCAGTCTGACATTGATAAATGTAATCTGACTGTAATAGATAGATATATAGATAGAATCAGTCTGACATTGATAAATTTAATCAGACTGTCATAGATAGATAGATAGATAGATAGATTCAGTCAGACATTGATTAATGTAATCAGACTGTCATAGATAGATAGATAGATAGAATCAGTCTGTCATTGATAAATGTAGTCACACTGTCATAGATAGATAGATAGATAGAATCAGTCTGACACTGATAAATGCGATCAGACTGTAATACGATAGATAGATAGATAGATAGATAGATAGATAGATAGATAGATAGATAGATAGATAGATAGATTCAGTCTGATATTTATAAATGTAATCAGACTGTCATAGATAGATAGATAGAATACTCCTGACATTGATAATTGTAATCAGACTGTAATAGATAGATAGATAGATAGATAGAATCAGTCTGACATTGATGAATGTAATCAGACTGTCATAGATAGATAGATAGATAGAATCAGTCTGAGATTGATAAATGTAATCTGACTGTAATATATAGACAGATAGATAGAATCAGTCTGACATTGATAAATGTAATCAGACTGTCATACGTAGATAGATAGATAGACAGATATATAGATAGATAGACAGATAGATAGAAACAATCTGGCATTGATAAATGTAATCAGACGGTCATAGATAGATAGATAGATAGATAGATAGATAGATAGATAGATAGATAGATAGATAGATAGATAGATTCAGTCTGACATTATTAAATGTAAGCTGTCATAGATAGATAGATAGATAGAATCAGTCTGACATTGATAAATGTAATCTGACTGTAATAGATTGATAGATAGATAGAATCAGTCTGACATTGATAAATGTAATCAGACTGTCATAGATAGATAGATAGAAAGATAGAATCAGTCTGACATTGAAAAATGAAATCTGACTGTAATAGGTAGACAGATAGATAGAATCAGTCTGACATTGATAAATGTAATCAGACTGTCATAGATAGATAGATTCAGTCTGACAGTGATCAATGTAATCAGACTGTCATAGATAGATAGATAGAATCAGTCTGACATTGATAAATGTAATCTGACTGTAATGGATAGATAGATAGATAGAATTAGTCTGACACTGATAAATTTAATCCGACTGTAAGAGATAGATATATATATAGATAGATAGATTGATAGATTCATTCTGGCATTGATAAAATAATCAGACTGTCATAGATAGATAGATAAAATCAGTCTGACATTGATAAATGTAATCTGACTGTAATAGATAGATAGATAGATAGATAGATAGATAGATAGATAGATAGATCGATAGAATCAGTCTGACATTGATAAATGTAATCAGACTGTCATAGATAGATAGATAGATAGATAGATAGATAGATAGATAGATAGATAGATAGATAGATAGATAGATAGATAGATAGATTCAGTCTGACATTCATAAATGTAATCAGACTGTCATAGATAGATAGATAGATAGATAGATTCTGTATGACATTGATAAACTTATTCAGACTGTCATAGATAGATAGATAAGTAGAATCAGTCTGACATTGATAAATGTAATCAGATTGTCATAGATAGATAGATAGATAGATAGATAGATAAATAGATAGATAGATAGATAGATAGATGGATAGAATCAGTCTGACATTGATAAATGTAATCAGACTGTAATAGATAGATAGATAGACAGATATATACAGTCTAACATTGATAAATGTAATAAGACTGTCACAGATAGATAGATAGAATCAGTCTGACATTGATAAATGTAATCTGACTGTAATAGATAGATAGATAGAGAGAATCAGTCTGACTTGGATCAATGTAATCAGACTGTCATAGCTAGCTAGCTAGATAGATAGATAGATAGAATCAGTCTGACATAGATAAATGTAATCAGACTGTCATAGATAGATAGAGAGATAGAATCAGTCTGACATTGATAAATGTAATCAGACGGTAATAGATAGATAGATAGATAGATAAATAGATAGATAGATAGATTGATTCAGTCTGACATTGATAAATGTAATCAGACTGTAATAGATTGATAGATAGAATCTGTCTGACATTGATAAATGTAATCTGACTGTAATAGATAGATAGATAGATAGATAGATAGATAGATAGATACATAGATAGATAGATAGATAGAATCAGTCTGACATTGATAAATGTAATCAGACAGTCATAGATAGATATATAGATAGATTCAGTCTGACATTGATAAATATAATCAGACTGTCATAGATATATAGATAGATTCAGTCTGACATTGATAAATGTAATCAGACTGTCATAGATAGATAGATAGATAGATAGATAGATAGATAGATAGATAGATAGAATCAGTCTGTCATTGATAAATGTAATCAGTCTGTCAAAGATAGATAGATAGATAGACAGATATGCAGGATCAATCTGACATTAATAAATGTAATCAGACTGGATAGATAGATAGATAGATAGATAGATAGATAGATAGAATCAATCTGACATTGATAAATGAAATCAGTCATAGATAGATAGATAAAGAAAAAGATAGATAGAATCAATCTGACATTGATAAATGTAATCAGACTGTCATAGATAGATAGATAGAAGGATAGATAGATAGATAGATAGATAGATAGATAGATAGATAGATAGATAGATAGATAGATAGATAGATAGAATCAATCTGACATTGATAAATGTAATCAGACTGTCATAGATAGATAGATAGATAGAATCAGTCTGACATTGATAATTGTAATCAGACTGTAATAGATAGATAGATAGATAGATAGATAGATAGATAGATAGATAGAATCAGTCTGACATTGATAAATGTAATCTGACTGTAATAGATAGATAGATAGATAGAATCAGTCTGACATTGATAAAAGTAATCAGACTGTCATAGATAGATATATAGAAAGATTCAGTCTAATATTGATAAATGTAATCGGACTGTCATAGATAGATAGATAGATGGATAGAATCAATCTGACATTGATAAATGTAATCAGATTGTCATACATAGATAGATAGATAGATAGATAGATAGATAGATAGATAGATAGATAGATAGATAAATAGATAGATAGAATCAGTCTGACGTTGATAAATGTAATCTGACTGTAATAGATAGATAGATAGATTGAATCAGTCTGATATTGATAAATGTAATCAGACTGTCATAGATAGATAGATAGATAGATAGATAGGATCAGTCTGACATTAATAAATGTAATCTGACTGTAATAGATAGACAGATAGATAGAATCAGTCTGACATTGATAAATGTAATCAGACTGTCATAGATGGATAGATAGATAGATAGATAGAATCAGTGTGACATTGATAAATGTAATCAGACTGTCATAGATAGATAGATAGATAGATAGAATCAGTTTGACATTGATAAATGTAATCAGAATGTCATGGATAGATAGATAGATAGATAGATAGATAGATAGATAGATTCAGTCTGACATTGATAAATGTAATCAGGCTGTCATTTATAGATAGATAGATAGACAGATAGAGAGAATCAATCTGACATTGATAAATGTAATCAGACTGTCATAGATAGATATATAGAATCAGTCTGACATTGATAAATGTAATCTGACTGTAATAGATAGATAGATAGAATAGGTCTGACATTGATAAATGTAATCAGACAGTCATAGATAGATAGATAGATAGATAGAATCGGTCTTACATTGATAAATGTAATCTGACTCTAATAGATAGACGGATAGATAGAATCAGTCTGACATTGATAAATGTAATCAGACTGTCATAGATAGATAGATAGATAGATAGAATCAGTCTGACATTGATAAATATAATCAGTCATTGATAGATAGATAGGTAGATTCAGTCTGACATTGATAAATGTAATCAGACTTTCATAGACAGATAGATAGATTGACAGATAGACAGATTTAATCTGACATTGATAAATGTAATCAGACTGTCATAGATAGATAGATAGATAGATAGATAGATAGATATATAGATAGATAGATAGATAGATAGATAGATAGATAGATAGATAGAAACAATCTGACATTGATAAATGTAATAGGACAGTCATCGATAGATAGACAGATAGACAGATAGATAGAATCAATCTGACATTGATAAATGTAATCAGACCATCATAAACAGATAGAGAGAATCAGTCTGACGTTGATAAATGTAATCAGACTGTCATAGATAGATAGTTAGATAGAAAGACTGATAGAATCAATCTGACATTGAAAAATGGAATCAGATTGACATAGATAGATAGATAGATAGATAGATAGATAGATAGATAGATAGATAGATAGATAGATAGATAGATAGATAGATAGATAGAATCAGTCTGACATTGATAAATGTAATCAGACTGACATAGATAGATAGATAGATAGATATATAGAATCAGTCTGACATTGATAAATGTAATCAGACTGTCATAGATAGATAGATAGATAAATAGAATCAGTCTGACATTGATAAATGTAATCAGACTGTCATAGATAGATAGATAGATAGATTCAGTCTGACATTGATAAATGTAATCAGACTGTCATTTATAGATAGATAGATAGACAGATAGAGAGAATCAATCTGACATTCATAAATGTAATCAGACGGTCATAGATAGATAGATAGATAGATAGATAGATAGATAGAATCAATCTGACATTGATAAATGTAATCAGACCGTCATAAATAGATAGATAGAATCAGTCTGACGTTGATAAATGTAATCAGACTGTCATAGATAGATAGATAGATAGAAAGATAGATGGAATCAATCTGACATTGATAAATGTAATCAGACGCTCATAGATAGATAGATAGATAGATAGATAGAATCAATCTGACGTTGATGAATGTAATCAGACTGTCATAGATAGATAGATAGATAGATAGATAGATAGATAGATAGATAGATAGATAGATAGATAGATAGATAGATAGATAGATAGAACAGTCTTACATTGACAAATGTAATCAGACTGTAATAGATAGACAGATATATAGAATCAGTCTGACATTGATAAATGTAATCAGACTGTCATAGATAGATAGATAGATAGATAGAATCAGTCTGACATTGATAAATGTAGTCAGACTGTCATAGATACATAGATATGTAGATTAAGTCTGACATTGATAAATGTAATCAGACTTTCATAGATAGATAGATAGATAGACAGATAGACAGATTTAATCTGACATTGATAAATGTAATCAGACTGTCATCGATAGATAGAAAGATAGATAGATAGAAACAATCTGACATTGATAAATGTAATCAGACAGTCATAGATAGATAGATAGATAGGCAGATAGATAGAATCAATCTGACATTGATAAATATAATCAGACGGTCATAGATAGATAGATAGATAGATAGATAGATAGATAGAATCAATCTGACATTGATAAATGTAATCAGACCGTCATAAACAGATAGATAGAATCAGACTGACGTTGATAAATGTAATCAGACTGTCATAGATAGATGGATAGATAGAAAGACAGATAGAATCAATCTGACATTGATAAATGTAATCAGACGCTCATAGATAGATAGATATATAGATAGAATTAATCTGACATTGATCAATGTAATCAGACTGTCATAGATAGATAGATAGATATATAGATAGATAGATAGAATCAGTCTGACATTGATAAATGTAATCAGACTGATATAGATAGATAGATAGATAGATAGATAGATAGATAGATAGATAGATAGATTCAGTCTGACATTGATAAATGTAATCAGACTTTCATAGATAGATATATAGATAGATAGATAGACAGATTTAATCTGACATTGATAAATGTAATCAGACTGTCATAGATAGATAGATAGATAGATAGATAGAAACAACCTGACATTGATAAATGTAATCAGACAGTCATAGATAGATAGATAGAGAGATAGACTGATAGATAGAATCAATCTGACATTGATAAATGTAATCAGACGGTCATATATAGATAGATAGATAGATAGATAGATAGATAGATAGATAGATAGATAGATAGATAGATAGATAGAATCAATCTGACATTTATAAATGTAATCAGACCGTCATAAACAGATAGATAGAATCAGTCTGACGTGGATAAATGTAATCAGACTGTCATAGATAGATAGATAGATAGATAGATAGATAGATAGATAGATAGAAAGACAGATAGAATCAATCTGACATTGATAAATGTAATCAGAAGCTCATAGATAGATAGATAGATAGATAGAATGAATCTGACATTGATAAATGTAATCAGACTGTCATAGATAGATAGATAGATAGATAGATAGAATCAGTCTGACATTGATAAATGTAATCAGACTGACATAGATAGATAGATAGATAGATAGATAGATAGATAGATAGATAGATAGATAGATAGATAGATAGAATATGTCTGACATTGATAAATGTAATCAGACTTTCATAGATAGATAGATAGATAGATAGAATCAGTGTGACATTGATAAATGTAATCAGACTGTCATAGATAGTCAGATGGATAGATTCAGTCTGACATTGATAAATGTAATCGGACTGTCATTTATAAATAGATAGATAGACATATAGAGAGAATCAATCTGACATTGATAAATGTAATCAGACGGTCATAGATAGATAGATAGATAGATAGATAGATAGATAGATAGAATTAATCTGACATTGATAAATGTAATCAGACCATCATAAATAGATAGATAGAATCAGTCTTACGTTGATAAATGTAATCAGACTGTCATAGATAGATAGATAGATAGAAAGATAGATGGAATCAATCTGACATTGATAAATGTAATCAGACGCTCATAGATAGATAGATATAATCAATCCGACATTGATAAATGTAATCAGACTGTCATAGATAGATAGATAGATAGATAGATAGATAGATAGAATCAATCTGACATTGATAAATGTAATCAGATGGTCATAGATAGATAGATAGATAGATAGATAGAAAGAATCAGTCTGACATTGATAAATGTAATAAGACTGTCATAGATAGATAGATAGATAGATAGATAGATAGATAGATAGATAGATAGATAGATAGATAGAATCAGTCTGACATTGATAAATGTAATAAGACTGTCATAGAGAGATTGACAGAATCAGTCTGACATTCATAAATGTAATCAGACTGTCATAGATAGATAGATAGATAGATAGATAGATAGATAGATAGATAGATAGATAGATAGATAGAATCAGTCTGGAATTTATAAATGTAATCAGACTGTCATATATAGATAGATAGATAGATAGATAGACAGAATCAATCTGACATTGATAAATGTAATCAGACTTTCATAGATAGATAGATAGATAGATAGATAGAATCAATCTGACATTGATAAATGTAATCAGACAGTCATAGATAGATAGATAGTTAGATAGATAGACAGATAGAATTAATCTGACATTGATAAATGTAATTAGACTGTCATAGATAGATAGATAGATAAATAGAATCAATCTGACATTGATAAATGTAATCAGACTGTCATAGATAGATAGATAGATAGATAGATAGATAGATAGATAGATAGATAGATAGATAGATAGATAGATAGATAGATAGATAGATAGATATATAGAATCAATGTGACATTGATAAATGTAATCAGACTGTAATAGATAGACAGAATCACTCTGACATTGATAAATGTAATCAGACTTTAATAGATAGATAGATAGATAGATAGATAGATAGATAGATAGATAGATAGATAGATAGATAGATAGAATCAGTCTGACATTGATAAATGTAATCAGACTGTCATAGATAGATAGATAGATTCAGTCTGACTTTGATAAATGTAATCAGACTGTCATAGATAGATAGATAGATAGATAGATAGAATCAGTCTGACATTGATAAATGTAATCAGACTGTCATAGATAGATAGATAGATAGATAGACAGAATCAATCTGACATTGATAAATGTAATCAGACTTTCATAGATAGATAGATAGATAGATAGACAGAATCAATCTGACATTGATAAATGTAATCAGACTTTCATAGATAGATATATAGATAGATAGATAGAATCAATCTGACATTGATAAATGTAATCAGACCGTCATAAATAGATAGATAGAATCAGTCTTACGTTGATAAATGTAATCAGACTGTCATAGATAGATAGATAGATAGATAGAATCAGTCTGACATTGATAAATGTAGTCAGACTGTCATAGATACATAGATATGTAGATTAAGTCTGACATTGATAAATGTAATCAGACTTTCATAGATAGATAGATAGATAGACAGATAGACAGATTTAATCTGACATTGATAAATGTAATCAGACTGTCATCGATAGATAGAAAGATAGATAGATAGAAACAATCTGACATTGATAAATGTAATCAGACAGTCATAGATAGATAGATAGATAGGCAGATAGATAGAATCAATCTGACATTGATAAATATAATCAGACGGTCATAGATAGATAGATAGATAGATAGATAGATAGATAGATAGATAGAATCAATCTGACATTGATAAATGTAATCAGACCGTCATAAACAGATAGATAGAATCAGACTGACGTTGATAAATGTAATCAGACTGTCATAGATAGATGGATAGATAGAAAGACAGATAGAATCAATCTGACATTGATAAATGTAATCAGACGCTCATAGATAGATAGATATATAGATAGAATTAATCTGACATTGATCAATGTAATCAGACTGTCATAGATAGATAGATAGATATATAGATAGATAGATAGAATCAGTCTGACATTGATAAATGTAATCAGACTGATATAGATAGATAGATAGATAGATAGATAGATAGATAGATAGATAGATAGATAGATAGATAGATAGATTCAGTCTGACATTGATAAATGTAATCAGACTTTCATAGATAGATATATAGATAGACAGATAGACAGATTTAATCTGACATTGATAAATGTAATCAGACTGTCATAGATAGATAGATAGATAGATAGATAGAAACAACCTGACATTGATAAATGTAATCAGACAGTCATAGATAGATAGATAGAGAGATAGACTGATAGATAGAATCAATCTGACATTGATAAATGTAATCAGACGGTCATATATAGATAGATAGATAGATAGATAGATAGGTAGATAGATAGATAGACAGATAGAATCAATCTGACATTTATAAATGTAATCAGACCGTCATAAACAGATAGATAGAATCAGTCTGACGTGGATAAATGTAATCAGACTGTCATAGATAGATAGATAGATAGATAGATAGATAGATAGATAGATAGAAAGACAGATAGAATCAATCTGACATTGATAAATGTAATCAGAAGCTCATAGATAGATAGATAGATAGATAGAATGAATCTGACATTGATAAATGTAATCAGACTGTCATAGATAGATAGATAGATAGATAGATAGAATCAGTCTGACATTGATAAATATAATCAGACTGACATAGATAGATAGATAGATAGATAGATAGATAGATAGATAGATAGAATATGTCTGACATTGATAAATGTAATCAGACTTTCATAGATAGATAGATAGATAGATAGAATCAGTGTGACATTGATAAATGTAATCAGACTGTCATAGATAGTCAGATGGATAGATTCAGTCTGACATTGATAAATGTAATCGGACTGTCATTTATAAATAGATAGATAGACATATAGAGAGAATCAATCTGACATTGATAAATGTAATCAGACGGTCATAGATAGATAGATAGATAGATAGATAGATAGATAGATAGATAGATAGATAGATAGATAGAATTAATCTGACATTGATAAATGTAATCAGACCATCATAAATAGATAGATAGAATCAGTCTTACGTTGATAAATGTAATCAGACTGTCATAGATAGATAGATAGATAGAAAGATAGATGGAATCAATCTGACATTGATAAATGTAATCAGACGCTCATAGATAGATAGATATAATCAATCCGACATTGATAAATGTAATCAGACTGTCATAGATAGATAGATAGATAGATAGATAGATAGATAGATAGATAGATAGAATCAATCTGACATTGATAAATGTAATCAGATGGTCATAGATAGATAGATAGATAGATAGAAAGAATCAGTCTGACATTGATAAATGTAATAAGACTGTCATAGATAGATAGATAGATAGATAGATAGATAGATAGATAGAATCAGTCTGACATTGATAAATGTAATAAGACTGTCATAGAGAGATTGACAGAATCAGTCTGACATTCATAAATGTAATCAGACTGTCATAGATAGATAGATAGATAGATAGATAGATAGATAGATAGATAGATAGATAGATAGATAGATAGATAGATAGATAGAATCAGTCTGGAATTTATAAATGTAATCAGACTGTCATATATAGATAGATAGATAGATAGATAGACAGAATCAATCTGACATTGATAAATGTAATCAGACTTTCATAGATAGATAGATAGATAGATAGATAGAATCAATCTGACATTGATAAATGTAATCAGACAGTCATAGATAGATAGATAGTTAGATAGATAGACAGATAGAATTAATCTGACATTGATAAATGTAATTAGACTGTCATAGATAGATAGATAGATAAATAGAATCAATCTGACATTGATAAATGTAATCAGACTGTCATAGATAGATAGATAGATAGATAGATAGATAGATAGATAGATAGATAGATAGATAGATAGATAGATAGAATCAATGTGACATTGATAAATGTAATCAGACTGTAATAGATAGACAGAATCACTCTGACATTGATAAATGTAATCAGACTTTAATAGATAGATAGATAGATAGATAGATAGATAGATAGATAGATAGATAGATAGATAGATAGATAGATAGATAGATAGATAGATAGATAGATAGGTAGATAGATAGATAGATAGAATCAGTCTGACATTGATAAATGTAATCAGACTGTCATAGATAGATAGATAGATTCAGTCTGACATTGATAAATGTAATCAGACTGTCATAGATATATAGATAGATAGATAGATAGATAGAATCAGTCTGACTTTGATAAATGTAATCAGACTGTCATAGATAGATAGATAGATAGATAGATAGAATCAGTCTGACATTGATAAATGTAATCAGACTGTCATAGATAGATAGATAGATAGATAGACAGAATCAATCTGACATTGATAAATGTAATCAGACTTTCATAGATAGATAGATAGATAGATAGACAGAATCAATCTGACATTGATAAATGTAATCAGACTTTCATAGATAGATATATAGATAGATAGATAGAATCAATCTGACATTGATAAATGTAATCAGACCGTCATAAATAGATAGATAGAATCAGTCTTACGTTGATAAATGTAATCAGACTGTCATAGTTAGATAGATAGATAGATAGATAGATAGATAGATAGATAGATAGATAGATAGATAGATAGATAGATAGATGGAATCAATCTGACATTGATAAATGTAATCAGACGCTCATAGATAGATCGATATAATCAATCCGACATTGATAAATGTAATCCGACTGTCATAGATAGATAGATAGATAGATAGATAGATAGATAGATAGATAGATAGATAGATAGAATCAATCTGACATTGATAAATGTAATCAGACGGTCATAGATAGATAGATAGATAGATAGAATCAATCTGACATTGATAAATGTAAGCAGACTGTCATAGATAGATAGATAGATAGATAGATAGATAGATAGATAGATAGATAGATAGATAGATAGATAGATAGATAGATAGAATCAATCTGACATTTATAAATGTAATCAGACCGTCATAAACAGATAGATAGAATCAGTCTGACGTGGATAAATGTAATCAGACTGTCATAGATAGATAGATAGATAGATAGATAGATAGATAGATAGATAGAAAGACAGATAGAATCAATCTGACATTGATAAATGTAATCAGAAGCTCATAGATAGATAGATAGATAGATAGAATGAATCTGACATTGATAAATGTAATCAGACTGTCATAGATAGATAGATAGATAGATAGATAGAATCAGTCTGACATTGATAAATGTAATCAGACTGACATAGATAGATAGATAGATAGATAGATAGATAGATAGATAGAATATGTCTGACATTGATAAATGTAATCAGACTTTCATAGATAGATAGATAGATAGATAGAATCAGTGTGACATTGATAAATGTAATCAGACTGTCATAGATAGTCAGATGGATAGATTCAGTCTGACATTGATAAATGTAATCGGACTGTCATTTATAAATAGATAGATAGACA
>OY757930.1:78536696-78596696 GCA_963585895.1 Sepioteuthis lessoniana | reverse complement strand
ACTATGATACCCAGGGATTAAAGACAGGAGATTTCTTGGTCACACATAACTTGAGCTAAAGTGACTTTTTTTGGAGAAGAAAAAATTCTGTACCCTGCCTTAAATAAAACTCCTTGTTATTTTGAACACCTGGGTCTTCTACATATGTCACTGCCTCCCACCAGACAGAACTTGACACAAGGTCAATGACATAAAGTCAGGCTTATAGTGGAAGTTAAAGGAAGGGGGGTCAGGCATGAGTCGAGGCTCGAGCCCTGCTGGTCATCGGCTCACTTAGTGCAATGTGTGCCAGATGAGCCTGCAGCTGGACATGGGCTCACTCGATATATATAACGTGAGTCGCATGGACAAGACCAAGAAATCCACTGCTATACAATGTTATCAATGTAGCTTGCACCCCTGAAGGTGACCCAGCTGAAACCGGGGGGCCTTTCAACCTCAAGTCTACCACTGATCCTTGACACTCCATCCGGCATGAATGCCAGATGGCCTCACTAAAACGCCGGAGAGCGGGGATCTGCTATTTCATTCAGTGTTCTTTTTTTTCATTTATTTGTTATGTTAAAAACATAAGAAGATTCAAGGTGAATATCCTCTAATTGTGTTAATTCCATGATTTCTACCAGTGTAGTCATAGAGAAAGGAAAAATTTCGTATTTTGGTTTGGCGCGCAATTTAATTCGACACTTAATTTCACCCAATCAGGATGACTTATCCTATTCAGCCCGGACCTTTCTTTTCCGGCTAACTGATGGGTTAAGCTGCTAAACACTCTCTCTTTGACTTGAGAACGCCGCCCAGTGAAGACGTCTCACTGCGGCTCTAGAATAGCAGCAGCAGCAGCATGAACAAACGAGGGAACTCATCTAATTTATGGATTCCTTACAAGGAATCCCAGTTGAATATAAATTAGATGCATTCAACATGCCTCGCACAGGCACAACTTTATATCACCCCAAAATTGGCTATGTCGATCTGACTCGTAATCCCGCTCTCGACACGCTAGCTCTCAATTCACCTCTGGGCTACCTTAATGGAGATAACGCATACTCTCCCCAAATACCAGACACGAAACTTACAGTGACATCCAAAGTTCAATTCCTACAACTGCAACATGTCTTTCATCAAAATGCAACGAACACAATCCCTCACACGTCCAACGACACACGCTGTCATCTCAACCTTCTCAACATCTCATAACGCCATTTTGTCTCAATACTCACAACCTTTCACGTGTCTTGCAACACAAAAGCAAACCCAATATTCCATGCTGCAAATAAAACCTTATTCCAAAAATACCTTTCAACTATCGCCATCTTACTTCTTCACCATCCTCCTTTTATTTCTCACAAACTTAGCGAGGGCCTTACAACACTCAGTGAGGAAACAACACAGCGTAAACACACATATGTTACAACCTATCCTCACTAATAAACAAACTTCCCCCTCGCTACCAACAACTAAACCCAGTACATAGTATATATGATAATATAATTTATTATATATCAATATCAGTGATAGAGTATGCGTATCTAAGTGAGGATAGTATTGACACAGAATCAGTGGCACTTAATTTTATAACTGGATCGGTGAGAAACCGACTGTCACCAAGCACTGTTGACTCGATGCTATTCTAATTACATTGGACATTCGTAGATGAACCAACGTCCAATGTAATGTCTGCTTTTAGTTGATCTTGTGTATATATAGATATATATTTCTTTTAAATACCCTGTCCAGTGGCAAAAGCTGCTTGGTAGCGCCAGGAGTGGCAGTACTGCCTTGAGCTACCGAAACTGTGTTATCACCCTGGTTGGCGGCTGAGGAGGTTAGGGTATCGCACGTGCTGTCACACGTTGTACGATGAAAAATATATATATATACAACTCGTAGGGGGACATGTAATTGTTTGGTGGATATTTTTGGCCCCCCATTTTGTAGTGGTGACATGTTATTTTGGTTGATAGTTGGAAAAGGCAAAGAAGGCAAATGATGTGATGAAACAGCACATACAAAAAGAACATATAAAACAAAGCAGCAAAAACAAACTCAAATTTATATATCAACAATACATGCTATGAAACATTCTAGAAGATTACTAGAGTTCTAATATTGTTTGTTAAGTATTCCTCTGTGTGTGTGACTAACACTAATACTACAAAAAAGAACTAATTAACAAAAGTGTCCTATGCGTGTTGACTAAGTATTTCTATTGTTTGTTTCTGTCTGTAGTTTGACGAAATTTCTGTGTTCGATGGTTGGAAATAGTCTCACTGAAAAAGTATAACGAGGAAGAGAATGGTGGCAGAAAGTATCCATTTTTGTGGTGGTTGACTGCTGGAAGTCAAATGTAAAAAAAGGAAGAATGTGCTGACTCTGTTAATTGAAATTAAGAGAGTGGGAGTGTTCTCTCTGGAAGTCACACTGGAAAGAGTGCGCTGACTCTGTTAATTGAAATTAAGAGAGTGGGAGTGTTCTCTCTGGAAGTCACACTGGAAAGAGTGTGCTGACTCTGTTAATTGAAATTAAGAGAGTGGGAGTGTTCTCTCTGGAAGTCACACTGGAAAGAGTGCGCTGACTCTGTTAATTGAAATTAAGAGAGTGGGAGTGTTCTCTCTGGAAGTCACACTGGAAAGAGTGTGTTGACTCTGTAAGTGAAAATGTGAAAAAAGAGACTGAGTGTTAGAAGATGAGCATATTTATAGAGAATTCTTGTCATGCAGTAGGCTCCAAAAACGCGGGACTAAACTGAAGTGGCAAACATAGTTTTGAGCACTAACCACGTGGTTCTCCTGGCTAATAGGTTCCTGAGACTGATTAGTATACTTGCGTCTGCCATCTTTGTTTCGGGAACAAGAGGCATAATGTCTATTTTAAAATATAGGAGTGTAACTCCAAACACTCCTATAAACAACTGTGTTTGCCTGCAAAATAATATCTTCCCATCTAAAATAAGTTTCAGAATAGTTTATAATATATGTCCCAATTTTTCCTAACAGGGTTAGCTAATTTGCATATTTTGCCCTAAAAATCACTTTAACAACAGACATTTTGATATCCTTGTTTAACAGAAAAGGTTTTAGGATGTAGACAGGTTAAAAGTTTTCTCTAATTTCCCCAGGTGTTCAGAATCTCCAGTAGGTAATCAAAATTCCCAGTAGCTAACAGGTGAGCTTTTAAAAAGAAATTCTATTTGATTGGCTCATCTTATTTATTCATGTGTGAACGTTACCTGCTGTCAACCTAATGAGATTGCTGTTTACCTTCCACAGAAAGGTAAATTGCTGTTTACCTTCCAATCAGAAAGAATAAAAAGCTGGTTAATGTAGAATAATAGCCAGGTGTTCAATACTTTGATGGTGTTAATTTTTTTCGTTCTTTTTTGCTTTTAAAATAGGAGGCACTTGTAAAACATTATTCCTTTGGCTAAATACACCTTTACTTCATTGTAGCTACTTATCCACCCAATTGGCAGAGTTTACAATTTTAATTGCTAATGGTCCGGAAGACTGGGGTTCAATCCCAGGTCGAGTCATACCAAAGACTTGAAAAATGGTACTTGATGCCGCTTTGTTTAACACTCAGCATTATAAGGTAAGGATCAAGGATAAAGTGGAGAATTGATTAGCACCCTCCTCTACACCTCGGTGTAGTAGCTATTGACAAGGGAGCTTTCAGGTCAACCTTGACTAAAGGGAGACAACTTTATTTATTTTACTTTATAATTCTAATTCTATCCCTGCAGAATCCAAAATAAGATCTATAGATGAGGGCCGACTTAAGAAGGTAGTTGATTTCAAATATCTCAGCTTTTGGATCATGGACGCTGGAAACAATTTAAACATCCAGACAGTATGTGCATGGTCTGCATGTAATAACCTGGACCAAATTAGGCAAAGAGAAACTGACAGATAGACAAGCAAACAGAAAGGAAGCGAAAGACATTCTTGGAATACAAGAAAGGTTGCCTTTATTGACTATAATGGTAGTTAAGGTGGAGGTACCCATGGTTTAATGGTTATCGTCGTAGGAAATAGACACAGCCATACAAGTTCAATTCCTGCATGAGACTGATAGCATTTCACATAGCACTAATACCCTTGGGAAAGGTATGAATCCAATTATTCTCCCTCCAGCTATGGGTAAATAGTAGCGTAGACTAGGTTCTTCAGCCTTTGTGAGGCAACTAGTCAAGGAGAAGGAAAACTCTGAATTCAAACCTGTTAAACTTCACTTAAAAAATTAAACTTGCGTCATATCCTGCCCGAGCGGAGGGTTTAGTAGATATGATAATGGCAGTTAAGGTGGATGAAACCTGTTGCCTCTTGTTATATTGAAAGAAAGAAAATAAATGAGATGACGAGAATATTGATAAGTTTCAAAAGGGAAGATTTAGTGACAGCTTGAGACAATATTTTCCTTGTGCTGTGAGTAATAATATAAGAAGGACAGTTTGTACATAGTTGAACAGGAATTTAGCAGTCAGCCAGAAGTTCATGGTCCAGTTTATTTAGGAGAATGGAGTAAAAGGTGAAAGAAGGGTCTCCTAAATAGTTGCACTGGAATTAAGTGGCTGATGTCAGAGCAGGAATATAATCGCTGATGTTAGAGCAAGAACTGAGTTACAGAAGTCAGCAAAATTGAGTTGCTGAAGTCAGATGTGGAATTAAACATCCAGTTTATTGCTTCTGGGGTCCACTGGTCAAGGAGGGATGAACAAAAAAATATCGAATGAATTCCTAGTAAATAACGGTCGATAAATTGGATGTGCTCTCCTCATGGTGATGTGATCTGCTGCTGGAGTTAAAGAGGAAAAGAGGAATCGGTCCATCCGGCTCGAAAGTTCTGTGAGGAGAGGATTAGCATACACTTTCGCTGCCTTCTGTATTGCCCAGAAAGTCACCCGGGCAGAATGGGATGAATCATCCTCATTTGGTGAAAATAAGAGATTCAAGACCATAACTGTGAAATCAATTAACGCGCCAAACGAAATTCTTTCTGCTACACAAGTATTCAGATGAAGTTTGAGTTTTGTGTGAGTTTTGCAATATTTTGAGTGTGAGTTTTGCAATATTTTCAGTGTGAGTTTTGCAATATTTTCAGTGTGAGTTTTGCAATATTTTGATAAAATGATGCACAGTTTGGCAGCTTCAGATGCTTTTACCAAAGCCATGATTGTAATGAACCACACTAGATTGTGAAATACCAAGCTCACCTGATACTCTCCAAGAGCTACACACCAGATATGCCCCAATGGCTTAGAACACTGATTCAGAATCCACGGTTTTAGGCCTATCTGATTTTGCCGTGTTATCAAGTGCAATTTCATGAACCATCTGGTTACTATGCCTTCCCCTTTCACTTAACAAATATTTGAAGAAGCTTCAAGATCAGGCAGAAGCTTTTCTAGATTTTTTGATTGATGTTTACCTGCCGGTCCCTATTGCTGTTTTTGTTATTGCTGTTATTGGTAACTCAAATGAATCCCATTTTGCATCTACATATTCTTAAATACTGCAAGTCCCCTTTCTCCTTCTTTTCTTGTAACATATCCACTGAATCACATGTGCATTATCATCAGTTCTCTGAACTTCTCTGTTATCCAGCTTAAGAAGGGTCCAGAGTATCTTACCAGTGAGTCTGCCCTGATATTTATTCCTTTGATCACATTTCTGCAGTAGACCAAGGTTTCTAGTAGTTTCCTTGTACATTTGTTTTATAGTATCTGCTTCTAAGATTCCAAGATATTTGTAGTTTTCTTTTTCTTGAGGAATTCTTATGCTTTCCTGATTTGATAGCTCTATTCTCTCTCTTATTTCTTTTTTCCTTAATTCATTACAATGATTATCTGCATAAATCCAAAAGGGTTTACCACACGTATTTCCATTGATCTTGCATTCTTACACTGTGATACAAAACCATAAATCCAAGTTATAGTATTTCTAAGGTACCCTGGGTTGGTAGTTTTCTTCCCTCTCTTAATTCTTTTTTTTACTTTATTCATTATAACGATTATCTTCATAAACCAAAAACGGTCTTGACCCAGTTGGCTGGGACTGTAAAATACACCAACTGCATCTCTTCAGAGGGGTAAGACTCCCCCAACAAGTGTCCTGAATTTGACACTAAGCAATCTGATGGTGAGGCTCCAGTAATGCTGGAGCTTTGGGGAATGTGGAATATCTATCCACTGTCATTACTTCCAGGTCCACTCTGGCCTGGAGAAGTAGCACCTAATAGGGTCCTATCTATGGGTCAAATAGAACTGTTTGACATTTAAACTGAGTACTTATGCTAAACTGAATTGTTTAAAATAAAACTGTTTGATCATTTACCAGGGTGTAAACAAGTGATGGATGTTTAATTGAATTGTTAGTGATATATAGCTATACTTGAAAACAGTAAACTATTCAACCAAATGATTAATTGTAAATAGACTTATTCATATTAGATAGAAATAAATGAAACTATTCAACTGTGTGAAAAAAAATTAGTTCAGGCTCTTTTAAAAATGTTATCAATAAGATATGTTTAGAAATCATATATTTAATATATATGTATAAAAAGTATTTGGCATTGAATAACCTACAATGGTTGATATGCCATAAAACCCAACGAAACCAAATCCTTCAAATTTAATATATATGTATAAAGAGGATTTGGCATTGGATAACCTACAATGGTTGATATGCTATAAAACCCAACCAAACCAAATCCTATATATTTGATATATGTGTATAAAGAGGATTTGGCATTAAATAACCTTCAATGTTTGATATGCCATAAAACCCAACCAAATCAAATCCTACATATTTAATATATATGTATAAAAAGTATTTGGCATTGAATTACCTACAATGGTTGATATGCCATAGAATAAAACCAAACCAAACCAAACCAAACCAAACTAAACTGAAAGGGTTTATCAAACAAATCTGCATTGATACAGCATTCTTACTCTGTGATACAAAACTATTAAATCCTTGTGATAGTGTGAGGTATTTCTGGGGCACCTTGTGTTGGTAGTATGGTTTGGTCTGGTTTGGTTTGGTTTCATGACATATCAACCATTGTATGTTATTAAATGTCAAATCCATTTTTAAACATATAAACAGTTCTATTTCAAACAATTCAGTTCAGCATAAGTATATTTTTTTGTTTCCACAGTTAAATGTTAGAACAGTTCTATTTCAAACAGCTCAGTTGAGCATAAGTACACAGTTTAGCTCTATTTCACCCATAGATAGGACCCTATCAGGTACTACCACTCCGGGCTAGAGTGGACCAGGAAGTAATGGAAAATAAAGGGGTACTACTTATTCCACAAAGCTCCATCATTATTGGAGCCTCACCATCAGATTGTTTAGTATCATATCCAGGGTACTCATAGGGGAAGTCGTACTCCTCTGCAGAGATCCAGCTGGTGTATTCTGCCACCCCAGCCAACTAGGCCAGGGTTAGTAGATTGGTTGCTTGCTTGGTTGTTTTATGGAGTACCAACCTAGTTCAGGTCATTTAACACTGAATTAAATTTCAAACAATTCAGTTTAGTATAAGTATCATTTTTGTTTACAAACTGTTAAATGTTAAAACAGTTCTATTTCAAACAATTCAGTTTAGCATAAGTACACAGTTTAGTTCTATTTAAAAACAGTTCTATTTCAAACAGTTCAGTTTAGCATAAGTACACAATTTCAATGTCAAAAACAGTTCTATTTCAAGCAATTCAGTTGAGCATAAGTATACAGTTTAGCTCCATTTGACCCCTAAATTGGACTCTATCAGGTGCCACCACTCCAGGCCAGAGTAGACCTGGGAGTGATGGTATTAAAAGGATGCTCAACATTCCGCAAAGCTCCAGCATTGCTGGAATTTCACCATAAGATTGTTTAGAGTCATATCCAGGGCACCCTTAGAGGAAGTCTACCGCTCTGCAGAGATTCAGCTGGTGTATTCTGCAACCCCAGCTGACTGGGCCTGGGTTAGTAGTAATATCAGTCCATAAATCAAACCTCATTCCAGGGTCATCATATGATGAAGGCTTTTTTTTTATAGGGGGAGGGGCACTGGTGATGTTTATATGGCATTAGTGATATAAAGTTATTTACACAAATGATACCTGGAGAGAGCACAATCTAATCAATGTTTAAGGAAGCTGTTCGGAAATTGATTTGTGATATAAATATAATTTGAACAATATGAGCCGTACGCTTTCCAATCATTTCTACAATTAAGCTCCTTCTAACTCATAAACATTTCAGCATATCAATTAGTGGCTCAATCGTTATCATCAATTGAGTTAATTATATGTCCAACTAGAAATATTATTTTTCCAATAACAAAACAAGTCATCAAAATCAACAATAATTGTTTATGCAAGATATGTGATTATCTGCCCTTGAAATGATCAAAGGAAATGAATGTTATTCCTTGAAAATCTAAGAAACAGGTCAGGATCATTCTTTGCTGTTGATACCATGTAACCTAGTATAACCTGTTGCACATAAAAAGATGTGAGCCCTATTAGTTTGAGAAATGTTACAAATAGAAATATTCAACAAGATACCTCAACAACCTAATCAGTGATAAAAGAGGAGATGGGTACTGCCAAGTAGCCACCCTGCCACGGCCCAGAGAGATAAATAAAGAAGAATTACTAGAAATGGTACTCTGATAACCTCATAAGTTATAGGAGAGGAGAAGGGCACTGCCAAGTAATCTCCATTGCCCAGAGAGCTGCATAAAAAAGAATTTCTTGGAATGGCATTTTGATAACCTCATAGATTATAGGAAAGGAAATGGGCACTGCCAAATAACCCCACCTCCAAGGCCCAGAGAGATGCATAAAGAAGAATTACTAGAAATGGCATTCTGATAACCTCATTGGTTATAGGAGAGGAGAAGGGCACTGCTAAGTAACCCCCCTCTGCCCAGAGAGATGAATAAAGAAAAATTACTTGAAATGGCTCATTAACCGGCCCATTTGCCTAGTGATAGAGTGTTTGACCATGGTCCGGGAGACCTAGGTTCAATCCCAGGTCGAGTCATACCAAAGACTTTAAAAATGGTACCTCCTTGCAAAATCAAATGAAACCTATTACATTCACCTTCTGACAAATACTCTTTGGATTGGTTAAAATGTACCTTTAGTGTTCTTCTATAAAGATGGCTTGAGCATTAAATAACCCATAAAGGTTGATATGCTACAAAGCAAAGAAACTAATCCAAACCGATATATGATATGGCCCTCATATTGAGTATTTTCCTTCATGACATCTTTCAGGACAATAGGGTTTACTTGATGTTGCCCATCTCCTTTCCTATAACCTTTTTGGTCATTAAGGTCTACAATGAATGTAATTTCCTAAATTCCAGGTGTAAAACAGCCTGAGATGAGTTGACATATTGTTAAAATTCATCAATCAATCAAAGCAATTGATTTTACTTGGCAGTACCCATCTCCTCTCCTATAACTTATGAGGTTATCAGAGTGTCATTTCAAGTAAGTAAAATAAAGTTGTCTCTCTTAGTCGAGGGTGACCAGAAGGCTCCCTTTTCAGTAGCTACTTCACTGAGGTGGAGGGGAGGGTGCTACTCCTTTCCCTTAATTGCTCTACTTTGCTTTTGATACATACCTTATATTGCTGAGTGTTAAGCAAGGAGGTATCAAGTACCATTTTTAAACTCTTTGGTATGACATGACCTAGAATTGAACTCAGGTCTCCTGGACCATTATCAAACACTCAGTAATTGTTGGGAATATAATTGTGATGTCAGTAGTGATGTACATTTGCATACAGACACACAGTTTTTATGATGATGAGATAAAACGAGATTTTCTATCTCTTCAGTATGAAAGCCACATTGTATACTTTACAAAGTTCTCGGGGCAAGAATATAGATTTTAAGGAGCCATCTGTTATATAACAAGAAAAGACAATTTCTAGTCTCAATCAATATTCAAACTTTAAATTTCAAATGACACCCAGCCTTAATCTTGAAGAAATAATCAAAAACTACAATATTTGAAACCACTTAACTGTCGGCAAACTTATAAGCTCAATCACTTTTTTGAATTGTTAATGTCTTACATATCGTACGTATCTATTTAAATGTGTGCAAACAAATGATTCATGTTAAATTCTTTTTGTTACATAAAAACTCTTGTAATAATTTAACTGTGTGCAAACAAATGAGGAAAAGTAAATAGAATGACTGATGCTGCCTGCATATTTATACCAAACAATTGTTTCTTATGCTAAACTGAATTATTTGAAATAGAACAGTTTCTGACATTGAAACTGTATTTACACAAAACTGAATTGTTTAACATAGAACTGTTTTGACACAGGATCTGTACTAATACTAAACTGAATTAGAACTGTTTGATTAAACTGAGTAGGTCCAAATAGAAAAGTTTTTCAGTTAAACTGTACTTATATTTAAACTGCGTGCTTATGCCAAACTGAATTATTTGAAATTGAACTGTTTTTGACATTGAAACTGTGTACTCATGCTAAACTGAATTGTTTGAAATAGAATTGATTAGTTACATAAAAATGGATTTGGCAATAAATAAACTACAAAGGTTGATATGCCACCAAACCAAACCTCTACAAAGGACGTATAGTATAGAGAGTATGGATAGCGACACAGACCGCCTAGTTGCCAGCCTTATTCTTGAAGAAATAATCAAAAACTACAATATTTGAAACCACTTAACTGTTGGCAAACTTTTAAGCTCAATCACGTTTTAAATTTTTAATCTCTTACATATCATATGTATATATTCAAATGTGTGCTAACAAATAACTGATGATAAATTCTTATTGTTTCATAGAAACTCTTGTAATAATTTAACTGTGTGCAAACAAATGAGGAAAAGTAAATAGAATGATTTATGCTGCCTGCATATTTATGCCAAACAGAATTGTTTCTTGTCTTTAATTGGAATCATTTTTGAGATGAGGCTTCTTAATCTGAGAATTAATTCTTATTTATTGCAGACTTTTTTCCTCATCTTGGTAGTTTTTGTGTTGTTTCTTCTTTCACTACGTTTCGGCCAAATTTCACCTCTGGCCTTCTTCAGGTGATTTACCGCGACATCGGACAGGAATGCTGAGTCTTGTAACCATATCCCTGGTTCCAGGTGAGCATTGTCAGAAGATAGCGGTTTCAAATCCTACCCAAGCTGGCCAGAGGTTTACTTGGTCAAAAACGTGGTGTGATAGACAACAACTATGGAAGGCAGTAATTACTGAGGATACGGTTACAAGACACAGCATTCCTATCCGAGGTCATGGTAAATCACCTAAAGAAGGCCAGAGGTGAAATTTGGCCGAAACGTAGTGAAAGAAGAAACAACACAAAAAATACCACGATGAGGAAAAAAGTCCGCAATGAATAAAAATTAATTCTCAGAATTGTTTCTTATGCTAAACTGGATTATTTGAAATAGAACTGTTTTTGACATTGAAACTGTATTTACACTAAACTGAATTGTTTAACAGAGAACTGTTTGGACACAGGATCTGTACTTATACTAAACTGAATAAGCTAAATTAGAACTGCTTGATTAAACTGAGTAGGTCAAAATAGAAATGTTTTTCACAATTAAACTGTACTTACATTTAAACTGCGTGCTTATGCCAAACTGAATTATTTGAAATTGAACTGTTTTTGACATTGAAACTGTGTACTCGTGCTAAACTGAATTGTTTGAAATAGAACTGATTAGTTACATGAAAATGGATTTGGCAATAAATAAACTACAAAGGTTGATATGCCATAAAACCCAACCAAACCAAATCCGATATATTTAATATATATGTATAAAGAGGATTTGGGATTAAATTACCTACAAAGGTTGATATGCCATAAAACCCAATACACCCAATCCAACCCAACTTAAATGACACTATTGGCTGCTTTGAAACTATAAAATTTGGTGCATCAATAAGACACCAAAATTCGAAAAAAACAAACTTACTGTCAACAGCTATCATGATTCAAAACTTAAAATGCATTAATCTCTTCTTGGAGGATAAAATTTAAACTCATTGTGTCTTCAGCAGGAAAAGCTACCCATCCTAAGTGTCTGAGAGTATGGTTAGGAAAAAATACTGAAAGTTGTTGTGGGCTGAATAAAATCTTGTCAAGGGCCACATCAAGCTGGAGTTGAGGAGCACAGTTTGGAGATATTAAAGATAAATCCACAAAAGAAAAAATGATTTATCAATTATGCTTTGGTATTATTTCATGAATTTTATATAATTCTGTAACAAATTTTATTCAGTTTTATAGAGAATTATTGTTAAGTAAGTGACACTAAAGGGATTTATTGATTGAAACATTTTTGTTTTTTGTCTGGGTTGATAGCTGTGAGTAATTATTTCATATCTTTTGCTCAAAGAAAATTCTGATGAATTTAATTAACAATATTTAATTAGATATGGAAAATTATTTTAGTTACACAATTCAAATTTTTTCTTTGGAAGATAATTTAAATACTGTAGATTAATTATGTTTTGCAGCAACATGTCTTCCCACTAGTTATTGTTTATTGTTAGAAATTCCTTGTGAATGAGAACCTCTATTTTCTCAATTTGGAATGCAACTTTGATGTTGAAACCTTTCTCTGGACTCAAAAGGTGTCCAGACCAAATTAGGTAATTGTTTAGTTATCAATAGAGGACAAACAAATAAACTTTTCATGACTTTTGATATAAGTTATTCTTTCATCTTGTACTGTTATTGTATTATTTTTAATTGAATGCTAAACTCAATAACTATGAAGTAAAGTTAAAAATTGTACGGTAGTCTCCATTTAACTGCAATGAGATTATTATAAATGAAATTTAGACAAAAATAGGACAATGTTACCATAGAACTTTTTTCTGGTGTTTTAAGCAAAAAAATCAAGATTTTCTAATCCAAAAGAAAATCAAATCATAAAAAGTTTAAACACAAACATTTTTGCACAAGTGAGAAGCAAAAAGGACTTAACAGACAGTACAATACATATAACTATCTACTCTTTCTGTCTTCTATATTTAGGGATGGATAATTTCTTTCCTTCAGTGTCGGCCATAAATATTGGACAAGAAAAAAAAAGCAGCCAGAAATATCCCAAGTGAAAAAAAGATAAAATTATTAAGTATTCTTGACTGGAAAATAAGTCAGAAATAGGCATTGCCTTTTCAACAATTTGCTAGTCAATCCTAAAAAACCTTAGTAATTTATCAATTTCTTTCATAGTTTCAAAATTGTTGAATGTATACAATATCACTGAATAATAGAAAGTACAGCACTTATTAGATTGAGATTTTACAAGGAAATGAATGTAAAAATAGAATGAAAAAAATGTCTTAATATTTAGATTATTACTCACAGATGCAGTTTAAGTGAATGACATATACTGGATTGGAGTAAAAATACACATAATAATCTGGAGTGTCCTTGTTGTGTAATGGTTAAAGTGATGGTCTGCAGAATCATAGTAAGCGAGTTCAAACTCCAGTCATGCTATTACGTTCACTTTCAGACAAATATCCTTGGGAAAGGCATGAAACCCCCTTATCCGCCTAGCTAATTTGAAAATAGTATATTATAACAACTGTTGGTCCACAATCATACAATGCCTTGGACAAGAAAGGAAAAATATTTTGCATCACAACTTATTTGGAGACAAATTCATCCAAAACTATCTCAAAAAATACGCAACCCATAAATGTGATAATGGTTTATTACTGAGATAAGAAACTTAAAAAAAGATTGCATGTCCTGGAAGGTGATATAATGGCAATAAAAAACATTGATTTTATGTCTCCAGCTCAAAAGATGTATTTTTTACCGGATATATTTTAAATGACTGCCTTTGCGCTTGTCTCAGTAATAAATCCTTATCATATTAATGGGTTGCATCTATTTTGAGACGACCTGTACCTCATTCTATCGATAGCCCAAACTAAAGTGTTTTACGCCATTACAGTGAAATATCCATGTATGTGTTTATTTATGATTTTACTTCTTCAAATATACCAGACATTAGCATAGTGGTTAGAGTGTTTGCCAATGGCCCGGGAGACCTGAGTTCAATCTCCAGGTCGAGTCATACCAAAAACTCAAAAAATGGTACTTGATGCCTCCTTGCTTAACACTCAGCATTATAAGGTATGGATCAGGAGTAGTGGAGAAATCGAGGGAAAGGAGTAGCGCCCTCCCCAACACTTTGGTGTAGTAGCTATCGAAAGGGGAGCCTTTGGGTCACTGTCGGCAATGGTCGCCAACTCTACTTACTTATTTCTTCAAATTTAACCTTATTTTTACTGCAAGCTCAATACATTTTTGTATGAACATGTTCGCGTGTTTGCTCTAACAGCAGTGTAGATTTTGTGTTTTAAGACATAATGTAAATTTTTATTCTTAGTTGATAGAAACCGATAAAGAGTTGAATAAATGCTAGATTTAGGTTAAATTTAGTTGCTGCAAATTCTCCCTGAATGGAGACACAGACTACTTCAATATTGTAACAGGTGTGCTGCAAGGAGACACATTAGCCCCATACCTCTTTATCATCTGCCTACACTATATGCTTAGAACATCAATTGATAAAATGAAAGATAACAGTTTTAAGCTGGCAAAGGAAAAAAGAAGATACTCTACACAAACAATTACGGATGTGAACTACACAGATGACATGGCACTTCTGGCAAATACACCCACCCAAGCCGAAACCCTGCTACATAGTCTGGAATGAGCAGCTGCTCCATATCAATACAGACAAGATGGAATACATGAGTTCTAATCAAAAAGGCAACATCTCCACACTAAATGGTAATTCTCTGAAAATAGTGGACAAGTTTACCAAACTAGGAAGCAGTGTCTCATCAAATGAGACAGACATCAACACGCGACTAGCAAAGGCATGGACAGCTATTGATAAGCTGTCAGTCATTTGGATGTCAGACCTGACCGATAAAATAAAATTCAGTTTTTTCCAAGCAGCGGTTGTGTCAATACTGTTATATGGATGCACTATGTGGACGCAAACTAAACATATGGAGAAAAAGCTTAACGGAAATTGCTCAAATTGCAGACGAATTTGCATGCTATGGGCGCCACATGAGATGGGATGGGCAGATGAAAAACCCAGAATAGAAAGAATGTGTATCTCTCTTCTTATGTCGAAGAACCTTTAAACTCAAAGGTAATAAAAAGTTTCGTACCTGAACTTAGAAGTCATAAGTGTTTTTCGTGTTTCGAGATTCCTATATTCTATGTATATATATATATATATATACACAAACATTATGAACGTTTTGCGTACCGGTATAAATATGTGTTTTGAGATTCCTATATTCTATGTATATATATATATATATATATATACAAACATTATAAACGTTTTGCGTACCGGTATAAATATGTCCATTTCACATATTCGTACCTGGCTATGGTACCTAACTAAACCCAAAGGCAGGATATATAAAACGAAATCCGTCAACCATTATATTACAATTCTATATAAAAGAAACTATTTTTCCCCATATCACTGTAGTAGTTACGCAGGAGTCATTTTAAGTTTTGAATCATGATAGCAGTTAACAGCATTCTGCTTTATTGAATTTTGATGACTGATAAAAATGATCGTGCTATTTACACATTGCAAACCTCTAAAATTGATAGATTTGTTTGTATACCTTGGTAGCAGTATCTCATTAACTAAAAGAAATGTCAACAAAAGCAGATAAAAAGCATAGAAGGTAATAGATAGTTTAACCACCATATGGAAATCTGATCTCTGCGATAAAATAAAACAAGAATTCTTCTATGCTGCAACAGTATTGGTACAACTGTATGGTTGAACCGCTTGGATTTTAACAAAAAAACTAAGAGATCGACACTTAGCGAGGAAATTTACCAGAATACTATTTGCTGTTTTGAACAAAACTTGGAAGCAGCACACAAAAAAGCTGTCAGACCACTTGCTTCCCATCTTACAAATTATCCAAGTAAGGCATACATGGTTCTATTGAAGAAGTAACTAAGGTAGTATACTCAGGAGTGGATAACACTGAGAAGTGAAAGAAACATTTTCACTCTCATTTTTTGTGTTGAATGTCGATTTGACAAAAAAGTAATTGTGTGCCAAAGGTCAAATTAATGGATAGAGATAACCAAAGTATGAAAATTATAGATGTGTGTCTAAGTGTCGGTAAATATAGATGATAAAATCATTGTGACCTTTTACAATCAAAAGTGTAGTTTAAAAGCTTTTCTCATCTTTAAATTGTTCATCTCAAATGCATCACTGCCTAGTCGGCTGGGGCTGTAGTATACACTGACTGCAACTCTGCAGAGGAGTAAGACCCCGCCCCAACGAGGGTCCTGGTTATGACACTAAACAATCTGATGGTGAAGTTCCAGTCATGCTGGAGCTTTGGAGAATGCAAAGCATCCCTTTAATTGCCATTGCTCCCAGGTCCACTATGGACCAGCGTGGTAACTCCTGATAGGGCCCTATCTATGGGTTAAATAGAACTAATGGCATATGCATGCTAAATGGAATTGTTTGACTAAACTGAATAGCTTGGAATAAAAATGTTTTTGACAATTAAACCATACTTACATCTAAACTGCGTACTTATGCTAAACTGAAACCAAACTTACACTTATACTGCGTGCTTACGCTAAACTGAATTATTTGAAATGGAACAGTTTTTTGACATTGAAACTGTACTTACATTAAACTGATTTGTTTAATATAGAACTGTTTTGACATTTAACTGTAAAACTGCTTGACTAAACTGAATAGCTTGAAAGAGAAATGTTTTTCACATTTAAACTGCATACTTATGCTAAACTGAATTGTTTGAAATAGAACTATTTTCATAAAAATGGATTTGGCATTAAATAACCTACAAAGGTTGATATATCATAAAACCAACCATCAAATGCATCAGGTGACATTTCTGTTAAAATGACTTTCACTAACTTATACACAAAAGAAATATTTTCTTAAAATGTACACACACACACACACACACAGAGAAATATTTTCAAATGAATAGGTCTGCAAATAATTTCGAGATTCCTATATTCTATGTATATATATATATATATATACACAAACATTATGAACGTTTTGCGTACCGGTATAAATATGTGTTTTGAGATTCCTATATTCTATGTATATATATATATATATATACGAACATTATAAACGTTTTGCGTACCGGTATAAATATGTCCATTTCACATATTCGTACCTGGCTATGGTACCTAACTAAACCCAAAGGCAGGATATATAAAACGAAATCCGTCAACCATTATATTACAATTCTATATAAAAGAAACTATTTTTCCCCATATCACTGTAGTAGTTACGCAGGAGTCATTTTAAGTTTTGAATCATGATAGCAGTTAACAGCATTCTGCTTATACACAACTTATACACAAAAGAAATATTTTCTTAAAATGCACACACACACACACACACACACACAGAGAAATATTTTCAAATGAATAGGTCTGCAAATAATTTCAAATTTGGCATTTAGAGTTTTTTTATTTATTGCTTATTATTCCATGACATTCTAATATAGTTCTCTTCAGGCATTTTTAGTTATATCTGTGATTCTCCCATTGTAGTTAATGGTGTGTTTAGAATTTTTGATTGTTTTGTTAATGACATTTTTTGTCCTTTACCCGCTTTTTTAACTCATGAGCTTCCCTTATCCTGTATTTCTGTAGGCTGCATAGCTTTATAATAGGAATATATTCCAACTGTTTTTTGGATACTAATGGCTTCCTCAGACTCTTTCTTTTACTTGCGCAGTCAGCTGGGGCAGTAGAATATAACCACTACTTCTCTGCAGAGGGGTAAGACCCGACTCAATGAGTGTCCTAGATATGACACAAAACAATCTGATAGTGAGGCTCCAGTAATGCTGGAGCTTTGGGAATGCAGAGTACCTCTTTATTGCCATTGCTCCCAGGTTCACTCTAGACCAGAGTGGTAGCACCTAATAGTGTCATATCTATGGGTCAAATAGAACTAAACTGTCTGCTTATGATAAACTGAATTGTTTGAAATAGAATTGTTTATATATATGAAAATGGATTTGGCATTAAATAACCTACAATGGTTGATAAGCCATAAAACCAAACCAAACCAATCTTTCTTTTACAGAAACATTCAGTCATTTGAGATTTCTTGTACAAATCCTTGATGGATAGAATATAGAATTTCTTGGAATATGTTCTAAGATGTTTATTGCAGGACAATAATTACTTTTTCTTAAATTAAACTGATAAAATACCTTCTCAGTAGGTATAGTTTAGGTCATCTAACATATCAAACAATTCAGTTTCACATAAGTAGTTTCAATGTCAAAAACAGTTCCATTTCAAACAATTCAGTTTAACATTAGTACAGTTTAAATGTAAGTACACAATTTAATTGTCAAAAACATTTCTATTTTAAGCTATTCAGTTTATTCAAACAGTTCTAATTCAAACAATCCATTTTGCATGAGTATGCAAGTTTAAATGTAAGTACACAGTTTAACTGTCAAAAACATTTCTATTTCAAGCTATTCAGTTTGGTCAAACAGTTCTAATTCAAACAATTCAGTTTAGCATAAGTACTCAGTTTAGTTCTATCTAACTCATAGATAGGGCCCTATTAGGTGCTACTATTCAAGGCCAGACTGGACCTGGGTGTGATGGCTATGAAGGGGTACTCCGCATTCCCCAAAGCTCACTATCAGATTGTTTAGTATGATATCCAGGACACTCATTGTGGGGCCTTACCCCTCTGCAGAGGTACAGTCGGTGTATTCTACAGCACCCCCAAAACTGACAGGGCAAGATACCTGGTGCTGGTGAATTCTTTAATAATAAACACAGCAAAACCATGCATTGTGAGTGTAAATATCAAATTGTGTTAGTGATTTTAATGAATTTTTTAAATTAGTGAACAATTTCACCAAAATATGACATCAGTACGTGACTAATGAAGGCATGGACTACTATTGATAAGCTATCAGTTATATGAAAGTCAGACCTATCCAATAAAATAAAAAGCATGTCCATACTACTGTATAGATGCACCACTTGGACACTGACTAAGCTTGATGGTAATTGCACAAGGATGGTACAAGCTATATTAAACAAATCCTGGAAGCAACATCCCACAAAACAGCAACTGTACGGCCACCTACCACCGATCTCAAAACCCATCCAAATTAGACGAACGAAACACCAGCAAGGAGGAACTGATAGGCAATATTCTCCTATTGACCCCTTCACATGGACACGCAAGGGTAGGACAACCAGCTAGAACTTATCCACTACAGCTCTGTACCGACACACGATGTAGCCTGGAAGACCTGCTTGAAGCAATGAATGATAGAGACGGATGGCGAGAGAGAGTTAGGGAAATCTGTGCTAGCAGCACAACATGATGATGATGATGATGATTTCTTTTATAGTAACCACAAACATATATATATATATATATATATACATCATCATCATTATCATCAAGGCATGCGAACAGCATGGATTCTTTTGTTAGGTTCCCATCTATAGGTTAAATGAACATGATTCCTAAACCTCTAAGCATAGAATAACCCTGGATGGGTTGACATGACATTAAAATCAAACAATCAGCCAGTTAATCAATAGCTTCCCAATGTCAAAATCAATGTAAAGATAATAATGATTAACAAAGCTTCATTTAAAACTTGATTGGTTTGGTTGTGATGGGTTTTATGGCATATCAACCACTGTAGGTTATTTAATGCCTCTTTATACATATATATTAGATATACAGGATTTGGTTTGGTTGGGTTTTATGGCATATCAACCATTGTAGGTTATTTAATGCCAAATCCTCTTTATAAATATATTTTAAATGTTCAGGATTTTGTTTCATTTGGTTTTATGGCACATCAACCATTGTAGGTTATTTAATGCCAAATCCTCTTTATACATATATATTAAATGTATGGGATTTGGTTTGGTTGGGTTTTATGGCATATCAACCATTGTAGGTTATTTAATGCCAAATTCTCTTTATAAATATATTTTAAATGTTCAGGATTTTGTTTCATTTGGTTTTATGGCACATCAACCATTGTAGGTTATTTAATGCCAAATCCTCTTTATACATATATATTAAATATATAGGATTTGATTTGGTTGGGTTTTATGGCATATCAACCATTGTAGGTTATTTAATGCCACATCCTCTTTATACATATATATTAAATATATAGGATTTGGTTTGGTTGGGTTTTATGGCATATCAACCATTGTAGATTATTTGATGCCAAATCTGGTTTATTCTTTTATATTCGATATATTTGATTTGTAAACATAAGTCAACAAACTTAAATAATTCCAAGTATTGCGATGTATCACTAGCAATTTAATCAACACATCAGTCATTTGTCTACACACAGTTAAATGATCAAACAGTTTTATTTAGCACAAGTCATTTGTTTGCACACAGTTAAATGATCAAACAATTCTATTTCAAACAATTACATTTAGCATAATCTGTTTGATTGCACTCAGTTTAAATGTCAAACAGTTCTATTTGAACCACAAACATATATATATATATATATATATATACATATATATATATATACATATATATATATCTATATATACATATATATATATATCTATATATACATATATATAGATAGGACCCTACCAGGTGCTACCACTGGATCTAGAAGTGAGGGCAATGAATAGGTACTCCACATTCCCCGAAGATCCAGCATTGCTTGAGATTCTCTATCCGATTGTTTCATGTCATAACCATGACACTTCACAGCAATGATGCAGTCAGTGTATTCTACAGCATCGATACAAGACACTGCGAGCCGATTGCATGGAAAAGGGTTGGATATGCCATGTGATTCCTACTGAGGTTGGTTGTCGTAGTTTTCTAGGACACTCAGTCATTTCGTTTTTTTCAAAAACAGGAATCACTGGCTGCAGTTTGAAAGTTGCCTCATATCGTCTTCAGACCATGGCGCAATCTGCATCAACTTGGATTTTGTCGAAAGCGAAAAGTTTTCAGCATGAATGAAATACACGCAGAACCACCATTCCCATGTGATTACGTAAGAAACGGTCACTGTAAACCCGAAATAACATCATTGGCTGAAAGTAAACACTTTTTTTTTTAAATCACAAACTGCATCCTAAAAATGAAGATGGACGTCCAATGTAGTCTCTGCTCTTAATTGATCTGGCGTATATATATATATATATATAATTCTTTTAATACCCAGTCTGGTGGCAAAAGCTACTTGGTAGTGCCAGGAGTGGCAGTACTGCCTGGAGCTACTGAAACTGTGTTACCACCCCTAGTTGGCGGCTGATGAGGACAGGGTATAGCATGTACTTTCACATATTGTATGACGAAAAAAAAAAAATTCTACAACACCACTCGATGAGAATCATACTCACTAGTCACGATCTTCAAGACAATTTTACAATTACACACGACAAAATGACCCAGTTTAATCTTTATATATTCATTTACAGTTCCAATTTGTATGATAACTAAACCCATCCTAAAACTCATTCTTTACATAACGTATTTATTTGTTACGGTTCAAGTAATGTTTTTAAATTGCATTAAAAAACCTACTCATTTTAAATGCCGTTTTATTGTTGAATGAGCAGAGTATAAGTAGGAAAAAGTTTCAAAAATATAAGATTGACATATTTCAATAGAGATCTAGCGTTGTCAAAATGAAAATGAACTGATTTTCAAAAAACTGATCTACGGGGATCCTTAAATAAGTTTCCAGACTTTTTTTTGTATGGGCACTTTTATTGATAGTACACACATAAAACTCTAGTCTCCATTGAAGTAATCTCCTCCTGCTGCAATGCGCTTGTTGTACCGTTCCAACAACTTCTGGAAGGCCCCATGGAAGTCCTCTTGTGTGAACGTGTCATTGACCTTCGTCACAGCCTCTTTCATCTCCTCAATTGTCTCATAATGACAGCCTCTGAGCTTAGGGAATAAGCAAAAGTCACAGGGAACAAGGTCTGGACAATAGGGAGGGTGAGGAACTGTCTTGATGCCCATCTTAGTTAAATAGTCTGTGAAAAGGCTGGAGTTATGAACTAGTGCATTGTCCTACTGGAAATGCCACTGACCCGATTGCAAGAGTGCTAGCCTCTTCCGATGGAATCTCTTGCTGAACTCCCTTAAAACCTCAACATAGTAGCCCTAACCCTAACCCTTTGGCCAATCAACTCTGGTGTATTGACTTCCTTACTCCTCCCACACTTTCATCATCCCTCACAGATCTCCTGCCTTCCATGAATCTCTTATGCCACTCAAAAACTGATGCTTGATTCATGCAAGATGGTTGAAAAGCAGTCTGAAGTATTCAATACGTTTCTGTGGCTTTTTTTCCAAGTTTTTTCAGAATGCAAATGAACTGATTTTCAAAAACAGATCTACACTGCAAAGGAGAGAAGTGCAATGATTTATGTAATGTGTGGAGGTTAATAAAAAGAAAAGAAATTCAGAGGGTAGCGGTTCCCAGAAATCTCTGACAGGAAGTAGGAGCCGCACATGCCAGAAAGACTGTAGAATATTGGTTAACTCAAGTAGAGTAGCGTCCAAATACCCCTCTGAGTAATTTGGTCGAGAATAAATAGATGAATGGACACCACTCATGCAAATGTGTTGGATAGGTCCATTCTTGTAAAGTGAGCCAATCCACATGCTGTTCATGCACTCTTCAATAAAAGAGGTGAGCTTTAGCTGGCTAGCTTTTCCAAGGAGGCAGGCATGTTACTTTTGGCTTGTAAAGGTGAGTGCTGTTTATTGTTGTTCTATAAAGACAATACCTAACGGCACTAGAAAGAAACCTGTTCTCACTTAAGCTTTACCTCTGGGACTACACAGACTTTCTTTCCCTCGCCTGCTAGCTGGCAGTGGATGTGTCTAAGTCTCATATTGGGCGTAAGACCGTATCTCCTCTAGCGGTAGCCTATTTTAAAAACACCAAACTGGACTTATCACCCATTACTAAAAACGCTGACTTTGGACTCATCACCCACCGAAAACAATTAGTACATTTCAACACCTTTTATGGAAAATGCAACTGTTTTTCTTGTGGTCCAGGAAGATATTTCCCAGCTACAGAGTAGCCGTATGAAACCAAAAAAATAATGTTGAAATTGTAAGTAAGTAAAGTTGGCGACCATAGTCGAGGGTGACCAGAAGACTCCCTTTTCAACAGCTTCTACACCGAGGTGTAGGGGAGGGCGCTACTCCTTTCCCTAGATTGCTCCACTTTACCCTTGATACATACCTTATATTGCTGAGTGTTAAGCAAGGAGGTATCAAGTACCATTTTTAAAGTCTTTGGTATGACGTGACCTGGAATTGAACCCAGGTCTCCCAGACCATTGGCGAACACTCTACCCACTAGACCAATGAGCCAGTTGAAATTGTAGGAGAATAATAATATCACTTACCACCATATTGGCCCTGCAACAGTGCTAAACTGAAGCTGGCATATATAAAGAATTACCTCCGCTCATTTTACCAGTAGCCAATCACAGCCCATGTGATGGACTTGCCCACATATGCCCAATGAGATGCTCTAGTGCACTATAAATAGTCCTCTTTCTCCTTAACTGGAGTACTTTTTGCAACTCTGTTTGCCTCACAACTGGGTGCTGACTTGAACAACTTCACAAATTCGTCAGAAATTTAAAAAAGTATCTTTGTCCCCTTCCTTTCTTTCTTCCTTCCTTCAGTTATTCCTTTTACAAACTTCACAGTCAAAGAAGAGGCCAGCAAATTAAATGGGGTAAGAAGAAGAAGAAAACAATGGAGTCAGATGTCTAAACCAAAAACCAACTACCACCAATCAAATGAAAATAATAACCTAACAAAACCACTTACGCCCAATAAATGCGAATGGAAACTTAAGGAATTAAATTGATGATGCTTAATCTAATATTATTTTACCAACTCATTCGGATTCTGATAGCACTAGATCTCTCTTGAAACATATGCTCGACAAAAATTATTTTTCCTTCTCTCCCTTGTAATGTAGATCCGTTTTTTGTAATCAGTTCAACTGCATTCTGATAACATTAGATCTCTTTTGAAACGTATGCACGACAGAAATTATCATCCTTCTCTCCCTTGTAATGTAGATCCGTTTTTAGTCATCAGTTCAACTGCATTCTGATAGCACTAAACCAAATTGCCTTCTTTTTTCTCGTTTTGTCAGATTTCATTCCAAACTTTACACCGATATATGCCATATATACTCGAATATCATACCATACTATCTATTTGTGGAGGTGCCCGTGGTGTTTGTGGAGGTGCCCGTGGTGTAATGGTTATCGTCACCGGATATGGACACGGCAATCCGAGTTCAATTCCTGGACAAGACTGTTTGCATTTCACATAGCACTTGGGAAAGGTATGAATACAATTATTCTCCCTCCAGCTATGGGTAAATAGTATGGCAGACTAGGTTCTTCAGCCTTGGTGAAGCAACTAGTCTAGGAGAAGGAAAACTCTGAATTCAAACCTGCTAAACTCTGCTTAAAAAATTGACCTTGTGTCATATCCTGCCCGAGCGGAGGGATTGGGTAAATATGGATCTTACCATACTATCTGGAAGTCTTTCTTTTGTAGCTTGAAAGTGTAAGCATACCACACAAAAAATTTGTATCTTGTATATGGAGCGATCTCCCTAATTTTAAATTAAATTCTAGGTTTCAGAAAGTCACATAATATGCTAGTATATACGGTTGTAATGGCTCCTAGTTAGTACACACACACACACACACACACACATATATATATATTTATCAAGGACGAATTTAACCAACGCTAACCCCCAATTTAAAAAACCTTTAGAGTCAACATTTCTAACAAGATCAATGACCGCTGATGCCTACCAACCCACAGTCAACAACCAGACAACCAAGTCTCTGCCATTTCCACCACAAGACCAAGATCATTCGTAGCTTAACAATACAAGTCACATGCAAGGTCAGCCAGCTAAGACCAACTTACACCCATTCACCTCCTGACCCTTACCCGGAAGAAGAGAACATATATCTTTTTATTTTATTTTAAAAAGATACTCTTGTGTATAACGGTCAGGCAGACGAGAGTTTTGAGCAATAGCAGAGACGAGAGCGTAAGAAACACAGGTATCAGTTCTAATAAGCTTATCACATCTTTGTAACCTGTTGTAAATTGTACAATAATAATAATAATAATAATAATCATATATAAAAGACAATTTTGTAGCAACTGAAGCTTCTTGTTCGTTACTTTTGCTATTTACTTTTGTTGTCATTTCGTTTCACTTGAAAAATTTTCGTTCGCTAGCTTCCAATACGGACTCGGTAAGCATACACACTGACAAAGTCAGTCCTGTACAAACAACACAGTAAATAATTTTCAAAACAAACTTACCAGCCACGGGTGGTCCTAGAAGATTTGCAATTCCTTGGTAGAGAAGCATCAAGCCATAAGCACTGGTTAAATTATCCAGACCCAGGTAATCCACAAGTAAAATTGTACACAGAGAATTGTTGGCACTTGAGAAAAATCCAAAGATAGCCGAAGTAACACTGAGGAACCCGTAATCAGTGCACAATGGCATCAAAATAATGGAAAGACCCGAGATAAGCGTGGAAATGGCATAGACTATAGTCAATTGTTTATGCATACGATCACCCACAAAGCCAAATACAATTTGTCCAAAGGTGCTAACCAATCCAAAGACTGATAGCAAATAAGAGGCCTTGTGCTGGGGTAACCCTTTCTGTACGCTCTGATCAACAATGTAGATATAAGGGATGTCACCCCAAAAAAAGAAAATGAAATTTGACACAACAAACAATATAAACATCGGATGGGTGAGTACTGATCGATTCACCATGGTCTTCAAGATTTTTTTCATTTGCTTCAAGAGGTTTCGCGTTTTCATCAACTCACACCATTCCAGAAAGTCCTCTGCACTGTCTGGATCATCTGCCGTCCCAACCAGATGTGATATTTCAGGACAGCTACAAGATTTTTGGTCGAGGGACAACTTCAGTAGATTTCCCCGGTAGAAGATGTCTTTTCGGTAGAGAATGGTCTGCTGGCTGGCCGCGGAGGGCTTTCGTTTGGCACTGCATGACTTCTGCTGCCACACATCTTTCATGCTTTTCTCGGGGAGATTATCAGAAGTGCAGAATGGGGGAGTAACGATTCTGTTACTTGAGAAAGAGTCCGGGTACGATGTAGTCTGCTTCACGTTAGGCTCGCCCAGAACCACCCGTACTTCGCTATTCTGGCATGGACTTCCCCATAGTTTGTGAAAGACATCGTTTGAAACACTGACCCGCTTGAGTTGTATGTAGGTTGGGAGGTGAACAACAGAGTTGGACACAACAAGATTAGCAATGTTAGAACAATAAGTCAGCTGTGCATCGTAGCTTCGAGAAGAGAGACCCTCGTCAAACTTTGAATTCAGGTGTGGGTCATTCTTTGATATTTTTGTAAACGTTTCTAGTGCTTTTTCGTATTTTTCTTTAGGGCTATACTCTAAGGGTCGTAGCAGACAGCCACAGACTACCACGTTGCCAACAATCCCTCCAAGAATCAGCATGGTTCCCCTCCACCCGTAGATATCAATCAGGTATTCAAGCAAGGGAGCAAAGACAGAAGTACCAATTCCGGAACCGCAAACCGATAGACCTGTTGCAAGGGCCCGTTTTTTCTCAAAGTAAAATGACACGCTGACAATGGATGTGACGTAAGGAATGGACATGCCAAATCCGGCCACAAAGCCAAAGGTGAAACAAAGCATCTCAATGGAGTTGACAAATGCGCTGGCGACTATTCCTGTCATGGATAAAATCCCACCAGCAATGGTCATCTTTCGGCATCCGAACTTTGTAGTAAGGGCCCCGGCAAGTGGGCCACAGATAAGTGACACACCAACAAACAGAGACCCCACCCATGATGTTTTGCTCTTCGTTTCACCAAAAGTCTCCAGAAGTTCCGTGAAGAAGACACCAAATGAATAGGCACAGCCATCAGCAATCAAATTCAGCAGAAAAGATGAGAGTAGAACAACCCATCCCCAGCCACCATCGGGAGACTGCGGGTAAATACTACCCTCCGAATCAGTTGACTCACAGAAGCTGCCTCTTAAAGGCTCCGTGTTACAATTCCTTGGTTCGTCACTGTCGGACATAATAAGGAATCAGAACTGAAAAATTCTGCTAGGTATATGGTAAATATGGAAGACAAACATAGCTTTGTCATAGGTCTGTGCAAATGAAGAATACTGTGAATCCGATCTATTGAGTTGGTCTTGTCAGCCATACGACTCCAGCCCAGCAAAGTGATCCTGCAAGAAAACAGAAAAGAAAATATAAATTTTAGAAATTAAAATTTCAGAAGCATGGGTATATACTAGGGTAAGTAAAAAGTATTGCAATATTTCAAGTTATTTCATGTTTTAAGAATTTCAAGTATTTCAGCGTCTATTCAGAAGGCCAATTTTATGGAGGTGCTTTGTGAAGGACCAAGTTCTATCGACAATGTAAGGGTACTTGAGCTTGGTTTTTATCCAACCATTTCAAGTAAGGTCTCATTATTCACGAAAGGAGGTCTACCTAACCTAGGTTTGTTTTCGAGACTGGTATAATCTTCCTTGAAATGTCTGATCCAGTTTTATATTCAACCATTTCAAGCAAGGTCTCATCTTCCGCAACAGAAGATCTCCCTAACCTTGGTTTGTTTTCGAGACTGGTGTAATCTTCCTTGAAATGTCTGAACCAGTTTTGTGCCATACGACCACAGACAGTTCCTGCGCCAACCACATCATTCATTTCTTATGCCACTTGCCTTTACACGCGGCCCTTTTTTCATAGGTAGCATCAAATGGCTCTAATTGCAATTTTTTCACATCTTATTAACAAAGATGTAAAATAAAGAATAAGAAGTTAATTTTTATATGCTATATATGAAAATAAAGAATAAACAATTCAGCAATGACTGGACAAGTATCAAATTAATGATATGAAATAAAGATATGAAGATACCCGAAATCATAGGAGAAAATCCAACTTTTGATTCAACCTGATCGCTTGAAATATTGCAAAACTTTTGACTCAACTTAGTAGCTAGAAAAATTGCAAAAATTTTTGACTCACTCAAGAATTTAAAATCTACAAATATATGATACAATGTTTTGAAATATGTAGGTCCACGAAGAGATTTGTATTTTTTAAATTTATTTTGTTCTTATGTACGTGTATATTTCCAGTTTGTTGCTTTCGTCGGAGAACATATATGGCACAAGGCCTTATTGATGGGGTACTCAATAAGACTTGAACTCACTCGTGTTTACAGTTTGAATGATGTCTCCTATTACGAAAACTATTCAAGTTAGACGAACCAGACATGCAGGACACTGCTGGAGAGGCAGGGACGGGCTCATAAGTGATGTACTCTTATGGACCCCCACACATGGCCGAGCAAAAGCAGGACGACCAGCACGAACATACATTCAGCAACTATGTGAGGATACGGGATGTAGTCCAGAAGAACTGCCAGAGGCGATGAACGATAGGGAAAAGTGGCGAGAGAGGGTCAGGGATATCCGTGCTACCAGCACAACATGATGATGATGATGGGTTTATATAGAGGTCTTCCTCTCTTTTTCTTAGCGAGCGTTTACCTTAGTCTGCTTTACCCCTTTTTGACCCATAATCAACTGAAAACCATTCAAACTGCAAACACGAGTGAGTTCAAGTCTCATTGAGTACCTCATTAACAAAGCCTTGGGTCATATATGTTCTCTGACGAAAGCAACAAGCTGGAAACATACACGTATGTAAGAACAAAATAAATAAATTCAAAAGATATTTTTATTCTCTCTTTATAACGAACATTTTTATATGATACAATGAGATTAGATGAATCTGCTACTAGATTTTGGCTCAGGCCAGCGCAACGTTATATTGAAAACTGAAAGATACCCATACAGCAGGTCTCCCTCTTCACTGACGTGTTCCAAAGAGCTATACAACTTGACATCAGTGTCACTGCAGGAGTTAAGGCTAAAGACGACATTAAACATCTTTAGAGACACTCCAAGTTAAGAATTTTCAATGAGTTTTTCTTTCTCAAAGACCAGTAACCAGCCCAGTCGGCTGGGGCTGTGGAATACACCAACTGTTCTACTGCAGAAGGGTAAGACTTTACCCCACCAACAAGTATTCTGGATATAGCACTAAACAATCTGATGGTGCGGCTCCAGTCTTGGAGCTTCGAGGAATGTGAGGTGTCCTTTCATTGTCATTACTTCCAGGTCCACTATGACCGAGAGTAGTACCTGTTGGGGTTCAAACTATGAGTCAAATAGAACTATCTGACATTTAAACTGTTTGCAAACAAATGAAATTCTAAATTGAATTGATTGAAATAGAACTGCTCGATCATTTATTTGTGTGTAAACAAACGAGTGTTAATTGAATTGTTAGTGATGAATAACAATACTTAGTTGATCGACCATAGTTTTATTAACTAAAACACAGAGATGTACGGGAAGGCATTACTTCTTTCCCTGAATTGTTCCACTTACCCTTGATCTGTACCTTATAATGCTGAGTCTTAAGCAAGGAGGCATCAAGTGCCATTTTTTAGCAATACTTAGAACACATTAACTGTGTGCAAATGAATGACCACGAAAGTTGAATAGAATTATTAGTTTTGAATAGGAATACTTGAAACCATTTAACTGTGTGCAAACAAATGAACTCTGGCTTGTTTACAAATAACTTTATATACAAATTATTCACTTGAAAATCCTATTTATAGCGTGGTTCAGTTTGGTTTCAGGAACATCAACCATTGTAGGTTATTTAATGCCAAATCCATTTTTATACATACAAACAGTTCTATTTCAAACAATTCGATTTAGCATTAATACACAGTTTCAATGTTCAAACGTAGTTCTATTTTAAACAATTCAGTTGAGGATAAGTACACAGTTTAGTTCTATTTGACCTTATCAATTGCTATCATTCCAGACCAGAGTGGATCTGAGAGTGATGGCAATAAAGGAGTACTCCACATTCCCAAAAGCACCTGCATTACTAGAGCCTTACCATCAGATTGTTTAATGTCATATTCAGGACACTCACAGAAAAGTATTTGATGTATTCTACAGCCTCACCCAACTAGGTAATCCTATTTATAATTTAAAAGTATAAACTGGGCAGATCGGTATTAATAAGTTTGATTCTCTTTGAGTGCTTCATATATCAGGCCTTGTGCCAAACTGTGCTAAGCTTAGTAAATGACTACTATATGCTGCTAATGGCCTGAGAGACATAGGTTCAATTCCAGGTCGAGTCATACCAAAGACTCAAAAAATGGTACTTGATGCTTCCTTGCTTATCACTCAGCATGTTAAGGTATAGATCAAGGGTAAGTGGAGCAATGCAGGGAAAGGAGTAACGCCATCCCCTATTCCTTGTAGTAACTATTGAAAAGGGAGCCTTCAGGTCACCATTGACTGCAGTTGAACAATTTATATATACATATATATTACCCACATATATATATATATATATATATGTATTTATATCATCATCATCATATCGTGCTGGCAGCACGGATATCCCTGACCCTCTCTCGCCACTCCTCCCTATCGTTCATCGCCCTAGGTAGGTCTTCAGGACAACAACCTGTATCCTCACATAGCTGCTGAATGTACGTTCGTGCTGGTCGTCCTGCTTTTGCGCGGCCGTGTGTGGGGATCCATAAGAGTACATCTCTTATGAGTTCATCTCTGCTTCTCCAGCAATGTCCTGCATGTCTGGTTCGCCTAACTTGAATAGTTTTCGTGATAGGGGGCAGGTGGCCGTACAGTTGGTGTCTTGTGGGGTGTTGCTGCCAGGACTTGTTCAGGATTGCACGCAGCATTCTTGTGTAATTGCCATGTATTTATATACATATATATTACCCACATATATATATATATATATGTATTTATATACATATATATTACCCACATATATATATATATATATATATGTATTTATATACATATATAAATGTCAGTTGAAAAGTTCCTAGGCTTATCAAAGATACTCTTATTGAATATGACTAAATGATGTTTATTTCTTGTGGTTAACAGACTTCTCCAGTTAGTGTTGCAGTGCATGCATCCCATAGGTCAAAAAGTCATCAACAGCAGATATGACATCATCATATGAACTTTTCAGCAAATTAACTTTTCAGCCCATCCCTATCTGGGTTCAATCCCAGGTCGCATCATACCTAGGACTTTAAAAATGGTACTTGATACCTCCTTGCTTAACTCTCAGCAATATAAGGTACGTATCAAGGGTAAAGTGGAGCAATCCAGGGAAAGGAGAAGCGCCCTCCCCTATATCTCGGTGTAGTAGCTATAGAAAAGGGAGACTTCTGGTTACCCTTGACTAAGGTTGCCAACTTTACTTATATATGTATATATATATATATATGAGTTCTTGAAAAGTTCCCTTAAGATTAAAAGCTCCCTATTGATTAAAACAAAAATAATTTTTTGAAAAGCCAATATTCGCAATGCCTATAAAAAGGAAACACTTTTCAAATATACTTGACAATCTCCCAATGAAAATAACAAAGTGGTAATAAACATGGCAAACCATGAAAACAACTCACTAATCAGAACATTGAAGAAAGTCGTAAGCCACTGGTAATCAATAATTGATTGAACACAGATCTCTTCCAATCAATGCACCTGTCTCAATGCTGCCAGGTTATAAACACAGCCAATAGTCCTGGCACATACATGAAGGAAAGAAACAATAAAGTGGTTAAATTAAAACACTGTGCTAGTTTGTGTTTCCAACTTAAGATACTAACTTGACTGTATTATTTGCTTAGTTTTATCTATTTGAGTGTTTATTTTTAGTTGGCTGGTTGGGTTTTTATGGCATATCAACTTTTGTAGGTTATTTAACGCCAAATCCATTTCTTATGTAAATAATCAGTTCTGAGGATTAATTTTTTATTTATTGCGGACTTTTTGTCCTCATCTTGGTAGTTTTTGTGTTGTTTCTTCTTCACTATGTTTTGGCCAAATTTCACCTCTGGCTTTCTTCAGGCGATTAACCGCGACCTCGGATAGCAATGCTGAGTCTTGAAACTGTATCCCCAGTAATTACTGCCTTCCATAGTTGTTGTCTATTGCACCACGTTTTTGACTAAGTAAACCTCTGGCCGGCTTGGGTAGGAATTGAAACCGCTATCTTCTGACAATGCTCACCTGGAACCGTCCGCAATGAATAAAAAATTAATTCTCAGATTAAGAAGCCTCATCTCAAAATGATTCAAATTAAAGACAATAATCAGTTCTATTTAAAACAATTCAGTTTAGCATGAGTACACAGTGTCACGTGATGGCTCACTGAGACGAGGAGGTGGGAATGATACTCTCTCCCCGTTGAACTAAAATTATCTAGCAGTCAAAAAGTGACCGTTAGAAATGATTGTGGGTCACACAGATGTTTGCACCTAAGTGACCTTGGACATCGGAAGGGGAAGGAGAAAATGAAGCCAAATGATTGGCGGGAGCCTCAAACGGAAGTGGGGTCCCCTTCCCCTCAACGGAAGTAAAAATACAAAAAAGACAGTTTTTGGACAAGTCTGGTGGCAGACGGACGATAGCCATTTCACTCCGGGCTAAAGACAAAAGACTGAGACATGAGAGACCTGAGTCTCTCAAGCCAGCATTAAAAACAGTACAAAGTCTATTAGCCCGTGAAAGAAGAGAAATTCTCCAGTGGAACCCCGTCAAAAAAATAAGATAAGTAACTTTGGGACATTTTTCCGTTACACCCAAATTTTGTTATCACTCTCTCTCAATTTGAAAAAGGATAAAAGCCAAGAAAAGACATTTATATTCATGGACTATCCTATTATATATTTTTGACACTTTGAACATATATATGTATATAACCGTAGTAAAGAACTTATGTATTTTCATTTTACCATGTGGTCTATGTTATTATTCCATGCTTTCCTTTCAGCTTCTATTCGCCTTACATTATCTTGCTTAGAACTGTCCTATTAATTCCTAAAGTATCACACGGAAAACCGGAGTTACCGACTACCACTACAGCAACATTAATATTATTACAACTAAGACCTATAGGCCCGTATTCTTCTATTATCGGAAGGGGAAGAAGTTTAGCGGCCTGGTGGGTGTGTGATAGTGTGAAATTTTGGACCCCTTTGCCAGCGGTGGCCAGTCTGGCCCTAAATTATTCCCTCACGTAATATGCCAGTTCTTATCTGCCTGAGAAAAGAACTCTGAACAGGACTTATTTCTGTAGGGGATCAAGTGCCAACCTGCCCCGTCTTCACACGTGCGAAAATAAAGTCCCGTTTTGGGACTATCGCAATTTCGCGTCAGCAGACATAAAATGGTGTCTCGTCCGGGGATAGTTTAATCTTTAATTCCCGACCTCATGCAGACCTTTTATGGGGGCTCGTTTCCGGAATGATTATTATTAATAATATTTATTGCTAGTAGTCGTGTGACAATTCCTGCCGTTTAAATCTACCCTGGGAGACCGTGAAAGAAAAAAAGGAATATTGTTGAAACAGTCAAATTACTGGTTGATATCACTGTTTGGAAAAATTTTTTAAAAAATGGACAAAATAGAGAACTTTTTAAAAGAACCCTCCATGGAAAAGTTGGAGAGGCTGAGAAAAAGCGAGATAATAAAAATTGGCGAGAAGCTTGAGTTAAATGTTCAGAATTCTATGAGAAAGCATGAACTCGTGAGAGAAATAGCAAGGCACATGGTGGACGAAAATATGTTCGAGGAAGCAGTATTAGAAGAGCTACCAACGGAAATGATAAGAATGACTCCAGAAGAAATTGAACTGGAGAAAATTAAAATACAAGCACAAATGGAACTACAGAGAAATAAAATGGAACTGGAGAAAATAAAAATTCAGCAAGAAACAAGGCTGCGAGAAGTCGACTTGGCAATAAGAGGACGCAAAGAAAGCCATGACAGTTTCGAAGTAACGAAGCAAGCGAGGCTAGTCCCAAAATTTGAAGAAGCCAACGTGGACGGATACTTCGCACATTTTGAGCGAACTGCGCTAAATCTTGGATGGCCGAAAGAATGCTGGTCGATGCTACTCCAAACTGTGCTGACAGGAAAAGCACAGAGAGCATATGCAACTCTGCCGACAGAAAATTGCGCCGACTATGATTTGGTGAAAGCAGCGGTTCTTAAAAGCTTCGAATTGGTTCCAGAAGCTTATAGACAGAAATTCAGAACACAGAGAAAAACTGAAAACCAGTCTTATGTGGAATTTCTGAGAGAAAAAGAGAATGCACTGGATAAGTGGTGTGACTCTAAGAGGATAGACGGAGACGCTGAGAAACTCCGGCAGCTAATATTAGCTGAAGAATTTTTAAACTGTGTGCCAGAAGAAGTCAGGGTTCACCTAAGTGAAAGGAAAACCGACGTGACCTATGAAATGGCCGCACTAGCAGACGAATACATCCTCACACACCGAAAAACAAAGGAAAAACCGTACACGGGAAGTAAAGTGAAGTTCAAAGCTGAGTTAAGCCCTGAAGGAAGACCCAAGGAAGAAAATAGAAGGACCTTCCAAAGTAGCAGCAGAACAGTGGTCTGCTTCAAATGCGGAAAGGCTGGACACATAGCCATAAGGTGTCAGCTTGGAAAAGGTCCTGAAAGAAACCAGACCCAGCCGAGAAAACCTCAAGGAGCTGTGACAACAACTAGAGGAAACCAGTCCTATCGACCCTGGACGAAAAAAGGGATGATAAGAGGCCCACACGGAGGACCAGTGGAAGTCTCAATTTTACGAGATACCGGAGCATCTCAGTCGTTACTTCTACGAAATAAATTACCTAAAAGGGTAATAGAAGCAACACGTGAGACTGTGATGATAGAGGGTATCGGCGGAAAGAGGGTAAAAATACCGCTGTGTAAAATAACCCTAAAGTCCCAGTGGAAAGATGGACCAATTAAAGTTGGTGTGGTAGACAAACTACCTATGAAAGGAATTTCCCTTATACTGGGAAATGAAGTAAAAACTAAAAAGTGTCACCCGAAAAAGATGGCGAAAATAAGCGCCATAAATGAAGAAAGAAAGATGGCGAGAACGAACGCCCAGCATGGAGACAAGATGGCGGCTGAGCCACGTGCGAGATATAAACGACACAGTCGCTCGCAAAGTGAGAAGGTGGAAAGAAAAGAAGTGAACCTTCCACCCCTCAATAAACAAGAAGATAAAAGGACCAGTCGTCAGAAAAAGGATGAAGGTCCAACGAATATTAGGAATAAATTCCCTAATACTTATCGAGAGGATAAGAGGAAAATAAGAGGACCCTCACAAGTGGCTAAGAAGGAAGAATTTAAGAAGGGCGACGAAGTCCTGCTACTGTCATCAAATGAAGGACCCCACTGTGGTGGACGATATATAGGTCCTTATGTAGTAACACGGAGGATAGACAAGAGGACATATAGAATTGATACCCACGAGGGAAAGAAGCAGACACAAGTGTGTCACACAAACAAATTGAAGAGATATGTCCGTCAAGAAGGCCCACCTCGAAAAATTAAGAACTCGGAAATGCCGAATAAATTCGAGGAAAAATTAAGCCAGTTGTCTGTCTCAGAGAGAGGGGATTTAGAGAAATTAATAAAAAAGTACCCAAGTTTATTTCTCTAACGCCCCACGAAAATGTAGTAGCAGAATATTCTCTCATAGTTGTTGAGAGAAAGAAAGAGAGAGAGAGAGAAACTAAAGGAAATGAGGAATTCTCGTCCCCAATGTTGAAATATGAGATGGACGAGAAAGTGGTTCGTCAACAAGTGACGAATAGGGGAAAGAGAGAAAAGAAAAGGAAGTCTCTTCCCCCAGAGCTTGACAATTAAAATTATAAAGTCGTCAAAAAATGACGAAGAAAGAAAGAAGGACTTACCTCCTCAAGGTTTGAAATATGATACGGCCAAAAGCCGAGAGAGGAAAAGAAAGAAAGGAAAACGAGATTAAAGAAAAAGAAAAGAGAGAGAGAGAGAGAGAAAGAAAGAGAAGAGAAATTGTTTTCCCCTATAGTGAAAATTAGGAAGGACGAAAAAAAAAGGAAAAGGAAAGAATTCATTAAAGCGTGAAGAAGAAAGGGGATGAAAGAAAAGTAAAGTGAAAAAAAAAAGTCTAAGAAAAGGAGAAAGAACAGTGAATTGAATTGCCTTTTTTTTTCTATGGTATTTCTATTCATCTCCCTTTCTTCTCTTAAGCGGGGAGGTGTCACGTGATGGCTCACTGAGACGAGGAGGTGGGAATGATACTCTCTCCCCGTTGAACTAAAATTATCTAGCAGTCAAAAAGTGACCGTTAGAAATGATTGTGGGTCACACAGATGTTTGCACCTAAGTGACCTTGGACATCGGAAGGGGAAGGAGAAAATGAAGCCAAATGATTGGCGGGAGCCTCAAACGGAAGTGGGGTCCCCTTCCCCTCAACGGAAGTAAAAATACAAAAAAGACAGTTTTTGGACAAGTCTGGTGGCAGACGGACGATAGCCATTTCACTCCGGGCTAAAGACAAAAGACTGAGACATGAGAGACCTGAGTCTCTCAAGCCAGCATTAAAAACAGTACAAAGTCTATTAGCCCGTGAAAGAAGAGAAATTCTCCAGTGGAACCCCGTCAAAAAAATAAGATAAGTAACTTTGGGACATTTTTCCGTTACACCCAAATTTTGTTATCACTCTCTCTCAATTTGAAAAAGGATAAAAGCCAAGAAAAGACATTTATATTCATGGACTATCCTATTATATATTTTTGACACTTTGAACATATATATGTATATAACCGTAGTAAAGAACTTATGTATTTTCATTTTTACCATGTGGTCTATGTTATTATTCCATGCTTTCCTTTCAGCTTCTATTCGCCTTATATTATCTTGCTTAGAACTGTCCTATTAATCCCTAAAGTATCACACGGGAAACCGGAGTTGCCGACGGTAGCAATATTAATATTATTACAACTCAGACCTATAGGCCCGTATTCTTCTATTATCGGAAGGGGAAGAAGTTTAGCGGCCTGGTGGGTGTGTGATAGTGTGAAATTTTGGACCCCTTTGCCAGCGGTGGCCAGTCTGGCCCTAAATTGTTCCCTCACGTAATATGCCAGTTCTTATCTGCCTGAGAAAAGAACTCTGAACAGGACTTATTTCTGTAGGGGATCAAGTGCCAACCTGCCCCGTCTTCACACGTGCGAAAATAAAGTCCCGTTTAGGGATTTTAGACAATTTGCCGTCACAACAGTTTAATTGCCAAAAACATTTCTATTTCTAACTATTCAGTTTATTCGGACAGTTATATATAACAATTCAGTTTAGTGTAAGTACAGTTTCAATGTCAAGAACAGTTCAATTTCAAACAATTCAGTTTAGCATAAGTTTATTTTTGTATTTTAATGATAAGATGGCATTTCACTGCATGTTTCAATTGTTTTATGTCGATCTTTCAACTTGGAAGAAAGAAAAGACAGGGAGTAAGTAGGGGGTTTTAAAGATAAACAAACTGAGGGAAAACATTAGAATATAGATGAGTATAACATAAAACAACACAGCTTCCCTTCAAAGAGAAGAAAAAAGATGGATTCATGCCTTTCTTAGGGCCATTGGCATGAAATAAATGCAAATAGTTTGGTTCTGGAAGGGTACATTTCATAATTATTATTGTCAGAAGAAACTAACTCACAAAGCCAAATATTCATCTATTGAGGACAGACAAATAAACTCTCCCTAATTATTTATATAGATAAATTCATTAGTGTTGTTTTACCTGTGTCTGCTTTAGGGTGTATATGTAAGATTTCCTATTTATGAACAACTGGTTAAAACCTGACTGATATAATATATTCCAATTTGTAAATAATGCAACATTTCTAAACTTCTTTAAAATTTTTGAATTAAGCAATGCAAAAAAAAAAAGAACAAATTTGAATTGAAAGTCGTTCAAAACTCCCTGAGGGGGTAGAATTTACAGATGTTTTCAAAGTGTTAAATTTCATTGAACATAAATCTCTTTGAGGTAAACATATTGAGTGTCTGGTTGTTAGTTCACACCCTGCTATTTTGTTACCCTTGCCAGTCATAGGGTCACTGGCAAGAGCCTCTGTTTCAAATGGTATTTTATACTTGACTAGGTCAACATCTCCATTAAAAGCTTCTAGCACATGAAAAACTGGCAACTCTTGGAGAAGTCCATAAAATACTTAAAGATATTAAAACAGAATCATAGTTGGCTGCCATTTCTGTTAAATGGACAAAGAAGATAGTCCTTGATTTAAACTGACATAGGTTCCTAAAGCAAAAACAGTTGGGAAGATTCTGGTATTATGGGGAGATGAGTGGTGACACAAGGTTGGTCAGGGGGTAAAGACAAAAATCTTCCAGTTCACTTGGCATTTTCCTTCATGAAAGTTCTGTAGGTTATATTGAAGACTTTGAATATAAGCAAAGTAAAGCCTTAGCCCCTATATAATTGTCCTGACTGTATTCTGCAAATTTCGCAAGAGGCAAGCAAGTACCAAATTCTATTTCCTCTTTAACTGTTTACAAACAAATGAACTAACTTGTTTAAAAATAAACTTACCCTCAAACAATTTGCTTACAAATTATATATATGTACGAGGATCATTAAATAAGTTTCAATACTTTTTATGTATGGACACTTTTATTGATAGTACACACATGAAACTCTAGTCCCCTTCAAAGTAATCCCCTCCGGGTGCAATGCACTCGTTGTACCATTCCAACAACTTCTGGAAGGCCCCATCAAAGTCCACTTGAGTGAGCATGTCAATGACATTCTTCACAGCCTCTTTTATCTCCTCAATTGTCTCATAACGACAGCCTCTGAGCTTAGGGTATAACCAAGAGTCACAGGGAGCAAAGTCTGGACAATAGGGAGGGTGAGGAACTGTCTTAATGCCCATGTTGGTCAAATAGTCTGTGACAATGATGGAGTTGTGGACTGGTGCATTGTCCTAGTGGAAATGCCACTGACCCGATTTGAAGAGTACTGGCCTCTTCCAACGGAGTCTCTTCCTGAACTCCCTTAAAACCTCAGCATAGTAGCCCTAACCCTAACCCTTTGGCCTATCAACTCTGGTCTCTTGACTTCCTTACTCCTCCCACACTTTCATCATCCCTCACAGACTCCCTGCCTTCCTTGAATCTCTTATGCCACTCAAAAACTGATGCTCAATTCATGCAAGATGGTCGAAAAGCAGTCTGAAGCATTCCATTCGTCTCTGTGGCTTTTTTTCCAAGTTTAAAACAGAATTTTATTGCTTATCGTTCTTTTAAAGTGTCCTCATATCTAGATTGCATTTTTGAAATTCACCAGCTGTGACCATCAGGTCTTTAGTAGGGTGTATTCCAATTGCTGCTGTAGCTGTTCATTTGAAGCTGAAATCATAAAAATGGTCAGTCATCTCATATGATATATAGCAATAACATAGTGAATTTTCAGGAGTCTATGACAATTTAAAATGCCTGTAAAAAAAGCGTCTGGAAACTTATTGAAAGCACCACATATAATCTTCAAAATCAAATTCTAAAAGAAGTGATAAAAAATTAGGAAAAAGAGCTGTTTAAGTATTAGGAATATGAATTTTTGATACAACTATAATTGAAATGATATGTTTGAAAAGAATTTAAATGGTTTATACAGTAGTTTCTGAACATCTTAATATTAAGCAAAAATATCAAATTTAAAATTGAACATTTCACGATTGATTTTCTGGTGTTTCCTAAACTCATGAAAAACAACTGATGCCACCATTTATAAATAATCCTATCTTAAAAGAACACTGCAAGTTGTTAAATAATTTCAACTGCAACTGACTGAGCCAATCTCAAAAAGACTTGATCAGCTTTTAACAGAAAAGATAATGCATGATTCCTTTTAGACATTGGTTATTGGCGCTGGCTCAGAGATTTTAATATTTAATAACAAAGTTATTGGATATTATCTTAGCAAAAGAATTCAAGTGGAAGTATGATTTAATGTGTCTAGAACAGTTATAATGAAACAAGTAGTAGAATTACTAACGGCTTAATACAAGTTATATCATTATCTTATTCCTTTTGAATTCTTCTCGGGGGGGGGATGTCCTCATGGTGTAATGGTTAAAGCACTGGACTGTAGTAAGTGAGTTCAAACTCAAGTCACTCTTTCTAGACAAATATCCTTGGGAAAGGCATGAACCCTCCTTATCTTCTTCCCAGCTATGGGTTAAATTGTACCACTACTGTTCTTCTAGAAGAATGGCTTTGGCATTAAATAACCTACAAAGGTTGATATGCCATTAAAACGAAGAAACCAAACCAAAGAAACACCAGTGTCAGCTGATGGTTTTTCACAGGAGTTTGAGTGAGAGCAAGTCTTCTTAAGTTTTCAGGACTTTTCTCGGTATTTAATGATCCTCGTATCTCTCTTTTTGATTTCTTTTATTTTTACTCTGTGGTCCACCAGGAGGGCAAAGTCCACAATTCTGCAGGTTCTCTTTTTTTTTTTGTTGACTATCACAAGATGTAGAATCTCAAAATAGTATGTGTTTGTATCTCGAAATCCCAGAGAACTTTGTGCATCTCATTCTCCAGGATGGATTCTGGTTTGTGCATATACCACTTTTTCACAAATTTAAACTTCTTGCACAGTTCTAAGTGGATTACCTTTCCCACCCAGTCATGTTTAGTCTTATACGCTTTTTGCACCGATCTGCTGCATTTTCTTATTATGTGATTAATCATTTCATCTCAATAAGTCCAAGAGGTAACACCCCACAAAGCAGCAGCTGTACGGCCACCTACCTCCCATCACGAAAACTATCCAAGTTAGATGAACCAGACATGCAGGACACTGCTGGAGAAGTAGGGACAAGCTCATAATTGATGTACTCCGACAGACCCCTTCACATGGCTGTGCGAAAGTAGGGCGGCCAGCTCGAACCTACATACAGCAGCTCCGTGAGGATACAGGGTGTAGCCCTGGGGACCTACCGGAAGCGATGAACAATAGGTAGGGGTGGCGAGAGAGTGTCAGGGATATCCATGCTGATGGCACGACAAGATGATGATGATTATTATTATTATTATTATTTGTTTGTTTATCATGCCTCCTTGAGCATCTTACTTTTTACTATCTTCTCACAACAAGCCAAAAAAACTCTTTGCTCACTGTTAATACAATATCTATCAACAGATTTTAATCTGTTCCCAAATAGTTCCCAAAAAGGATTTCTTAAATTCTTTTACTTGGCATATTTTGTAAAACCATCCAATTCTTTTTTTAAATTTCCAACATTATTGCTGATTTTGAAACAATTTGTTTGAAAAATATATTAATTTATTAACAAAAAAATTTGGCTGCTTCTTAATAAACTTAGTTTTTGACATCTGCCTTGACAGTAAATTTCCTGTTTGAGGAGAAATTCTGAAAAAAATGTCTATCGTAATTTGAAATTCCAATAATTATTTTCAAAATTTCAATCAGCTCATTTCTCATTCTTCTTTCTAGTCAAGTAGTTAATCCTAGTTTCTTTAATCTTTCCCTGTAACTGTAATCATTTTACTCTTTTATTATTTTTGTCACTCTACTTTGCCTGCCCACCAATTTCAATATTTTACTCTAATTTCCATGTCTTGACACTGGAGCCAAAGCCAAAGTACAATATATTAAGTCTATTGAAGAAAACATTTCATGTAGGTAAAAATTAAAAAAGAGAAGTTAGTCAAACTTGAACCTTGCATTTCTGCAGCCATAAATGATGGTAAGAATAATATGTGACTGAGGAAAGTTTAGAAAGCTTAAAAATGTAACTAAAAATAAATTAAAAAAACTGTTAAAAAATCCATCATTTGTCTGAATTAATCATCTGGATGCCATAAAGAAGCTGCTCAAAAATATGAGTGAAAAACAAAGATACACTGAAAGATACTTGAAAAGGAATGGAAAAATCAAACTTTCACACTAGGGGCTTAAAATACACTAACTATATCCCCTTCAGAGGAGTAATCCTACCTCCATTTCTCCCAGGTCCACTCTTACTTATCAGGGTCCTATCTATGGGTTAGCCCAGTCAGCTCAGGCAGTAGAATACACTGACTGAATCACTGCAGAGGGGTAAGACCTCCTCCTTGAGTGTCCTGGATATGACACTAAACAATCTGATGGTGAGGCTGTAGTAATGCTGGAGCTTTGGGGAATGCAGAGTACCCATTCATTGTTACCACTCCCATGTCCCTCAGGCCCAGAATGGTAACACCTGATAGGGTCCTATCTATGGGTCAAATGGATTGGCTTAAAAATATTTATATTTGATTACACTCTATGCAAAAAAAAAAGATCTTGAATAACAACACAAAAATCTATATATAAATGTAGAATTAATTTTGTTGTATTACTTCTGGGCACAAAATAACCCTAGACAGGTTGACATGCCATTGAAATCAATCAATTAAAACCAAACTTGTCAAATCTGTCAAAAAGTCCAATGGATTCATAATCAGGAATGATAAGCAAATGCGGCTAGTAGACCATTGTTAGTTTGATTCTCATTAGATACCTCATAACTCTGACCTTGTGCCAAACTAGCATAAGCTTATTAGATAACAGCAGTGCCTGTATAGTTAGTAAATTATACAAGCAGAACATTGTTTTTGTAAAAAAAAACTAATGGGAAAGGCATGAACCAACTTCTCTCCCAGCTATGAATAAAATAATAAGGCTGATAAGACTTTCTAGATATTGTGGTTGGCAACCAGTCTAGAATAAAGTCCACTGAATTCAAACCATATAATTAGATATCACACCACTATCTCACCCCAAATCAGCTATGCTAATTCACAGTTTATTTATAAAGGAAGATGTGAAGAGCTATGATCATCAGAGTCCTGAAAAGATGTGGCATATTTTGTGAATTCTTTAATACTGAAATACATTTTCATTTTTATCAACAAGTAAAAAAATGTTAGCAAATACCAAAGAAAATCAACAATAAAAGTTTGTTATGCCAGAAATACTTGGTAGTCTGTGCCAAATATATGTTTTGATCACACCCAGAAGTTAACCAAAGAACTGTCTGTAAACCATTGATCAAACTGTTTGAGCCAACTGAGATGATAGTGGATCAAGACAATCAATGGATCAGCCAGAAGAGTACGCCAGCACAGATGCCTTTTATTTTTTCATCCTTGCAAGCATATCTCTAAATCATGAATCACCAATCTTTTTAAGCCACTGAACCCTTTATTGAATCCTTGATATGTCACTGACCCCCAGGATAGTACAATAACTAAAGAAATAAGCAAATTTGCTGAGATAATATACATTCAGGGTGAGATTTATTAACTTGGAGGCCAAAGTGTAAACTCCTCCATGAACCTTACATTTTACCATAAGGCCTACATCTATGACCTACCCGAGCACAATCCCATACCTTACCTGGCAAAGACCACTGTCGACCGATACTTACTTTACACAGGCCTTGTAATCTGGTATGATGCATGACAAATTAGTTTCAGTTAACCCTTATTTCTTGTGGGACCTAATCCAATGACCTCCCATACCTATTAATAAATCCAACCCTGTATATACTTGTGTGGGAAACTGCATACCAAACGTTACAAGACTATTCTTTTGTGTCCTCCTGAATTATCAATATCTGCCCAATAATATGGGAATCTTATAAAACAAAAAAAAATTGTCTAGCTGGAGAAATGATGGATAAAAAGTACAAAATATACAAAGGTGAGTCTAAAGTTTTGCAATATTTGCATTTTAAACACAAGATAATACTCTGCATTTGATAGAATTGTGAGGGGGTAATTCACAATGAGTTGATTTTGGACAATTGAACCATCAATGCTTACCTGTACTCTGAACAGCTGGAGTGGAGGCATGCCATTTGCATGGTAAAAACACCTGGCATTGGTTAAAAGAAACTGAGCTCTTCAGCAGCAAGACAACACAAGACCTCATACTGATTGAACAACCTGGAATAAACTCCAGGACCTAGCTCTTTCTCTCTCTCTCTCTCTCTCTCTCTCTCAGATTATAATTTGTTCTGATCCATGGCTCAATTTTTGTGATCACAATGCTTCAACTGTTGTATAGCCATGACCACTACACATACACATATACAGATGCATGCAGAATCATAACGACGATACAATAAAGACGAGCGACACAGTTCTTTAGAAAAATATACCTCTCACTTTATTGAAAGGGTTGTGTGTGAGAAGGAGTTGGAGACCGAACAGAACTGCAACATATTAACCCCCACTCTATTGGCCAAAACAGCGTTTCTTTTCTGTTCTCCTGGGCTGCTCAACTGGGGGCCTGGGAGCCCACTCTCCTGGGTGCTGGTTTTCTCTACCACATCTTATCACCAACTGATTGAACTTCCTGTGCACTGAGTTATATAATAGTTTGACGCCCACCTTCTTCTTGTGGGCATCACAAATCGCACTCAACCTGTCCACGGTCAAGGTTATATTCTGATATTCTACGACCAGATGCACCTGTTATTTACACAGGTGCATTTCCAATTGTGACAGCCCAGCCGGGTCGGGGGTCAATATACAACACAACATCCAAGTGGAGTTGAAATTTTCAGTGAAGTTCCTCACCTCAAAGAACAAGAACTGGTATCAACCTAGGATCAAAAGTAAAGTAAAGTTGGTGACTATAGTCAAGGATGACTTGACAGCTCCCTTTTCAATAGCTACAACACCAAGGTGTAGGGGAGAGTGATACTCCTTTCTCTGGGTTGCTCCACTTTACCCTTGATCCATACCTTATAATACTGAGTGAAAAGCAAAGGGATCAAGTCCCATTTTTTGAGTCTTTGGTATGATTCAACCTGAGATTGAACCCTGGTCTTCCGGGCCATTGGTGAACACTCTAACCATTATGCCAATAACTGGTGAAAAGGTGGCTTCAGAAGACGCAACATGATGGCATCTGCTTTGAATGCTAATTTGCTTTAGTTGTAAATTAAAGAATAAAACAAAAAAGTTCCCAAAATATAATAAAACTTCTTATTAACTCTAGCAGAACATAATGTTATCAAAAGATGTGGAAAATAGTTGGGCAGACTAGGTTCTTTAGCCTTGGTGTGGCAACAGTCTAGGAGAAGGAAAACTCTGAATTTAAACCTTTTAAACTCTGAGCAGAGGGGTTGAGTAAATAGGATCAAAATATTAGATTATTCAGTTGGAAGTTACCAAACAAAAAGACATTGATAATTATCATTTTTATATGACTACCAAAGAAATTAAACAGAAATATATTTTCTTTATGTGGTGAGAAATAATCAATTTTCATTTTATAAAAACAAATAGAATAATAATATCAAGAATATCTTGAACAGTGAAAAAGAGAAAATTAACAAAAAACAAAACAAAAAAAAAGCTTGATGTTATTCAAGCGAATTCTCTTGGGTAGTCTTCTTTAAGATAAAATAAATGCATTACGAGAAGTATAAGGAAAATATGCGGAATTAAGAATGTCTTTACCCAACCCCTTTTGCCATAGGATGGATGTGACACAAGGTCAATTTTTAAGTGAAGTAAAGCTGATTTAAATTCAGAGTTTTCCTTTTCCGAGACCAGTTACTAAACCAAGGCTAAAGCACCAATTCTACCTTACCCATAGTAGGAAGGGTTAAGAGATGCTTTTGTATAAAATGAAATGCAATCAGCCTTGTCCAGGATTTGAACTCTGAACTCCAATTCCATTTCCTTTGATGCCTCCTCTGTTTTAGCTCATATTGATATTACTTTTATCATTATAAATTATCTTACTCAAACAGTTTGCGAGATGAGAGGTAAGTGGTTAAACAGCTGTTTTTGTGGGGTCTTGCTGCCAGGATTTGTTTAAGACAACACACAGCATTCTTGTGTAGTTCCCGTGTAGCTTTTTTTCAATGTATTTTATTGGCATCCATGTGATGCATCCATAGAGTAGTATGGACACAGCTACAACTTGGAAGAAATTCTGCTTTATTTCATTGGATAGATCAGACTTCCATATGATTGATAACCTGTCAATAGCATTCTACGCCTTCGCTAGGCATATGTTGATATCTTTTCAGTAGATGAGATGTTACTGCTGAGGTAGGTTAACTGGTATACTAATTTCAGAAGCCTATAGTGGGAGAACACATTGATATATGCTTTTTCCAAGGGCATTAGTACAAAAAGAAATGCAAACAAACCAATTCTGTTATGTTAAATATCTGTTTACCATCTTCTTGAATTAATCAGTTTATTCTTAGTTTAAAATGTCAGCTTTTGACCCCCTGTAATATAATTGCGGAGGGATTTCGTTTTGTATATCTTGCCTTTCGGTTTAGTTAGAATGAGAACCTTTCGCTTAGCGTATGGGTTAGTTAGGTGCAACATTAACGCAGGTGTTCACACGCATGCAGAGAGGATGTGTCATTCAGAGATGTCAAAATAAAAATCCCAGATAGGAATTGAGACCAAGGGATGTGAGTGACATCACGCACTGGAAGCATGGGCTGAGGATTTGGGGATTTGAGAAAAAGCAGTTAGTTGAGTTCTTGCCTTGGAGGAAGAAGGTTGACTTTCGGGGCCCACCGAGGCCAGACTAGTAGTTTGCGGCTGGGTGCCGCACATGGTGGGCAGGGCAGATGGAAAAGTCAGCATAGAAAGATTGTGCCTCTCTCTCCTCATGTTGAATAACCTTTAACTCAAAGGAAATAAAAAGTTTCGTACCTGAACTAAGAAGTCGTAAAGTGTTTCGCGTGTATTCCGAATTCCCTATGTCTATTTCACACATCCGTATCATGGGTATGTTACACCCCACCATGATTATCAACCCCTGCCACATTTATGAACCCTAATCTTCTGGCATTTATTGACTCCTACAAATTCCCAGGAATCAATATAAACCATTTTGATGATCCCAGCACAAATGCAATGATGTTAGACTGCCATAAAACATTTTTCATATTAAACTAAATTTACTTTGTTTTCAATTCTTTGAAGTCAATACTACTAAGATCTGTTGACCATTTCAACGCAGATTCAACAAATTGTCAATTATATTACTAATTTATCATGGCCTCAATGTTTGGTTTGAATTGATTTGTTGGGTTTAATGGCATATCAACCTTTGTAGGTTATTTAATGCCAAATCCACAATTATGTAAACAGTTCTATTTCAAACAATGCAGTTTAGCATGAGTACCCAGTTTAATTGTCAAAAACATTCCTATTTCAAACTATTCAGTTTATTCAAAGTTCTACTTTAACTAATTCAGTTTAGTATAAGAACAGATTTTGTTTACACACAGTTAAATGTCAAAACAGTTCTATATTTTGTGTAACTACAGTTTCAATGTCAAAAACAGTTTCATTTCAAACAATTCAGGTTAGCATAAGAACACAGTATAAATGTAAGTACACAGTTTAATTGTTAAAAACATTTCTATTTCAAGCTATTCAGTTTAGTTAAACAGTTATAATTCAAATGATTCAGTTTAGTTCTATTTAACCCATAGATAGGACCCTTATCAGGTGCTACCACTCCAGGCCAGAGTGGAGCTCGAAACAGTGGCAATGAAGGGGTACTCTGCATTCCCCAAAGCTCCAGCATTACTGGAACCTCACTATCAGATTGTTTTGTGAAATATCCTGGACACTCATTGGTGGGGTCTTCCCCTCTACAGAGAAGCAGTCAGTGTATTCTACAGCCCCAGCCGACTTGTCAACTCAATGTTTGAAATGATTTTCTAGACTGTGTTTTTCTCAAAGGCTGATTAGGTTGGATTTTGCATCTTGGGGGAAGCACTGAATTGGTAGCATCTCCCTACCGTTTATCTCTCTTGGTCTGATTCCAGTCTATTAATCTCTCTGGCTCAGTTAAACCATCAGAAGAAATCTTTCTCAATTTCAAATTTTGCATGCTTTACTAATAAAGAATAAATACCCAACAAGTATTCTTTTTAGACTTCAAATTACAATGATCTCTTTTTCAGTTAAAAACTGTTGCAGCCCAGTCAGCCAGGGCTGTAAAATACACTGATTACATCTCTGCAGAGGGATAAGACCCTGACCCTGCCATTAACGAATGTCTTGGATATAACATTAAACAATCTGATGGTGAGACTCCAGTAATGCTAGATCTTTGAAAAATGCAGAGTATTCCTCTATTGCCATCGCTCCTTAGTCCACTCTGACCTGGAATGGTCGCACCTAAGTAATTAAAAGTAAAGTTGGCGGCTGTAGTCGAGGGCGACCCAAAGGTTCCCTTTTCAATAGCTATTACACCGAGGTGTAGGAATAGGCGCTACTCCTTACCCTGGATTGCTCCACTTTACCCTTGATATGTGCCTTATAATGCTGAGTGTTAAGCAAGGAAGTATCAAGTACCATTTTTTGAAAGTCTTTGGCATGACTTGACCTGGGATTGAACCCCGGTCTCCCGGACCACTGACGAATTTAGTGCAAACAAATGGTTTGTTTGAAATAGAACAGTTTGATCATTTAAGAGTGTGTGAATAAATGACGGATGTTTAGGTTTGATTTCTTTGTTTAACGGCATATCAACTCTTGTAGGTTATTTAATGCCAAAGCCATCCTTGTGGAAGAACAGTAGTGGTACTCATAGTTGGGAGGATAAGGGGGTTCATACCTTTCCCAAGGCTTTTTATCCAAAAGTATTTGTAATAGAGGAGTTTGAACTCAGTACGATTCTGCGGTCCATCACTTCAACCAATACACTATGAGGACACCACCCTGACTGATGTTTAATTGAATTGTTAGTCACATATAGCAACACTTTGAAATATTAAACAGTTTGCACAAGAATGAGCTTAGGCTCATTTAAAAACGTTATTAACAAAATCAAATATATCTAATATATATGTACAAAGAGGATTTGGCATTAAATAACCTACAATCGTTGATATGCCATAAAACCCAACCAAACCATATTTACCAACCCCTCTGCTCGGGCAGGATATAACACAAGGTCAATTTTTAAGCGAAGTTTAACAGGTTTGAATTCAGAGTTTTCCTTCTCCTAGACTAGTTGCCTAAACAAGGCTGAAGAACCTAATCTGTCCTACTATTTACCCATAGCTGGAGGGAGAATATTTGGATTCATACCTTTCCCAAGGGTATTAGTGCTATGTGAAATGCAATCAGTCAGGTCCAGGATTTGAACTCGTGTCGCCGTGTCAACATCCTACGACGATAACCATTACACCACGGGCACCTCCTAAAACCCAACCAAACCAAATCCTATATATTTAATATATATGTATAAAGCGGATTTGGCATTAAATAACCTACAATGGTTGATATGCCATAAAACCCAACCAAACCAAATCCTATATATTTGATATATATGTATAAAGAGGATTTGGCATTAAATTACTTACAATGGTTGATATGCCATAAAACCCAACCAAACCAAATCCTATATATTTGATATATATGTATAAAGAGGATTTGGCATTAAATTACCTACAAGGGTTGATATGCCATAAAACCCAACCAAACCAAATCCTATATATTTGATATATATGTATAAAGAGGATTTGGCATTAAATTACCTACAAGGGTTGATATGCCATAAAACCCAACCAAACCAAATCCTATATATTTAATATATATATATATAAAGAGGATTTGGCATTAAATAACCTACAATAGTTGATATTCCATAAAACACAACCAAACCAAATCCTATATATTTAATATATATGTATAAAGAGGATTTGGCATTAAATTGCCTACAATGGTTGATATGCCATAAAACCCAACCAAACCAAAATCTGTTGCACTTTTGTCATACAGAAAAGTGATGTCTATTTAGTTCACTTGAAAAGTTATTACATTTTTCATAGTAATTACACACAATAGATTTGAACTGATAGATACTGTAAATTATGGCATATAGAATCTTTACAAAACTAGGGGTCAACTTATACAGTTGAGCCACAATCCAAATCTTGACCATTGAGTAGTCAAACCAGTAGACCAGTACCTCTAATAATTGATGTAAACTGCTTAACTTAACGTATTTAACAAATTAGCACGGAGATTAATCATCATCATCATGTCGCTCCATCAGCACGGATATCCCTGACCCTCTCTCGCCACCCCAACCTATCGTCCGGTGCTTGCGGTAAGTCTTCAGGGCTACATCCTGTATCAGCACAGAGCTGCTGTATGTAGGTTCGAGCTGATCGTCCTGCTTTTGCTCATCCATGTGAAGGGGTCCACAGGAGTTTTTGAGCTCGTCCCTACTTCTCCAGCAGTGTCTAGCATGTCTGGTTCGTCTAACTTGGATAGTTTTCGCGATGGACAGTAGGTGGCCGTAGAGCTGCTGCTTTGTGGAGTGCTGCCTCCAAGTCTTGTTCAATATTACTCGCAGCATTCTTGTGTAGTTGCTATCAAGCTTTTTCTCCATACATTTAGTTAGCGTCCATGTAGTGCATCCATATAGCATTATGGACATGACCGTTGCTTGGAAAAAACTGCCTTTTATTTTATCAGTCAGGTCTGACTTCCATATGACCGATAGCCTATAAATAGCTGTCCATGCCTTTGCTAGTTACGTGTTGATGTCTGTTTTGGTTGATGAGACACTGCTTCGACAAATTCACCTACCTAGGAAGCAATGTCTCATCAACAGAGATTAATACATAATGATAAAACTGTAATATAAATTAAGTTTTATATTAATGCAATATCAGATGCCATTTCCAGTAGCTGATACACTGACTATAAACACTAACTGGTTTGTCACAGTATCATACAGTGTGTTTGGGGGTTTACCTATACAGCACGTATAGGTCATATTCAGAATTTTTAGCTGAAAATGCCAGGTTGGCTTCAATGTTGAAACTTCTGGTAAATATGAACAGACAGATATGAACAGATTGATATAAGTTGGTAGACAGAGAGATGTGAACATACTGAGATAGATAGATAGATAGATAGATAATGAACACACAGAAATAGATAGGTTGATAGTATAAACAGACTAAGATAGATAGATAGATAGATAGATAGATAGATAGAAAAATAATGAACACAAAGAAATAGATAGGTTGATAGTATAAACAGACTAAGATAGATAGATAGATAGATAGATAGATAGATAGATAGAAAAATAATGAACACAAAGAAATAGATAGGTTGATAGTATAAACAGACTAAGATAGATAGATAGATAGATAGATAGATAGATAGATAGAAAAATAATGAACACAAAGAAATAGATAGGTTGATAGTATAAACAGACTAAGATAGATAGATAGATAGATAGATAATGAACACACAGAAATAGATAGGTTGATAGTATAAACAGACTGATTTGGTTTGGTTTGGTTTCTTTGTTTAATGGCATATCAACTCTTTTTAGGTTATTTAATGCCAAAACCATTCTCCTAAAGAACAGTAGTGGTACTATTTAACCCATAGCTGGGAGGATAAGGGGGTTCATACCTTCCCAAGGGTATTTGCCTGAAAGTGAACGTAATAGCACGACTGGAGTACGAACTCGCATACTATAATTCCACAGTCCATCGCTTTAACCATTTCACCATGAGGACACCCCCATAAACAGACTGAGATAGATAGATAGATAGATAGAAAAATAATGAACACAAAGAAATAGATAGGTTGATAGTATAAACAGACTAAGATAGATAGATAGATAGATGTAGACTGAAAGAAATAGATAGATAGATAGATAGATAGATAGATAGATAGGAATAAGATATATGGTTCTCAAGTACGGCATTATTTTCACAAATCTAAAACTGCTTCAAAATGTAAAACAGTATTTAAGGTATTCTAAAAATTTATTATTTCTATAACCAAAATTTTCATGACCTACTTTGAAACCCCAATTTTTCTGGCACAGATTCTTTAGACAAATACATAAAATGAAAATAGAGAATTCTCATCTTCTCTGTAAAATGAATGTCTCACTTTCAAAATATTTACTTTTTAGCTTTTATATTTTAAAAAAGTCCTTCTTTACTTGATCTTCATCATTCGTTGTTTTTTTTTCTTTTCTTATTTTCCTTATTTCCTGTTCTCTTATTCTTTCTTTGTTTTCTATTTCTCCATCCTTTTCTTTTCTTAATTCTTTCAACTTTTCTTTCGTTCCTTTTACCTTTTATCATTTTCTTCCATTTGTTTCTTTCTTTTCTGCTTTTATTCCTTGTTTTTTTTTTTTCTTTTATTCATTTTTCATTCAAATTTATTCTTGTACTATCTCCTTCTAAAGCTTTTTTTTCTCTTTCAAACTTTTTTGGTTTCTGTCATTTATAATCTCTATTTCATACGCTTTCTCTTCCAACATCTATTCTCACCTTCCTTCTTTCATTTTATTTATGGCCATCACCAGAGACATTTGTTTTGTGCATAAAAAATCTCTTTTTGACGTAAATCTTAAAGAAATATAAAAAAAAAACCATGACAATTTCAAAATAAAAGCTATGAAAGCTGCATATAATGTAAAATTCTTGTCTTTAAGAAGACGACCCAGGAGAATTCGGTTGAATAACATCAAGCTCTTTTTTTCTTTTTTTGGTTTTTGTTAATTTTCTCTTTTTCACTGTTCAAGATATTCTTGATATTATGATTCTATTCGTTTTTATAAAATGAAAATTGATTATTTCTCACTACATAAAGAAAATATATTTCTGTTTAATTTCTTAGGAAGTCATATAAAAATGATAATTATCAGTCTTTTTGTTCAGTAACTTCCAACTGAATAATCTAATATTTTGATCCTATTTACTCAACCTCTCTGCTCGGGCAGAGGGGTTGGGTAATTTTTAAATGGAGTTTAGCAGGTTTAAATTCAGAGTTTTCCTTCTAGACTAGTTGCCTCACTAAGGTCAATTTTTAAGCAGAGTTTAACAGGTTTGAATTCAGAGTTTTCCTTCTCCTAGACTAGTTGCCTTACCAAGGCTGAAGAACCTAGTCTGCCCTACTATTTACCCATAGCTGGAGGGAGAATAATTGGATTCATACCTTTCCCAAGGGTATTAGTGCTATGTGAAATGCAATCAGTCTCGTCCAGGATTTGAACTCGTGTCGCCATGTCCATTTCCTACGACGATAACCATTACACCACGGGCACCTCTACTAATTTGATAAATGTTTGATGAAGCTGCATGAAATTTTATAGTTTTTGTTTTGTAGATTTAAAAATAAAGAGAGATTTTATAAACAAAGAGAAACAATCAATTTCACAACCCATTCAAACTTTGCAATTATTTCATGTATAAATTTCACAGATAAGAAATTATTACTAATACCTACTTATGTAGCTGTTTAGATCAGATAAGAAATCCAAACTTGAATCACATTGGAATGATTTTTATTATAAAAATGCATTGGAAATGATTTTTACTATAAAAATGCATTGGAAATGATTTTACTATAAAAATGCATTCGAAATGATTTTTACTATTAAAATGCATTGGAAATGATTTTTACTATAAAAATACATTAGAAATGATTTTACTATAAAAATGCATTGGAAATGATTTTTACTATAAAAATGCATTGGAAATGATTTTTACTATAAAAATGCATTGGAAATGATTTTTCCTTTAAAATACATTAGAAATGATTTTACTATAAAAATGCATTGGAAATGATTTTTACTATAAAAATGCATTGGAAATGATTTTTACTATAAAAATACATTGGAAATGATTTTTACTATAAAAATACATTAGAAATGATTTTTACTATAAAAATGCATTGGAAATGATTTTACTATAAAAATGCATTGGAAATGATTTTTACTATAAAAATGCATTGGAAATGATTTTTACTATAAAAATACATTAGAAATGATTTTACTATAAAAATGCATTGGAAATGATTTTACTATAAAAATGCATTGGAAATGATTTTTACTATAAAAATACATTGGAAATGATTTTTACTATAAAAATGCATGGGAAATGATTTTTTTATTATGAATATGAATTGGAAAATATTTTTGCTATAAAAATACTTTGGAAATTATTTTACAATAAAAATGCATTGCAAATGATTTTTACTATAAAAAGGCATAGGAAATTATTTTACTATAAAAATGCATTGGAAATGATTTTTATTTAAAAATGCTTTGGAAATGAGTTTTACTATAAAAATGCACTGGAAATGATTTTTCTATAAAAATGCATCGGAAATCATTTTACAAGAAAAGTGCATTGGAAATGATTTTTACTATAAAAACACATTGGAAATGATTTTTATCATAAAAAGGCATTTGAAATGATTTTTACTATAAAAATGCATTGGAAATGATTTTTTATTATAAATATGAATTGGAAATAATTTTTGCCATGAAAATACTTTGGAAATTATTTTACAATAAAACACACACACACACACGCACACACACATACATATATATATATATATGTATATTATGGATGAGGAGGAGCATGCTTCGCACAATGGTTATTGTCATAGAAAATAGAATTGACAACCTGAGTTCAAATCATGGACCAAGCTGCTTCCATTTCACTTTTTGCTTTCCTAGTCAGCTGAGGCTGTAGAATACACCGACTTCAACGCTGCCGAGGGGTAAGACCCCCACTGCACCCCAATGAGTGTTCTGGATATGACATTAAACAATCTGAAGTTGAGGTTCCAGTGATGCTGGGGCTTTTGAGAATGCAGAACCCCCCTTCATTGCCGTTGCTCCCGGGTCCACTCTGGCCCAGAATAGTAGCACCTGATAGGGCCCTATCTATGGGTTAAGTAGAACTAACAGCTAAACTGAATAGTTTGAATTAGAATTTTTTGGCTAAACTGAATAGTTTGAAATAGAAATGTTTTTTGACGATTAAACTGACTTACATATGACTCTCTCAGGTATTATCACTTTGGGCCAGAGTAGACCTGGGAGCACTAGCAATGAAGGGGTGCCCCACATTCCCCAAAGCTCCAGCATTTCTAGAACCTCACCATCAGATTGTTTTGTGTCATATCCAGGACACTTATTAGAGAAGCAGTCAGTATTTTCTACAGCCATAGCCGACTGGACAAGTTGTTTTCTGTGTGGGATTGGATTTTAAATATATATTTTAAAGGGTTTTGAATGGCTAAGATGTTAGTAAACACAGTAGACAGTATAAGCAAATGCATGCCAAAAAAAATTTAGAACAAAAGAAAAAAAAAAAAAAAGATAACTAAATGAAAGAACAAGAAGTCTAAGAAGTAACAATAAACATGGCCGTGTCAAGCATCCAGGTAATATGATTTGCAGGTGCGTCCATCTATCATCAACCAAGCAAATCAAATAAGGACACACAATAGAGCTGACAAGGACGAATTGATTTGTATAATCCCATACAGACACACACAGACACGTGTCATGTGTACGATACAAAACTAAAACCAGTGGTGAGGCTCCAGTCCTGCAACTCTGAGAAGGATAGAATCACAATTTTTACATTGCCATTACTCCTTGGTCCACTCTGAATAATAGTAATACTTGTTCGGTCGTATCAATGGTTTAAAAAGAGCTGAGATATGTCTAAAAGGATTGGAATCTTTATTAGTACATAGGCCCAGCAAAGTAACTAAGTAACTAAGTAACTAAGTATGAAGTGTTGATCGACTGAAAGGATTGTTAGCTTTATTAAAATATTTGCACTTAAAACATTGTTATTACAATTAAGTATGAAAAAATTTATCTGCTTAAAATGATCGTTAACTTTTATTGATACATTGGCTCTTAAAAAATTGATATTCCCTTTCAATGAAATGTTTAATTGTTTAAAATGATAGGAAAGTTTATCAAAACATTTCCTCTAAAAACATTAACATTCCAACTAAGTATGTTGTGTCTACAAGTTTAAAATGATTGTAAACTTATTAAATTATTGGACCTTCAAACACTGATATTGTAACTATGAAGGTTACATATATATATATATATATATATATATATATATATATATATATATGCAAATTTCATTAAACATAATAGACATTTTAGCCTACATATTTTCTTCTGGATCTGTTTGAATTCCCGTATTACTTTTATCGTATTTGGGGGGAATTGATTTAGGTATTGTCCATCGTTGTATGTATCCCTTGTACTTTCTGCCCGACTTTGGGCCATCATCAGGGGAGAATCTATTACAAAAGTGATGTAACTTTTGTTTTAGCAAATTACTACGGTGTAAGGACGTCTTTGCCGTTGAAGATTATGACGTTTGCTTTTAGCTACTGGCACTATTTACAGAATTACCTTTAAAAGGAAACGCCATAATCTTCAACGCAAAGACGTCCTTACACAGTAGTAATTTGCTAAAACAAAAGTTACATCACTTTTGTAATAGATCCTCCCTTGATGATGGCCCAAAGTCGGGCAGAAAGTACTAAGGATACATGCAACTATGGACAATACCTAAATCAATTCCCCCAAATACGATAAAAGTAATACGGAAATTCGAACGGATCCAGAAGAAAATATGTAGGCATAAAAAGTCTATTATGTTTAATGAAATTTGCATTAACGAAGAAATGCTGCCTAAGTATTCATATATATATATATATGTATATATATATATATATATATATATATATATGTGCATATTCTCAGATATACATATATATACAAATATATATATATATATATATATATATAGGTATATGTATTTGTATATATATATATATATATATATACATATATATATTTATATATGTGTAGGTGTATATATATCTATTGCCATGCATACATTCATGCACATATACATATATTCATATCTCTCTCTCTCTCTCTCTCTCTCTCTCTCTCTCTCTCTCTCTCTCTCTTGATATATATATATATATATATATACGTTACTGATATACACAAATATATATATACATATATATAAATATATAAAAATATGAGGTGCATACGATAAGTTTCCAGACTTTTTTCCTATGGGCACTTTTATTGATAGTACATACATGAAACTCTAGTCCCCTTCGAAGTAATCTCCTCCACCTGCAATGCACTTTTTGCAATAACTTCTGGAAGGCCCCATGGAAGTCCTCTTATGTGAGCGTGTTGATGACCTTCATCACAGCTTCTTTCATCTCCTCAATAGTCTCATAACAACAGCCTCTGAGGTTAAGGAATAAGCAAAAGTCACAGGGAGCAAGGTCTGGACTATAGGGAGGGTGAAGAATTCTCTTGATGCCCATCTTGGTCAAATACTCTGTGACAAGGATGGAGTTGTGGACTGGTGCATTGTCCTGATGGAAATGCCACTGACCCAATCTGAAGAGTGCTGGCCTCTTCCAACGGAATCTCTTCCTGAACTCCCTTAAAACCTCAACATAGTAGCCCTAACCCTAACCGTTTGGCCAATCAACTCTGGTGTATTGTCTTCCTTACTCCTCCCACACCTCTCATCATCCCTCACAGACTCCCTGCTTTCCTTGAATCTTTTAATGCTTATCAAAAACTGATGCTCGATTCATGCAAGATGGTTCAAAAGCAGCCTGAACATTCCATACGCTTTTGCGGCATTTTTTCCAAGTTTAAAAAGAATTTTATTGCATATCATTCTTCCAAAGTGTCATCATGTCCAGATTGCATTTTTGAAATTCACTAGCTGGGACAATCAGGCTTTAGTAGGGTGTATTCCATTACACCACAGGCACCTCCAGTTGACTACATTATGCTAAATAACCTGCGGTCCCATTTGCTTGTGATTGTAACAGGGGTCCCAAAAAATACAGATGCTTCTATTTAGGAGAATACGAAAGATGCAAATTAAAATTCTTGATCATATTAAAATTTGCATGAGTAAAATGAGTAAAATTGTGGATTATAGAAAATAAATATTCAATTGCAAACTGAACAGGAAAAGGCCACATTCACAGTCATCATCATCATCATCATCATCATATGCCACCAGCACAGATATCCTTGACCCTCTCTCGCCACTCCTCCCTATCGTTCATCGCTTTTGGCAGGTCCTCAGGGCTATATTTCCCGTTATAGTCACAGAGCTGCTGTATGCAGGTTCGAACTGGCTCCCTGCTTTAGCTCGACCATGTGTGGAGGTCCATAGGAGAACATCACTTATGAGCTCATCACTGCTTCTCCAGTAGTGTCCTACATGTCTTTTTCATCTAACTTTGATAGTTTTCGCGATGGGAGGTAGGTGGCCATACAGCTGCTGCTTTGTGGGGTGTTGCCTCCAGAACTAGAGCAATTCACATGTATTCTTTTTTGAACATCTGTGTATTCGAACAGACACAATTGAGAAATTTTTCCCGATAAAACTAGACAATCGATGATCCTATTGAGATTAAATTGTAACAGCAGTCCATAATTACACTGAGACTTCTTTCTGGTAAAAAAAAAATGTATATATATATATATACATATATATATATATATATATATATATATATATATGTATACCAGTCCATTCGCATAATGGTTTGATATTTTGGCAAAGGGCCAGGAGACCAGAATTCTAATTGATGCCTTCTTGCATAACACAGCATCATAAGGTATGGATCAAGGTTAAAGTGGAGCAATCCAGGGAAAGCAGTAGCACCCTGTCCAAAACATCGATGTAGTTGCTATTGAAAAGTAAGCCTTCACATCGCTCTCAACTATGGTTGGTCAACTTACATATATATTCTAACAAATATATTTACACATACATCTACATATATAGATACATACATATATACCTACATATTTATACATGCATATATACACATACATATGTACACACACATACACATGTATATGCACATATATATAAGAGTGTATAAATATATATATATATATATATATATATAAATGCAGACATATATATATATATATGTATTTATATATAAATGTAGATAAATATATATATATCTATATATATATATATATATTGCAGACACACACATATATATATATAAATGCACACACACACACACACACACATATATATATATATTATATGAAATATAATAGTGACAGCCAACACTGTGTTGGTTGTCACTATTTCACTTTGTGGGTTTGTGGCAGACCAAATGCGGTATTATTTGGAGAGTGCTCAATATCTGTGATAGAGCAATTATATAATAATAATAATAATAATAATAAGTAAATATATATATTATATATATATATATATATAAATGCAGACATTATATATGCATATATAGACACACACACTCACATATACATTATATATATATATATATATATATATATAACCCCAAAATGTTTGGCGTTCTGGAGAGGTCAAATAACAAGCTTGACTTATCTGTGCTCAAAGCACTTATCATTACAAAACACCAACCCTTACTTTGCAAACAAAAAGAATTTTATGCATTGCTTTTATTCAACACCATTGATTTTAACATAAGTACATCAGACTTAGTTGGAGAAGAAAACAAAGTCAACCATACATATCCTTTCGGTTAATAGTAATTTTTTTTTTTTTACTGAAGTTTTCTTTCCTTCCTCTTTGACTACTTTCACTTGCTTCTTCTCTGTTTGCTGTTACACAGTTTTTCAGAAGCAACATGACCAAAAGGAAGAGTTCCCTTTTTCTCGAACTCAAAATTCATATGCTTTTTAAGGCTATTTAAAAATTTTACTCATACTAGAGAATCTCTATATATATATATATACATATTTACCAACCCCTCCACTCAGGCAGGATATGACACAAGGTCTATTTTTAAGCAGAGTTTAACAGGTTTGAATTCAGAGTTTTCCTTCTCCTAGACTAGTTCCCTCACCAAGGCTGAAGAACCTAGTCTGCCCTACTATTTAC
>OY757930.1:78443703-78536496 GCA_963585895.1 Sepioteuthis lessoniana | reverse complement strand
ATGTGAAATGCAATCAGTCTCATCCAGGATATGAACTTGTGTCGCCATTTCCATTTTCTACGATGATAACCATTACACCTCGGGCATATGCATGTATATATATATATACATATATATGTGTGTGTGTGTGTGTGTGTGTGTGTATCAAACCTTATCATTAAAAATAAAACCAATTCTGCTAAAATACGCTTAAACCAAACCAATGTAGTTTATGAAGTTATATGTCCATTTCAAGAGTGCCTTCCAAAAAAACAAAAATAATTCTTACATTGGCTATACAACCACAATGTTATCTCGTTGTCTTACTTATCATCTTTCTAAAAATAGCACAATAGAGCAGTATTTAATAATAAAACACAACAAAAGTACTAACCAACTTACATCTTCTATGTTAGGAAGATTCTCACAGACAATACAATAATAATATATAAAAACAATAACAAAAAAACATTACAAATCCTCAAAACAATATGCATAAAAAATAGAAACAAACAAATAAAATAGTGTGAATTGAATTACCATGACCAGAAAATCTGCCGAACACCTATGCACGATATACGGGAACACTGGACAGCTGTTTTGACCTTATTAGGTCTCATCAGCAGTGTATACCGTAATGTCTACCACTGGAGATCGAACCAGTGACCACAGACTGCAGTGCCAAAACTCTACAACTGAGCCACCAGTTCATATTGCATACAAGACACATTTAGGTTATTTGGCCATGCAATTACCATGACTAGTTGATTTGGTGTCACTTGTGTGCGATATGAACCAGTGCCCGTGGTGTAATGGTTATCGTCGTAGGAAATGGACACGACAACATGAGTTCAAATCCTGGACGAGACCAATTGCATTTCACATAGCACTAATACCCTTGGGAAAGGTATGAATCCAATTATTCTCCCTCCAGCTATGGGTAAATAGTAGGGCAGACTAAGTTCTTCAGCCTTGGTGAGGAAACTAGTCTAGGAGAAGGGAAACTCTGAATTCAAACCTGTTAAACTCCGCTTAAAAAAAATTGACCTTGTGTCATATCCTGCCCAAGTGGAGAGGTTGGTAAATAATGATATGAACTGGTAGCTCAGTTGTAGAGTTTCGGCACTGCAGTCTGTGGTTGCTGGTTCGATCTCCAGTGGTGGACATTACAGTATACACTGCTGATGAGACCTAATAGGGTCGAAACAGCTGTCCAGTGTTCCTGTATATTGTGTGTAGGTGTTTGGCGGATTTTCTGGTCATGGTAATTCAATTCACGATATTAATTCCTCTACTTAAAAAATAAAAATATGTACAGAATAAAATAGCGTTTAACATGTAGAATATTTTTAATAACTAAAAATCATTAACTCTATTAGTAAACCTTTTTCCGACTGAACGTTTTAAAACAAAACCCTGAAAACATTCCAACCTACAACTTCAAAACAAAACACCACAAATTAATAAAACAGTAAAAACTCAAACTGTCAACTCAAAACTACACTACCCCTGATGACAACCAAAAGTATGGCCGAAAGCACTCGGGACGGCGATATGGGACAATTCCTTTACCATCTAGATCCCAACACAAGAAAAATAACAAGGAGTCTTGAAAAAATAAAATTTTAAAAAATAAATGAACAACATTCCATCATCTTTAACAAAACTTTCTTGAATAATAACTTGCTGCCTAAATATACAATCTTCAATATATATATATATATATATATATATATATATATATATATATATATATATATACAGAATAACCTAATGAGAACTTTAATAATATGTAGATGACCTAATCCTCTACTAGTTATTTTGTTATGTTGGAAAGTGAGGAAAGAAAAAAAAAGAAAGAAAAACTGGTTGCTAAAATAAAGAGAGGAGGAAGGGGAGCAAGAAATAGAAGGAGGAGGAGGATATGTTTGTGTAACTGTTCTAAATGGAAGCAGTCAGTTAAAACAAACAAAAAAATAAATAAAAAGGGATAATCACTATGTGAAAAAAATGAAAAATGAAACTTAGGATTGGTTATACAATGGAGCCAGTTCACAATATCCACACAATATTTGGCAATATATTTCTTTACACACACACAAACACACACATATATATATATATAAATATATAGACTAAGGTCATTTAATAAATATGGTTAATTTTGCCGAAGGAGTTGGAAATAGGAAGTACTGTTTATTGTTGCACCTTTTTCAAGAAGATCAATTATGATGGATCTTTTCATATTCCACAACACAGTCAGCATGACCTTCTTTACTGACCACTGCACCCAGAACTTTTTCTATTCTGGAGAGTCAGTGGGTTTCCACTCAATGAACTGCCTTTGCAATCTCAGCTTCTAATGGTAAACCCATATTTAGCCTATCTGTAAACATATTTTTAACTAAAACATGCTTCTCCATACACATCCCACTTTTGTCGGTAAATTTGACATGGTTTGCACTTCTCTGGTACCAAATATTTGATAACAGACCTCTGTTCAAGTCTAGAACACTGGTTTATTTTATGCCTTTTTGAATAGCCGCATCACAAATATTTCTGCGAGATTAAAACAAGTTTTTCTTTTAATAAACCAATTTCAAACAATGCTGAGTTTTCATTTATGGAAAAAAATACTGAAAAAAATTTTTTTAATCCCCTTTATTTAAAAATAACAATATCTTCTCCTTATTTCTTGACCAAAATAGAATTAAAGATCATCATTCATATATTTGTATTAACCCAACCCCCTTAATGATGAAACCCCCAAAAAAATCTGAATATGAGCACAGGTAAAAAAATTATACATAATAGTAGTAATCCTAGTCAAGTAAGAACATTAAGTTTATAAGTCCCAAAAATTCATCCAAAACTGTCCAGCAGGACACATAGCATAACGGTTTTACACAAGGAGACTCTCATCTGGAGGTTGCAGGTTCAATCCTGACTGTAGGCAAGTAATAATACAGCAATACTTAACACTTGAACCCGGTTATGGCTAGTGGAATCAGAATTGGTGACCCCCATGCATTCAATAAAGGACATAGTTTGAAGTTCTGTGTAAATTCTCGAGTTTGACGAAGAAGTCCGGACGACATGTTGTCTTAGGGATGAGTAGTATGTGGACACAAGGTCAGTTTCTAAGTTGAGTGCTGCTGGTTTAAATTCAAAGTACTTATTTCCTAACTGATTGCTGCACCAAAACAAAAGAGCCCTATCTTCCCTACTATTTACTCATAGTTGGTAGGAGAAGGGCCTTTTCTGAAGGTATTAGTTTGAAATGAAATACAAACAGCCTCTCCCAAGATTTGAACTCTGATTGTCTTATTCATTTATAAACCTTATGCCACGAGTCCTGATAAATTTATAATTCTCCTCATTCAATTCAAATTTTACCTCACTGTTTATTTTGGCTGATTCCTATCTGTTTATCTATCTATCCTTAGTCTGTTCATATCAGTTTATCTATCTTTCTCAGTCAATTCATATCTATTGATCTATCGACTTGTTGACCAGTTGACAAGGGCTGCAGAATACACCAACTGCATCACTGCAGAGGAATCAGACTCCCAATGGGTGTCCTGGATATTGTTATATTGTTATATACATTCCAACACAACAATGAAGAAAGACGAGTGAATTCTTCTTTAACAAATATATGTACCTCTCACTTTATTGCGAGGGTTCGAAAAGGTTATTCAAGGTTTGTGTGTAAGAGGGAGTCGGAGACCAAACAGAAACTGTAATATTCTGACCCCCACACTTATGGCCGTCAATGTTGTGTCTTTCTCGTTATACTGATGCTCAACCGGAGGCCCTGGGGCCCACTCTGCTGGGTGCTGGCTTTCTTTACTGCATCTTATCAGCAACTTCTCTGGACCCCAACTCAATCAGGGGCCCTGAACCCCTTTGGTCTGGTGTGGCTTTCCTTACCACTTCTCGTCTATAACTCTGTCCGATCTCTAACTGGAACTAACTTGACTTCTGTCTGGACTGAGTTATATAATAGTTCAACGCCCACTCAGTCGCCTACTTGATCTTTGAAATCGCATGTTTTATCGTCATCAAGCGGAAATAACTGTCATGCAGTTCACAGGTCACTCTCTTCCGGTGCATCAGTCTATGAGTGTACAATGGGAATTTTTTTTTACCTCGTCCCATTTTGTCAGCCAATTTCTGCCCACGCGATTTCCTCTCATAACTGCCATTAGAATGTGTCACTTCCTTCTGGTGAATCACCTTGGAATGACATTTTTGGCCGGGTCGAAGGCCAAAATAACACAATATGACATTAAACAATCTAGTGGTGAAACAAATGACTGATGTTGCTATATAGCAATACTTGAAACCATTTAAAAATGTTATCTAAAAAATGTGTTTATAAAACCTATACATATTTGATATAAAGGTATAAACAGTATTTAGGATTAAATAACCTACAATGGTTGATATGCCATAAATCCCAACCAAACCAAATCCTATATATTTAATATATATGTATGAAGAGGATTTGGCATTAAATAACCTACAATGGTTGATATGCCATAAAACCCAACCCAACCAAATCTTATATATTTGATATATATGTATAAAGAGGATTTGTCATTAAATAACCTACAATGGTTGATATGCCATAAAACCCAACCCAACCAAATCTTATATATTTGATATATATGTATAAAGAGGATTTGTCATTAAATAATCTACAGTGGTTGATATGCCATAAAACCCAACCAAACCAAATCTTATATATTTGATATATATGTATAAAGTGGATTTCGCATTAAATAGCCTACAATGGTTGATATGCCATAAAACCCAACCAAACCAAATCCTATATATTTAATACATATGTATAAAGAGGATTTGGCATTAAATAACCTACAATGGTTGATATGCCATAAAACCCAACCAAACAAACCAAACTAAAGTATCTGCCTGTAGTAATTTCTCCTATCATTTAGTGTTTAATAGTTAATATATTCACATGCTGAGTACCTTTCAAAAACAGAAACATTTTCAAAAAATTTTTCAATGAATAAAAGAATAAATTCCATCGCCATAAACATGTCCATTTCAATACCAATCTCTTTTCTTTAAAAGTAACTAATTATAACTAATAACTACACATAACTAATTATAACTAATAACTACACATAACTAATTATAACTAATAACTACACATAACTAATTATAACTAATAACTACACATAACTAAATATAACTAATAACTACACATAACTAATTATAACTAATAACTACACATAACTAAATATAACTAATAACTACACATAACTAATTATAATTCATCTTCTAAGAAAGAGAATATGTCAAGTAAAAGACGACAAAGGTTTACACTAGTATTGGTAATCAGAGTTTGTACAAGTGTATTCAAAGTTAGCAAAGCCTTCGGAAAGCTTGAAAGCCGAATGTGATCTGACAGAGGAATCATTATCAAAGCCAAACTCACTATCTACAAAGCATGTGTTTTATCTGTCCTTTTATTCTCTTTTGAGATTGGTGGGTGGTGTCCTCATGGTGTATTGGTTAAAGCGATGGACTGCGGAATCATAGTAAGCAAGTTCATACTCCAGTTGCGCTATTACATTCACCTTTGGGCAAATACTCTTGCGAAGAGTATGAACCGCCTTATCCTCCCAGCGATGGGTTAAATAGTACCATTACTGTTCTCCTAGAATAGCTTTGGCATTAAATAACCTAAAAAGGTTGATATGCCATTAAACAAAGAAACCAAACCAAACCAAACCTCTTTTGAGATTTGCACGACATATTGCCGTCACATCAAAACCTTGGAAAAATTCCATCAATCTTGGCTTGGGAGGATCCTAAACATGAAATGGCAATCTCTAATGGGAGACATCATTGTTCTCCAGCAAGCCAATACATGTTGAAATGCTCCTCATACACACTCAGATGTGTTGGGCGGAGAACCTTACCAGGATTGAGAATATTAGGTTACACAAGTGACTGTTCTACGTTGAGTTGCAGCATGGTAAATGTCCAAGAAATAAACCTAAGAAATATTTTAAGGATGTCATCAAAAACAACTCCAGGACACTCAGTATGAACAGATGACGATAAATTGATTAACTTGGAAGAAAGTGGTCTATGACGGCTGTAAAGCATTTGAAGCACTGAGAATCAAACACTCCAGCCTGATACAAGCACTTTCGAAGTAGGTCACTTTACAGCCTGAACATGTTTGTAACACCTGTAGTAGGGTCTGTTTGTCCAAAGCTGGGCTTATTAGTCATATAAGATCTTACGACATCAAACTATTGAAGAACCATTTTACAAAAGTCCTTAAGCAGCTATCTCATGTCAATTCTGTGATAAAGTATTAGCCGACAGCAGGTTTGAGAAGTCATGTGAGGGCGTATGGGAAAAATATCAATGGCAAAGACAGTTGATTCATTTGTCACACATGCGGTAGGGCTTGCAAGGATATAATTAGCCTGAGTCACCACAAGATGAGGAGGTAGCCTTCTTCTGCAAAGAAATGTCAGTAACTATTCGCAATTGGATATGAAAGGTCTCAGTAGAAAATATCAAGAATGATTGCGTCAGAATTGTCATTAGTGACCAAATTACAAATCAATAGTCTCCTTCAAAATAGAAGCAACACACTGATTAAGATTTTGTCCCCACACCTGGAACTCTTCAACTGACACTACCTTCAGTTTTACTCATTGCATGTTCTCAACAGTTAAAAAATGGTGACCAGGGTTTTGATTTTAGGGAACAGGAAAGAGTCACAAGAACTCCTGTCAGAGGAGAAAAGGTGGCTGTGCTACCATAGAAATACTTTTGGGGGCCAAAAAACAATTCATCGCATAACACTGTTTATTAACAATCATATTTACCAACCCCTTCACTTGGGCAGGATATGACACAAGGTCAATTTTTAAGTGGATTTTAACAGGTTTCAATTCAAAGTTTACCTTCTCCTAGACTAGTTGCCTAACCAAGGCTGAAGAACCTAGTCTGTCCAACTTTTTACCCATTGCTGGAGGGAGAATAATTGGATTCATACCTTTTCCAAGTGTATTAGTGCTATGTGAAATGAAGTCAGTCTCGTCCAGGATTTGAACTTGTGTCGCCATGTCCATTTCCTACAACGATAACCATTACACCACGGGCACCTCTGTTTATTAACAATGCTTTCTATTTTTATGACATATCATCATCATCAAGGTGTACCAATAATACAGATTCTTTTAGCTCTTTCTTGCCATCTTTGTAAGTCCTCTAGACAGCATCTGGTACCGAATGAATATAAGTTTTTGTTGCTCAGCCAACACTGGTGTGTCCATGTGTAGGAGTCCATAAGAAAATGTCACTTATGAGTTTGTCCTTACTTCTCTTGCAGTGCCCAGCATGTCATGCTTGTTTTACTTGGAGGGTTTGTGAGATGGAAGGTAAGGGGCCATACAGCTGCTATTTTGTCAGGTACTGCTTTCAAAATTTGTTCAAAACAGCATACAACATCTCTGTGTAGTTCCATTCAAAATTGGGATTATCTAGATCACAGATGCTAAAATTTACAAGGATACTTTGAAAAACTGGGGAAATCTGAGGAAATAACTGTTGCTAAGACTTCTGTGAAAAACCAACCATTACAGGTAGCATCAAAAACTCACAAGGAGATAGATAATAAGAATTGGAACAGAAAGGTAACTGTTGTATCAATCATTGTCAGAATGCTTGGAACAATTTTGAAGACCCTGGAAAATCAATTGATGGAACTGAAGCTCTTAGGATTGATTGCGACTGTCTAAACCATAACACTGCCGAAATCGACAAGAATATTGAAAAAACACCTTGTAAGCTTGTTTTGCATATTGACTTTTGACAGAGCCATCAATTAGAAATTTCTACACAGGATGCACCTGTGTAAACAAAGTGACTACCAGAAAACAAGCAATGCTTAGGTGTAAGCAGATTATGTGAATCACAAACCTGAAGGAAGTGTCGGCATTATGAAATTATATATACTCATGTACTCACAGAGTCACAGTCAGCCAGTTGGAGTCACAACCAAGTCAGGGCAGAAGCCGCCCTGGGTGCCGCCTGTAGGGGGTGGGCAATGGGCCCCAGGCCAAGAAGCAGAAGTGCTAAGGGGACCCTGAATATGGAATCACAAATTGGGTTAAGAAAAGGTCAATATAGCAGTCCTCTTCCAGTCTGTGTCAATGTCCTTTGTCTGTCCCTCAAGTACCATTTTTAAATTCTTTGGTATGATGCTAACTGGGATTCAACCCAGTTAGCCTAATGAGTAGAGTGTTTGCCAATGGGCTGGGAGACCAGGGTTCAATTCCAGGTTGATTCATACCAAAGACTCAAAAAATGGTACTTGATGCTGCCTTGCAGAACACCCAGCATTATAAGGTATGTATCAAGGGTAAAGTAGAGCAATACCAGGGAATACACCTCAGTTTGGTAGCTATTGAAAAGCAGTTATAACTAGTAATTATTACTTTAAATGATAAATTCAAATAGCAGGAAGCAGATTTATAAATTTTATCTTTTAGCTGAAGTTCATATATTGCCAGTGGCTAAATATCAAAGACATAAGATTATTTGTGGCAAAATGATTATACACAAACAACTTCACATAATTTTTTCTTACAGCCAATGAGTATTTGATAAATGTCTGATTTGTTTTTAATAAGAAATTCTTTGCTTTTTTATCAAATAAATCTAATCAACATTTTTTTTACATTTTTAAATAATATTTCAAGATATTTCAAAAATTAACATTTTACAAATAAAGTTTTTTATTTTCATTATTCACTGACAGAAAATAAAATTGCAACACTTCTTCTTTTTACTTGAAAACATATTTTTGCCTAAAAATATGAAAAGGCAGAAATATACGAAGAGAAAATGAAATTACAACTTTCCAAATATGTGCTTCCCTTCCTTCAAGATAAAACAGAGTCTAATGATTATGTGTATAGATTAGTATGAGCACAAGTTACAGAAAAACTCTGATATTTCATGCTAGATACTAATTTTACCCTATACCATAAGCCCATTATTTTATGCTGGGTCCTAAATTAGTATACACCCCAAAACTGATATTTTAAGCTGGGTATTATTTTACTACACACCATAAGCCCAATATTTCAAGTTGTGTACTATGTTAGTGTACACCCTAAGAATGATATTTGCTGCCAGTATAGACTAACTAAGGTGAGGGTATCCAGACTTTGAGCAAGATTAGTCATCAATCTTTTTCGAGAAATTCTTTAAAAACAAAAAAAAGAAAAATGATCCTTTGTTTTTGGTTTGCTTAAAGACCAAATCCTGCAGCTGCATTCACTTGGCTGTTTTCTCGAAACTCTCCCACCCATGCAAGTTTCTTTAGAGTGAGATTTGAATGGAAACACTTGGATGATTAAGACCAGATGTAACGAGACGGCCTTTGATATAGTGTTAACCACTTTGTGTAAATTAACAAAAGAAAACAAACAATCCATACTAAAAAGCAAAACATTTTATTCAATATGTTCTTTGTCATTTGCTCTTCTGAGGCAAACCTTGTGTCAGCATTTTGACTTTGTTTTCTGGTTTCGGCTGCAAATCATTCTTCTGTTCCAAACTTTACTTTGAAATTAAATATGACAAAGTTGAATTTAAGACCACCCACAGAGCAGCTGAAGATTTTTATCAAAATTTTAAAAATATATGAACTAACTGACCACTGGAAATACTTCAAGAATTTTTTTTTTCCTTTTCTAAACTTGGAGAAATAGTTTTCTTAAATTAAAACCCAAAATATTTTGTGTGGCAGGGCTTAGAATATATTGACTGTATCCTTTGCAGAGGGGTAATACTTCCCCACAAAAATGAGTGTCCTGGATATAACGTGAAACTGCATCTGAGGCCCTGGATCTGGAGTTCTGGGGAGTGTGAAATACTCTTTCATTGCCATTACTCCCAGGCCCACTTTGATCTAGAGTGGTAGTACCTGTTAGTGTCCCCTCTATGAGTCAAATAGATCTGTTTCACGAAAAATATAAATATAAATATAAATCTATAATGAACACAATTCCCTAAATTCAAGGCATAAAATAACCTTAAATGGGTTGACATGCCATTAAAATCAATCAATCAATCAATCGACCCAAGTATTTTGTTTGTAGAATTGATTTTAGTTGTATTACATTATCAATTTCAATCCTTTTTTAAAATATTTCAAGAATCAATATCAAGTAATCAGTAGCCATTGGAATTTTTCAAAAATCAGTAAAATGGTGATATACCATCAAGTCTGGCTGAAAGCTCTGGTTCCTTCCAGATCACTAAAGTGGAGCAATAATTTGCCTGTTTACAGCCATAAACTCCTAGTTAAGCAGTGATTAGTTGATACAGTCCTGAGGTGGGTGACCATTAGTAACAGCAGGTACAGTAAGCAACCTGAGGACATTGTACTAAACAAACCTTAATAGTATATAAAAGCTCTTTAGCAACCTGTTTGGTTTGGTTGGGTTTTATGGCATATCAACCATTGTTGGTTATTTAATGCCAAATCCTTTTTATACATATATTAGATATATATGGTTTGGTTTGGTTTTATGGCATATCAACCATTGTAGGTTATTTAATGCCAAATCCTTTTTATACATAGATATCAAATATATAGGATTTGCTTTCATTTGTTTTCGTTTTATGGCATATCAACTATTGTTGGTTATTCAATGCCAAATCCTTTTTATACATATATGAGATATATATGGTCTAGTTTGGTTGGGTTTTATGGCATATCAACCATTGTAGGTTATTTAATGTCAAATCCTTTTTATACATATATATTAAATATATAGGATTGGATTTGGTTGGGTCTTATGGCATATCAACCATTGTAGGTTATTTAATGCCAAATCCTCTTTATACATATATATTAGATATTCAGGATTTGTAAAAACATTTTATTGATTATATTTTTAAATGAGCCTAAGCTCATTCATTTGCACGCAGTTAAATGGTTCCAAGTATTGCTATGTATCACTAACAATTCAGTTAAACATAAGTCATTTGGTTACATAGTTAAATGATCAGTCCTATTTCAAACAAGTCAATTTAGCAGAAGTCATTTGTTTGCATTTAGTTTAAATGTCAAACAGTTCTATTTAACACATTGATAGGACCCTTTCAAGTGCTATCATTCCTGGCCAGAGTGGTCCTGGGAGCAATGGCAATGAAGAGGTACTCTGCATTCCCCAAAGCTCCAGCATTACTGAAGCCTAACATCAGATTGTTTAGAGTCATATCCAGGACATTTGTTGGTGGGATTTTATCCCTCTGCAGAGATGCAGTCAATGCATTCTACCATCTGGGTCTAAACAACTTGAGGCCTGTGTGCCTGACTAAACAAACTTGATAAATGATAATACAATTCTAAGTATAAATCAATAAGTTTGTAGCTTGATATTCAGTTACCTGAATTATAATAAAAAAAAAACTTTTAATGTAAAATGAATTTGTTCCATAAATTGAGAAGGGTTCTCAAATGATTACGAGAGGGAAGCCATGATGTAGTGTACACCTGAAAACTGATATTTCAAGCAAGACACTGTTTTACTATATAGTAAGTAAAGTTGGCGACTGTAGTCGAGGGTGGCCTGAAAGCTCCCTTTTCATTAGCTACCACACCGAAGTGTAGGGGAGGGTGCTACTCCTTTCCCTGGATTGCACCACTTAACCCTTGATACGTACCTTATAATGCTGAGTGTTAAGCAAGGAGGTATCAAGTACCATTTTTTAAGTCTCTGGTATGACTCAACATGGGATTGAACCAAAGTCTCCTGGACCATTGGCGAACACTCTACCCACAAGGCCAATGAGCTGAAACCTATACCTATTTTACTATACACCATAAAAAAAATTAAAGTTGGCAACCGTAGTCAAGGGCGACCAGAAGGCTCCCTTTTCAATAGCTACTAGGCCGAGTTGTAGGAGAGGGCGCTACTCCTTTCCCAGGATTGCTCCACTTTACCCTTGATACGTACCTTATATTGCTGAGTGTTAAGCAAGGAGGTATCAAGTACCATTTTTAAAGTCTTCGGTATGACATGACCTGGGATTGAACCCAGGTCTCCCAGACAATTGGCAAACACTCTACCCATTAGACCAATGAACTGGTTACAGAATTCAAATATACCAACTTCAAAAGAAAAAAATATTAACAAATTATTTGTCTTACTAAAATAGTTATTCATAATTAATAATTCATTCCTAATTTAAAATGTAAAATAATTGCTTTTTATTATTGCTGAGTAAGGATTAACATGCCAAATAAAAAATAAAAATGTTTAAATCAGTAAATCTCTTATGTGTAACTAATTTGAATATAAAATATTCCTCTACAAAATTCCATTAAATTTTTCAAAGAACAATACTAACTTCATAAGGTAATGTAAAACATATAAATTGTTCATTTTTTAAATTTTTTGTTTGTTTGATATTAGAAATCTGACGGAAATGTCTGGTCAAAAGTTTTATCGGTAGCATCTGGTTTTAATCCTTCTTCATTTCAACCGCAAGCATATATGTTCTTTCACGGAATTTTTTGTCAGTTTTAAATTGGATAACCTCAATTTTTCTCCCCATTTCTTCCTGAATATTTCTCGTTATAATATAAAAGTACTATAGTTAATGTTGAAGGAGGAAGACAACAGAAAATTGAATGTATTTGAGAATGACGGCCTCAGGACCATAATAGGAATTTCTTGCATGAATCATATCAAAATGGATTATATAAGAAATGAAGTTAGAATACCAAATTAAATCAGACATTACCAAGAAGAAAAAATTGAAGAATTCTGGTCACATGGTACACAAATACATTGCCAGGTATGTTAACCATTGATACAAGAACAGCTTTGCTATCAGATGACCCCAAGGACAACAATCAAAACAATGAAGTAACTTTATAAGGTTTGCTTTGCTTTGCTTTGGTTTTATGGCATATCAACCATTATAGGTTATTTAATGCCAAATTCATTTTTATACATATACGCTGTTCTATTTCAAACAATTCAGTTTAGCACAAGTACTGTTTAAATGTCAAAACAGTTCTATTTCAAGCAATTCAGTTTAGCACAAGTATGCCGTTAAGTTCTGTTTAAATAGGACCCTATCAGGGGCTACCACTCCAAGCTAGAGAGGACCTGGAAGCGATGGCAATGAAGGAGTACTCCACATTCCCCGAAGCTCCAGCATTCCTGGAACCTCACCATCAGATTGTTTAGCGTAATATCCTGGATCTTTATTGGAGGAGTCTTAACCCTTTGCGGAGATGCAGTCAGTATATTCTACAGCCCCAGTAGACTGGGCCAAATTCAATAAGAATGGATATAAAGCTACATTTGCTAATAGTGGAAAGACTTTCTGGATGAATTAGATTTTGGGATCACTTTTAAGCTAAATTAAAATTCATATTTAAATTTATATTTGAATTCCTAACTTAATCATTTATTAATTTAAAAGTTTATCATTTATAAATTTTAATTTAGATCTAAATTTTTAATTGGATTTAAAGCTAAAATCATTTATAAATTATTACTAAATTTATAATTAAATTTGAATTTATTTCTATAATTAAATGAAGATTTAAAATCTCATTTAGATTTATGACTAAATGATTCATGAATTTAAAACTAAATATTTACATTTAAATTTATTTTCACATTCAAATTTATGTTTATATTAAATTTAAAATAAAATCATTTATAAACACATAACTAGATTCATATTCTCTTGTGATGCTGACAAAAGAAAAACACGGTGAACACAAAAAAAGGGTTGATAGAAAAACATATATATTCAAGTAACAGTAACAAGATACAAGTGAACCTGGTTAAACAGTAGTTAGTTGATAGGAAGTTGCGAGTCCAGTGGGGTAGTGACTGTCCGTCCACTTCACAAATGGTATCCCATGTGATTGTGTCATGCTATTTGGTGTGCTCCATCTGACGCTCTCGTTGACGTGTATTTATGGAGGAGGGTGAGTCCATTATGTAGGGAGTACAACATATTTAAATTTAAATCTAAAACTATATCTACATATAAACCATTTATAAATTCATAACTAAATTTGTATTTAAATTTAAATTTATATTTATATCTACATCTAAACTATTTAAAAATTTTTATCTAAATTTATATTTAAATTTGAATTTGAATTTAGATGTATATCCGTGTCTAAATCATTTATAAATTTCTAATTCATCGATAGATTGAAAAAGAAAGGACTGACTTTGCCATCAAATAACATAACAAGGTTTGACATGCTGAAAAAGAGACCAACAAAGCAGCCAACCTACTAAATTTATATTTAAATTTGAATTTGAATTTAGATGTATATCCGTGTCTAAATCATTTATAAATTTCTAATTCATCGATAGATTGAAAAAGAAAGGACTGACTTTGCCATTAAATAACATAACAAGGTTTGACATGCTGAAAAAGAGACCAACAAAGCAGCCAACCAACTCTACTGTATTATTTGTTAGTGATCAAACCAAAATAAAACAAGCAGGGAAAATGGTGGGAGAATTAATGTTCCAAGAGAAGATAACTGTGCAAGATTGAAATGATAGAAAAAGAAAGAAAAAAAAGAAAATTTTCATCAAAACTCTGCAAAGATCAATAATTGAAAGTGTTAAATCTTCTGAAGATGATAAAAATATTGCAAATATTGTACATTTCTAATGGTTGGACCATTATACACAAAATGCCCTCAATTTAAATACCCTTTCTTAGATTAATTTATGTAAAATTCATGGCCATAAATGCACAATCATACAGTCATTATAGATATTAATAATTACAAATGATAATTTGTTCTCTATTGATAACCAGATGGTTAGACATAGAACAAGTAAATTTCAAATATTTCCAATGCATTTCTACAGTAAAATCATTTCTAATTCATTTTTATAGTAAAAAATTATTTACTATGTATTTTTATATTTAAAATCATTTCCAATGCATTTTATGATAAAATTATTTCCAATGCAATTTTATAGTTAAAATCTTTTCCAATCCATTTTATAGAATAAATCAATTTTGATGCATTTTTATTGTAAAATCATCTGCAACATAGCTTTATAGTAAAAATTATTTCTAATGTATTTTTATGGTAAAAATCCTTTTAAATCCATTTTATGGTAAAAATCATTTCCAATGCCTTTTTATAGTTAAATCATTTCCAATGCATTTTTACAGTAAAAACCATGAACAATGCCTTTTTATAGTAAAAATCATTTCCTATGCATTTTTACAGTAAAATCATTTCCTATGCATTTTTATAGTAAAATCATTCCCAATGCATTTTTATAGTAAAATAATTTCTAATTCATCAATCTCAATATTTAAGAAAAGTTTGTCTATCATTTATAAGACAACCAAAGTGTTTGTAATGAAGCTATTAAATTTGGTATTGATATGGTAATTTAGCCCCGCATGCATGAGCTCTCCCAACTATAAATAGAAGCAGGTACTGCTCTTAGGCAGAAGGCAATATTCTAGCAGACAGCTATGACAGTCGGACCGAATCAACCTCACTGGTAACCCTCTCATTTGTAGATGTTGTATTACTGTTAATATATTTTGATTAACTCAATTGCTTTCTTATGTCTTTATTTCTGGCCTCTAAAAAGGCCACAACAAGTATGCATATGAACTGTAATGTGAATTTCTTGGTATATCCAGCTGGATTAAGATTCTTGAAAAATCAGGCTTGTAATTCCCAGTTTGTTTTTCCGAGAGATTTCTGTTGGTTTTTTTGCTTTTATTTTGAGTAAAACAGACAATATCACAGAAATTATAAAGATGAAATCATCATAGACATCAAATAATTAACTTAGAATAAAGTTGGCGACCGTAGTCGAGGGCAACCAGAAGGCTCCCTTTTGAATAAGCTACTACACCGAGATGTAGGAAGAGCGCTACTCCTTTCCCAGAATTGCTCCACTTTACCCTTGATACATACCTTATATTGCTGAGTGTTAAGCAAAGCAGCATCAAGTACCATTTTTTGAGTCTTTGGTATGACGCGACCTGGGATTGAACCCGGGTCACTCTAACCACTGGGCCAAAGCAATGGACTGCAGGATCGTAGTAAGCAAGTTCATACTCCAGTCACGCAATTAAGTTCACTTTCAGGCAAATGCTCTTGGAAAAGGTATGAACCCACTTATCCTCCCAGCTATGTGTTAACTTAGAATAAAATGAACAAAAAATTTTCAGATTTTCATCAATTGATATTATTTTTATGAAAAAATTCTTAATGGGCCAATATAAATATTTGGAAAATAATAAGCTTTATTTAAAGAGTAACAATTGATATTCTAATATTTAATTGTGGCTTCAAGCAGATTTTTACGAGGCAATTCACACAAATCGCACAAACAGATTCATTGTTCTGTAACTCTGTTGTCGTCATCTATATATTTACGAGAAGAGAAAGAAGTATGCAATTGGTTTGGTTTGGTTTGGTTTGTTGGGTTTTATGGCATATCAACCTTTGTAGGTTATTTAACGCCAAATCCATTTTTATGTAAATAATCAGTTGTTTTGTTTGAGTTGTCGGAGTTTATTATGATGGATTGGAGTTATTTTTCTTTTTGCTTCTGGTTCTATGTGACGTTTGTTTCAATTCTTTCGAGAGGGTTAAATCTGTTTTTAGTCTCTGCGGTTTGATGTGGGAGAGTCGACACCTTCAGTCATTCCCATCCAAATGATGATAGAGCATGATCCATTTTGGACTGTGGGGAGCGTTCATGTTTGTCACAATTCAGCTCGAGGTTTGAGTTTATATAATTTAGATGTAAGTGGCCTGATTGGCGATCTATGAGTTAAATTTTACAGGTGATTTTCTGTTTTTTGGAGGAGTAGCTTGTGTTTAAGCTGTAGGGTTTGGTTTGGTGGGTTTTATGGCATATCAACCTTTGTAGGTTATTTAACGCCAAATCCAATTTTATATAAATAATCTGTTCTATTTAAAACAATTCAGTTTAGCATAAGTACACAGTTTAATTGTCAAAAATATTTCCATTTCAAAATATTCAAGCAGTTATATGTAACAATTCAGTTAAGTGTAAATACAGTTTTAATGTCGAAAAACAGTTCTATTTCAAATAATTCAGTTAAGCATAAGCACGTAGTTTAAATGTAAGTATGGTTTAATTGTCAAAACCATTTCTATTCCAAGCTATTCAGTTAATTCAAACAATTCATTTTAGCATAAGTATGCTGTTAGTTCTATTTAACCCCTAGATAGGGCCCTATCAGATGTTGCCACTCCGGGCCAGAGTTGACCTGGGAGCGATGGCAATGAAGGGGTACTCTGCATTCCCCAAAGCTCCAGCACTGCTGGAACCTCACCATCAGATTGTTTAGTGTCACATCCTGAACACTCGTTAGGGGGGTGGGTCTTACCCCTCTGCAGAGGTGCAGTCAGTGTATTCTATAGCCCCAGCTGACTGGGTAAAGAATGCAATTGAGCATTTTATGGATAGCTTACATTTGAGGAATAGTATATTCTTTCCCGGTAGCAAACTCTACAAAAAAGGGGCTCAAAGAAAGAATTCAGATTTGAATGATATTTTATACTTCAGAACAAGATTTATCAATCAGATCCTTAAATAGAAGAAATAACCCTTAATTGATATAAAAACCTGGCAATATTTGGGACCAGAGTATGAAAAAAAGAAATTATTTCATGAAAATAAGTTGTAACTTTTTATTACAAAACACAATTTTTTAATGAAATTTTAATTTGCATACACTTAAATTTTTTTAAGAAATTGGAAAAAAAATCAGTTGAAAATTTAGTAAACTAACATTCAATTGATTATACTCATCACTATTACCCATGAATAATTCACCATAAGACAGATTAAGTCTTCTAAATATAACTCATCAATAAGTACACCAGGAGGGGGTTCTCATGGTGTAATGGTTATCGTCGTAAGAAATGGACACGACGATACGAATTCAAATCCTGGACGAGACTGAGTGCATTTCCCATAGCACTAATACCCTTGGGAAAGGTATGAATCCAATTATTCTCCCTCCAGCTATGGGTAAATAGTAGAACAGACTGGGTTCTTCAGCCTTGGTGAGGTGACTAGTCTAGGAGAAGGAAAACTCTGAATTCAAACCTGTTAAATCCAAGGGGTGTCACTTCCAGCAACGGGTAGCTCAGGTTGCTCTGTCAGTGCGCCTTTGGAGAATCTGCGGTAAACAGGCCGTTTTTCCAGGTAGGACCCTTCCCTCAATCAAATCCCAAAATATCTTCTTCAATGAGCAACATATTTCTTGCACGGGAGGAAGCCAGTTCAACCAGACCAGGGTGAAAGCTGATACGAGTACAAGTAAGTAAGTAAGCGATGGACTGCGGAATCATAGTAAGCAAGTTCGTACTCCAGTCACACTATTACATTCACTTTCGGGCAAATACCCTTGGGAAAGGTATGAAACCCCTTATCCTCCCAGCTATGGGTTAAATAGTACCAATACTGTTCTTCTAGGAGAATAGCTTTGGCATTAAATAACCCACAAAGGTTGATATGCTATTAAACAAAGAAACCGAAACCGAACCGAATAAGTACACCACAAATAATCCTATATAAAAAATTAATTTTCATCTTGAAAAATATTAGGATTTTATTATTTCTTGTCAAACAATTGAAATAGTTATCATTAAGGATCATTTATTACCATACTTTAATACCGGCTCATTGTCCTAGTGGGTAGAGTGTTTGCCAATGACCTGGGAGACTGGGGTTCAATGCAAGGTCAAGGCATACCAAAGACTTAAAAAAATGGAACTTGATGCCTCCTTGCTTAATACTCAGCATTTAAAGTATGGATCAAGGATAAGTGGAGCAACCCTGGGGAAGGAGTAACACCTTCCCCTACACCTCGGTGTAGTAGCTATTGAAAAGGGAGCTTCTGGGTCGCCCTCGACTATGGTTGCCAACTTTACTTGCCTTTATTACTACACTTTTCAGCATTGAAATTATAACTAAAATATGAATATCTAGCAGTCCAAAAATAAGTACACACTCCATATATATATATCCATAAAATTTTATTTCTGATCGCTGAATTTTAATGCTGTAGAGTTTGGTAATAACTAATATCTAACAATATCTATTTTGATTGTATAATGTTCCATGAGAAATGATAAAACCCTGATAATTTTTATTATTAAGGGTTTTCGGACTATTGTCTTCATCTTTACTGTTATTTCCACTACGTTTTGGCCCATATGTCGTCCTGCCTTCTTCATGTGTTTGTCGAACTCGGGAACCTTCATGGAACTTTGAACTACGCCCTTTATTGAAACCACAGGGGTTGCCTGTTCTGATTCCGTTAGCCATAACCGGGTACAAGTGTTAAGTATTCCTGTATTGTTACTCGCCTGTAGTCAGGATTGAATGGACTGTCTCCTTAGAAGCTTAAGGAACCAACACCTATAACTGTTACACCATGTGTCCTGCTGGACAATTCATAGTGAAGTTTTAGGACTTATAAACCTAATGTTCTTACTTGACTAGAATTACTACTATAATGTATGATTTTTTAATATGAATTCAGTTTTTTTGGGGGGGGTGCAGAAAAACCTTCTGAGTGTCAAGCAAGGAGGTATCAAGTACCATTTTTAAAGTCTTCAGTATGACATGACCTGGGATTGAACCTAGGTCTCCCGGACCATTGGCAAACACTCTACCCACTGGGTATTATTTTACATATGTGTCAATTAGAAAACCATTTTTATTTACCAAGACATCATGGAGTTGGTCATGACAGCTTCAAAATGAGTTAAAATAAAAAAAAAACTATCTAGTTTGGTGTTATAATATTATTGGTAATACAATGTGGTCATCCCAATGTTTGTTGACAAACTTAATTCTGTGTAGCTTTAGATGAGTCCTTATATACAGGATAATTCATGCATATTCATATAAAATAGTATTATAAAGACTTGAACTTGCATATGCACACTCCTCACATTACAAATGGCCACTTACACAAATGACAAGAGAAGTAGCATGTTCTTTACTTCAAATAAGTGATAGTCATTACATCAAGGAGTCAATATCTTAAAAGTGCCTTCATAATAATCAATATCATTCTTAATCCAAAATATTCCCAGTCAATCTAAAAACTTCTGGCTTCTGACCGTACAAGTATGGTACCAAATTTGCAGACAAGGCATTGCCCTGTTCAAAGTCAAATGTAACCAACATTTGTAAATAACATCATCAAAGATATAAGCATATAAACTCACACACAGCATCTCCCAACTAAGTAACTGAATTCCATGTTTTATATGTGGATGATATTGCACTTGGGAAATCACCAAAATGTTAATAATATTCACTGGACCATAATAATAGAATGAAAATACAACTGGTCTCTAAAATGATTTTCAACTTCTTCCTTTTTTTAGCTTTTAGGAGTTGAGAGATTTTGTCAGGAAGGTTTTAAAGTAGATTAAGAATTAATTGCATTCAACAAACTTTACGTCATTTTCCTATTTTAGAAAACATGTGGAAATATCCATAAAAAGCCCAAAGACTACATCTGTTCTTAAAGTTAGGAATGTACTTATACTTAACTTTATTTTATAGAGTTTTATTAACACAAGGAATTTGATTCTCACTGGGTGTCCTGCACTTATAGCATTGGTCTATGTAAAATTAAATTAAGTAAATAATATCTAGTGGGTAGAGTGTTTGCTGATGGTCCGGAAGATCTGGGTTCAATCCCAGGTCACGTCATACCAAAGACTTTGAAAATGGTACTTGATATCTCCTTGCTTAACACTCAGCATTATAAGATACGTATCAAAGGTAAACTGGAGAAATCCAAGGAAAGGAGTAGTGCCCTCTCCTATACCTCGGTGTAGTAGCTATTGAAAAGAGAGTCTTCTGGTCGCCCTCGACTATGGTCGCCAACTTTTATGATATCTACTTTGTATGATGCAAAGTTTAATAAGCTAGGCTCACAGACCATTATTAGTGGATTCAAATGTTATTAGGTGCTCAATATTTTAGGCCTTGTGCCAAATGATTCTCACTTTAGTATATGACAATGATCAATCTAAATTATTGAAAACCCAAAATTAAAAGAAAAAATTAATATCATGACCGTTAATTGATTTTGATGGCATGTCAACCTGTCTAGGGTTATTTTATGCCTTGAGGTTAGGAAATCATATCCATTGTATAATTATATTAACATTTTTTTATGTTGTTTTTTCTTAAGAGGGTTTTTACTCTGGGTCCTATTAAATGCAAACAATTTTTAAATGGGTCTATTTTAGCCATAAATGATGCTCTAAAAGGTAATACCACTCAAAGTTAAAGTAGACCTGGGAGTAATGGCAATAAAGGGGTATTTTACACTCTTCAGATCATCAGAACTGGAGCCTGCTTTTGGAGTTACAACATAAAACGGGGCAACCAGTCAAGAAGGAAAACTGAATTCAAAGAAGTTTTACTATGCTTAAAAATTAACCTTGTGTTACATTCTGCTCATGGTGGAGGGATTTGGTGACAACATACTACATAGAATAAAGAGACACAATGCTGAAGGTTTTCCTTGGAGTCATAACACATCGCAGTATTACTGACTGAAATCCTGATATATCTTTAAATGTTTAATGATTCTAAAATATGTAAATATTGTGTCCGTTTCTTTCAATGTCCGTTTATTTTAGTTTTAGTTTGAAAACAAATTTGAAATTGGCAAAGGAAATGCCTGATGAGAATGTAACATAAATCCAGTCAAGGTTGCTGGGTTTTGCAACTGTTTCATCTGAAAATATCCAAGAAATCTATAAATGAAAAACCTCCAAGAGAATTATATGATGAAAATCTGAATGGAAATTGCAGCTATTTGGCTGTGACTGTTATATTCTAATAATAATTGCAGAAACCAAACCAAACAATATTATTACTTAATAAAAAAATTGTTCAATCCTTATTGGGTTTCTTTATTTGGCAGCATATCAACCTTCATGGGTTATTTAATGCCAAAGCTCTCCTTGTATAAGAACAGTAGTGGTACAATTTGACTCTGTTGGGTATCACCCACCTTTTCCACACGATGAGCTAGTCCGTCTGCCATATATAGCAGTAGCTACTAATACAGGGCAGACTAGAAGATGAAGAGCCACTTCTTATAATGGAAGCCAATACTATCGTCGGACTATATCCTTATTCTGTATTCATTAATCCTATGTTCTTATCTACTAACAGTCTCTCTATTGTATATACTTTTTCCTGAGAATATAACTCTATTTCCTCACATATCGTGGTTTGTCCTTTATTTAATACTACCAGCATTCACTAACCAGAATGCAACAGACTCAGAGCTGGTTAGAGGTGGGGATGAAGGATTCATACCTTTTTCAAGGGCATTAGTCTGAAAGTGAACACGACAGTGCGACTGGAGTCCTAACTTGCAAACTTCACAGTCACAGTTCAGCACGTTCGCCACTCACTACCAGAATTCTCCCCGGTCCTTATGTATAATATATTTCAGCAATGTGTGCTCATATAAGTGTGAAATAAGACAGACAAATAAACAAGCACGAAGAACAATACTCTTAGTGAGATTTCAGAAAAGTAAAAAAAGTAGCAAGGACACTTAGATTTTTTTTTCTTTAATCAATGCAGCGTTTTATCAATACAAAAGATCGATTTACCATTTATTAGATTCCAATCAAAGAAAAAGGCACCTGTCATGAAGGGAATAAAGGTATCATCACACAGGGTACACATACTCCTACCTTTGAAAGAAGCAACCATGCGATTTTCCTGGTTCTTCATTGGAAGACTGGAGGAGAGGAATCAAAGTCAATAATCATTGATTAAATCAATCAGAATGTCTTGTGAATGAGTGAATGAAAAAAAGATATGAGGAAATATACCCACTACAGAATGAGAATACGTCCAGAAATTTTAAAACCTTTCAGAATGTATTTATATATCTCTACATATATATGTATATAAACGCATAATCAGACACCATCTGTTCAAATTGACATTCTATTACGAGGTGCCTTCAGTAAGTCTCCAGACTTTTTTGTACAGGCATTTAAAATTGTCATAGACTCTTGAAAATTCACTATGTTATTGCTATCCATCTTATGAGATGACAGACCAATTTTTATGATTTCAGGTTCAAATGAACAGCTACAGCAGGAATTGGAATATACCCTACTAAAGCCTGATTGTCACATTGGTGAATTTCAAAAATGCAATCTGGACGTGAGGACACTTTAGAAGAATGATATGCAATAAAATTCTGTTTTAAACTTAGAAAAAATGCCATGCAATGAAAGCTGGATCTCCTGCTATGATCCAGAGACTAAGAGACAGAGTTCCCAGTGGAAGCATGCTGGCTCTCCCAGACCCAAGAAGGCCAGACAGAGCAAATCCACCCACAAACTTTTGATGATCCCTTTTTTTTTTTGACAGCACTGGCATGATCTCCATGCACTGGGTTCCCACTGGACAGACAATCAACAAGGAATACTATGTTGAGGTTTTAAGGGAGTTCAGGAAGAATTCCGTCGGAAGAAGCCAGCACCCTTCAAATCGGATCAGTGGCATTTCCACTAGGACAATGCACAAGTCCACAACTCCATCCTTGTCACAGACTATTTGACCAAGATGAGCATCAAGACACTTCCTCAGCCTCCCTATAGTCCAGACCTTGCTCCCTGTGACTTTTGGTTATTCCCTAAGCTCAGAGAAGGAGGGAGGAGAAGAATTTAGAGAAAGAGGAGGAGAAGAAGGATTAAGAGAGAGGAGAGGAGAAGTATTAAGTGAAAGAGAAGGAGAAAAGGATCATGTAAAGGGGAGGAGGAGAAGGATTAAGAGAATGAGACAATTGAGGAGATGAAAGAGGCTGTGACGAAGATCACTGACATGCTCACACAAGAGGACTTCCATGAGGCCTTCCAGAAGTTGTTGGAATGGTACAACAAGTGCATTGCAGCCAGAGGAGATTACTTCGAAGGGGACTAGCGTTTTATGTGTGTACTATCAATAAAAACGCCCATACAAAAAAAATCCGGAAACTTATTTAATATTTCTTTTCTTTTTACATCTTTTATCTAAAATTCTTTTCATCATTAATGTTTTATCACAGGTAACCAGAACAATTGTCTGTTTCAATATTAAGCAAGATTTTGTTAAAGTCGTTCTTTATTCTAATTTGCTACTCACTTGTAACCAATCAGAACTCCTTTTCATAACCCAATTGTAAGTGTTCATTTTCATAATAATCACTCATATGGCAAAGACAAACCAAAATCCTAACTGGTTCCTTTCATCCACTTTTAGGTTGAATATCAGAAAAAAAATATAAAGGAGAAAATATTTTCTGACCAATCAGCAACCGTTACATGACTTTCAAGCTAGCCAATTTCTGAGCTAATCTAAGTCAGTCTGACTGCATATAAAGAAGCTGATGGGACCCAACAGTCAGAAGAAAATGGATCCTGGTAGTAGCCACTTCAAAGAGATGTCAATTGATCACCAAGTAGCAGCAGCAAGTTCAGAGAGATGAACATTCACCAAGAAACGGTTGCAACCTCAAGAAAGACATGATAATGACCAAATTAGAATATTAGTTATCTGAATTTCTGAGATAAAGCTTAATAATTTTTATCATTAGGGGCTTTTGGACTATTGTCTTCATCTTTATTGTTATTTCCACAATGTTTCGGCCAATATGTCCTAGGGACCTTCTTCAGGTGTTTGTTGGACTTGGGAACCTACACGGAACTTCAAACTATGATTTATTGAATCCACTGGGATCGCCTGTTCTGATTCCATTAAGCAAAATTGGGTACAAGTGTTAAGAATTCCTGTATTGTAACTCGCCTGCAGTCAGGACTGAACCTTCAACCTCCAGATGATTGTCTCCTTAGGAGCTTAGGGAACCAATGCTTATAAATATTATGCTATGTGTCCTGCTGAACAGTTTAGAGTGAATTTTCAGGAATTATAAACTTGATGCTCATAGCACTAATACCCTTGGGAAAGGTATGAAAAAAAATGTTCTTGTGTCATATCCTGCCTGAGTGGAGGGGTTAGGTAGAAAAAAAAATGGAGGTGCCCGTGGTGTAATGGTTATCGTTGTAGGAAATGGACATGGCGACATGAGTTCAAATCCAGGACAAGACTGATTGCATTTCACATAGCACTAATACCCTTGGGAAAGGTATGAATCCAAATATTCTCCCTCCAGCTATAGGTAAATAGTAGGGCAGACTAAGTTCTTCAGCCTTGGTGAGGCAACTAGTCTAGGAGAAGGAAAACTCTGAATTCAAACCTGCTAAACTCCGCTTAAAAATTGACCTTGTGTCATATCCTGCCCGAGCAGAGGGGTTGGGTAAATATGATAACTTTTATATACAGACCTTTGAGTCATAGGTTCAGCATACTACTTCCTCTGGCAAAGGTAAAGGAGGACCTCTTTAATACAGATATTGTCAAAGAGTAAAAAAATAAATTGCATTATGAGATAGGGTACAAAAGCATCTGATATGATAGTGAAAAGGAGACATTAGGTTTATGAATCCCAAAAATTCACTCTGAATTGTCTGATAAGGACACATGTTGCAGGGAATAAGGCATTGGTTTGGTTTGGTTTGGTTTGGTTTTATGGCATATCAACCATTATAGGTTATTTAATGGTAAATCCGGTTTATACATATATATTAAATATACATGATTTGTTAATATAAATCAATAAAGTTAAATGGTTCCAATTATTGCAATGTATTACTAATAATTCAATTAAACATCAGTCATTTGTTTACACATAGTTAAATGATCAAACAATTCTATTTCCAACAATTCAACTTAGCCTATGAACCTGCTTAATGATTAAACTGTACGTAAGATTTACAGTAGGTTTTAATTTCAATTTTAATCAAGCAATGCACAAATAAGTTATAAGAGAAAAAAAATGATTGGGGTTTTCAGACATTAAAATCTTTTAATCAAACAGAAATTCTTTCAAGCTGTAGTCATGTAAATACTACTATATAGTTGCACCACTTGAACTCTAATGAAACACTTGGACAAAAAGCTAGATAAGAACTACATAAAGAAGTTGCATGCTGTTTTAAACAGATCTTGGAAGCAGCAGCCTACACTATAGTATCTGTATGGCCATTTACTTTCCATCTTACAAACCAACCAAGTAAAACAAGCACAACATACTGAACACTGTTGAAGAAGCCATGATGAACTTGTAAGCAACATTCTACTATGAACTCCCTCACATGGACATACCAGTCATGGCAGACCAGTTCATCAGTTCTGTGTGGACACTGGATGCCAACTTGAGAACCTAGCAGGAGCAATGGTCGATAGGGGCCAATGGTGAGAGAGAGTGAAGGGAATCCATGCTTTTGGGACACCTTGAAGATCATGATAAATAAATATTGTTAGGAATCTCTGTGTTAAAACAATATACTATAAATACGATAAACTTATTAAATTTTTTGCCAGAGGTTTTGTAACGATATATGAAATGAAATGAAATCAACAAAAAGCGACAACATGTGCTTACAGCTGGCTGAACATGTGCAATAGCAAAAATAATGCGATGCAGAACACAATATGCAAATAAGGAGCTATCAGGGGTGCTTACATTTATGTAAACAGTTGGTGCTTCTGTTGGCACAGCATAAATTTCTTGCGGTTTTAACAAAATCCCGCTAGATTTTGATTAATTGAATACTTCTTTTTTGGAGCATGTAGACAATTCTACCAGCTGGTAGATAAGTGACTAGAGTAAAAGAGGCGTGTCTTAGGGTAGGTGGGTTTAGATTGATGATGTTTTAGAAAAAAGGCATCATCAAAATTTTGGAATATAATTGGGGCAGATGAACTCATTATCCAAATAAAGATTTTGGCTTTTAAAAATGTTTTGAATTTCATACAGACATTAACAAAATATATGAATGTATAATAGTTCAAAAGTAAGTACACCATTTTTTGCAATTTTATTTTTATTACAAAGTTTCAGTGCAATAGAGTTTGGCAGTAAATAATACCTGATAATATCTGTTTTAATTTTATCAAGAATAATCAAATCTTGGTGCTTTTAGTTGAGAAAAAAATTGTTTTAAAAAAAATGTAGGGGTGGATTTACATTTCATAAATATATATATATATATATTACTGACCGTAATCGAGGGCAACCAGAAGGTTTCCTTTTCTATAGCTTCAACACCGAGGTACAGAAGAGAGTGCTAGTCCTTTCCTTGGATTTCTTCACTTTACCCTTGATACACACCTTATATTGCCGAGTGTTAAGCAAGGAGGTATCAAGTACCATTTATATATATATTGTATATCAATTCTTCAAAAATTTTTTTTTTAAATTCAAAAACACATTTCCACACAAAAACCTTTCTCTGACATTGATCTCAGGTCAAAACTAGTTAAAAACAATCACAAAATAAACAACAGAAAAGAAATATTTGTCTCATCAGTTTTTTTCAGTTTTTTTTCCAAGCAGCAGTTGTGTCGATACTGTTATATGGACGCACTACATGGATGCTAACTAAATGTATGGAGAAAAAGCTTGACAGCAATTACACAAGAATGCTGTGAGCAATACTGAACAAGTCCTGGAGGCAGCACCCCACAAAGCAGCAGCTGTATGGCTACCTACCACCCATCACAAAAACTATCCAAGTTAGATGAACCAGACATGTGGGACACTGCTGGAGAAGTAAGGATGAACTCATAAGCGATGTACTTCTGTGGACCTCTCACATGGACCAGCAAAGGTTGGATGATCAGCTAGAACCTATATACAACAGCTCTGAGCTGACACAGGATGTAGCTTTGAAGACCTACTGAGAGCGATGGACGATAGAGACGGGTGGCGAGAGAGGGTCAGGGAGATCCGTGCAGGTGGTGTGACATCATGATGATATATAAATATGTATATTTATATATATATATATATATATATGTGCGTGTATGTGGGTGTGTGTGTGTGTGTGTGTTTGTGTATTTACCCCATTTCTCTGCAAAGAGCAGGATGTGACACAAGGTCAATTTTTAAGTGGAGTAAAACTGGTTTGAATTCAGAGTTTTCTTTTTCCTAGAGTGGTTACTATACAAAAGTTAAAAAGCTCATGCTACCCTACCTATTGGTGGAGAGAGAGAATAATTAGTTTCATGCCTATCCTAAAAGTATTTGCGCAATGTAAAAAGCAAACCACCTCATCCAGGATTTGATTTCAGCTCTCTGTGATGTCCTTTTCCCACAACAATAACCATTATACCATGAGTGTATGTGTGTATGTCGTCATATGTTTGGCTCAGTTTATCTAATAGCATATCAACTCCTTATTTTTCAAGCCCAGTCAGCTGGGGCTGTAGAATATACCAACTGCATCTCTGCAGAGGGGTAATACCCCCACCCAAAGAATGTCCTGTATATGATGCAGAAAAATTTGATAGTGGGGATCGAGTAATGCCATGTACCACTTCATTGCCATCACTCCCAGGTCCACTCTGGCCTGGAATGGTAATACCTGAAAAAGTCCTGTCTATGGGTCAAATAGAACTGGTATATTGGTGGATATATATAATGGGGGAAGTCTTACTCCTCTGCAGAGATGCAGTTGGTGTATTGTACAAACCCAGCTGATTGGACCACAGGACACTCGTTGAGGGAGTCTTACCCATCTGTAGAGATGCAGTTGATATATTCTACAGCCCCAGCCGACTGGGCCACAGGACACTTATTGGAGGAGTCTTACCCCTCTGCAGAGATGCAGTTGGTGTATTGTACAAACCCAGCTGATTGGACCACAGGACACTCGTTGGGGGAGTCTTACCCCTCTGCAGAGATGCAGTTGGTGTATTGTACAAACCCAACTGATTGGACCACAGGACACTCGTTGGGGGAGTCTTACCCCTCTGCAGAGATGCAGTTGGTGTATTCAACAGCCTCAGCCGACTGAGCCAAATCAAACTAGTTAATATGTTGTGTATACAGGGTGTTACAAAATTCACCTACCATTTAAAATAATGACTAATTTCTAATTTATTTATTTATTTATTACAGTGTTTTTTGATAAAGATTTGGGAGATTTACAGTGGTAAAGTACACAAGAAGAGCAAAAAAAAATATTGTTCAATTTTATTTTGAAAACAACCATTCCTTTTTGCTGGCGCAAGGAACATATTGAAACCATTTTAATATCAGAAAAAGTCCCACAAGACAGAGCATTCAAAGTGACATTCAACATTTTTAAAAGCAAGGGTCTGTTACTGACTTGCTGTGATCTAGATGACCACAATCTGTGAGAAATGAGGAAACTATTGACCATGTACATGAAAGTCTGGCAGAAAAACTGGGCATATCAACTGAAAAAATGTTCAAGGTTGTTAGGTGTATCAAATATTCATTAGACTTATCAACCTATTTACTTGTCTTTCGTCCCAACTAAATAACTTGTGTTGTACCACACTAATTCTGTAACATATTCCATTCAGAAGTAGAAACTCCACAAAGAATAATATCTAACAAGAAATTAGAGCACTGAAGCAAGAAACAATGATATGTCAGATTTACCTCCAGTGGCCTAATGAGTTGAATGTTCGCCAATGGTCCAGGAGACTTGGGTTCAATCCTAAGTTGAGTCATACTAAAAAACTCAAAAAATAGTTCTTGATGCCACCTTGCTTAAAACTTAGCATTATAAAGTAAGGATCAAGGGTAAAGTGAAACAATCCTGGGAATGGAATAGCACCCTCCCTGACACTTCGATGTAATAGCTATTTAAAAGGGAGCCTTTGGGTTACCCTCGACTCAGGTTGCCAACTTTACTTTTACTTATATTCAACATTGAGTTCAAAGTAATTTTCAAGAGTCAAATAAATAAAATTAAAAGAAATATGTTTTTTAAATCTAAAACATGTTCATTTTTTCAAACCATATATATAAATGTATACATATATATATAAGATTCAGTTTTCTTTCTATGTTTAATGGCAGATCAACTACCATGAGTTATTTAATGCCAAATCCAACCTAGTAATGAACTGTAGTGGCCTGAACCCATAGCAGTAGAATAAAAGAGGATAACACCTTTCTAAAGGGCATTAGTCTAAAAGTAAATGTTAGAGCAAGACTGGTGTTCAAACTCCTTTACTCCTTTAATGTGTTGGAGAACAATACATTAACCACTATATATATATATATATATATATATATATGCACACACATGTTAACATATATATATATATATATATATGCACACACACAAACATATACATATATATATATACATTTGTATATGTATATATATATATATATATATATATACGCAAAAAATATACATAATTAGGAGGCATTTGTGATGCAATTAATATCATCATAGGAAATAGACATGGTGACTTAAGTTGAAAACCTGGATGGAGCTGTTTGCATTTCACATAGTGCTAATACCCTTGGGAAAGTTATGAATCCAACTTTTATCCCTACAGCCACGGGCAAAATAGTAGGGCAGACTTACCTCCTCAATATTGGTATGGCAACCAGTCTAGAAAGAAAACTCTGAATTCAAACTCGTTGAACTCTGCTTAAGAATTGACCTTGTGTCATATCCTGATCATGGTGGAGGGGTTGGATAAATATGAATCTATCTATCTATATATATATCTATGTATATATACATATACATATATATATATAAGTTGGTTGACAGTAGTTAAGGGTAATCCAAAGGCTTCCTTTTCAATAGCTACAACAAGGTGTAGGGGAGGGTGCCACTCCTTTCCCTGGATTGCCCCACTTATCCTTGATCCATATCTTATAAAGCTGAGTGTTAAATCGGGGGGCATCAAGTACCATTTTTTGAGTCTTTTGTGTGACCTGGGATTGAACCTCAGTCTCCTGAGCCATTGGCAAATACTCTAATCATTATACAAATGGGCTGTTCACATGCTTCTGCATATATATATATAATATATATATATATATATATATATATAAAATCTTTTTAGGGCATCTGAATGATAGAGGGTTTCCTAATCATTATCCCAGAAGGAAAGTATGTCAGTGATATAAAAACTGATAGAAGTATGTCATAGTTACAATGTTTGTGTGTCACTTGTGGCCTGACAGGAGCAGTGCTGTTTTTCCAGTTGGAGGTTGGAATTCTTCATATTATTAACGTCTTTAGCCCTGAAGATAAGAATCTTGCCTGGCCTACTATGTCTCATATGCAGCCCAGTTCTGAGTTGACACAGCCAGCATCCAGACCCCCCTGCATGGTGCAGCTGCTGATTTCATGTAAAGTTTCCATATCATCATGTACTGAGGAGGGCCTCTTTCAAAAGGATAAGACTAACGCTCTTAGCAGATTATTATTATTATTATTATTTTTATTATTATTATTATTATTTAATCTGCTTCTCACGGTTTTGATCTTGGCTTTCCCGGAGTCGATTGTTGGTAATTTAGCGTCAGGTCAATGACTTTGAGATGCCAAAGATTTTTTTTCTCTAAATATTCACACTTGAAAGTCTTCTTGACTTTTGGAAAGTGCTAATATCGCATGAAATGTTGAGCTGTGCAAGCAACGTCTTGAATCTTTTTGGTATGATGCATGATGTGTCAGTAGAAAATGAGAATAAACTGATTGCTGGGACCACACATTCATGATAGTTCAGCATTTTGTTCAGCATAATTTGTAACATGACTATAAAGCGGTCAAAAAATTTGGCCCTGTCGTTGGCTGAGGCTGCAGAATACTTCAACCACATCTCTGCAGAGGGGTAAGACCCCCCCTCCAAAAAATTTCTGGTTCTTTACCATAATTTTCTTTACACTCCTTGCCCAGTCAGCTGGGGCTGTAGAATACACTGACTGCACCTCTGCAAAGGGGTAAGACACCCCCTAACGAGTGTCCTGGATATGACACTAAACAATCTGATGGTGAGGTTCCAGTAATGCTGGAGCTTTGGGGAATGTGAAGTACTCCTTCATTGTCATCACTCCCAGGTCCACTCTGGCCCAGAGTGGTTGCACCTGATAGGGTCCTATCTATGGGTTAAATAGAACTGTTTGACATTTAAACTGTGTATTTATGCGAAACTGAATAGTTTGAAATAGAACTGTGTTTTGACATTTAACAGTGTAAACGAAAAATTGTACTTGTGCTAAACTGAGTTGTTTGAAATAGAACTGTCTTTGACATTTAACTGTGAAAAAAAAAAATTGTTCTTGTACTAAACTGAATTCTTTGAAATAGAACTGTTTTTGACTTTTAACTATGTAAACAAAAAATTGTACTTATGCTAAACTGAATTGTTTGAAATAGAAGAGATTTTAATACTTAAACTGTGTACTTATGCTAAACTAAAGTTTTCAAAATAGAATTGTTTTTGACATATAAGCTGTGTACTTATGCTGAACTGAATTGCTTGAAATAGAACTGTTTATAAGTATAATAATGGATTTGGCATTAAATAACCCACAATGGTTGATGTGCCATAAAACCAAACCAAACCAAACCAAACGAAATTAAAACAAAGCAAAGAATATGCAAAGAAAAATTAAAAGAAAGAAATGAAAGAAAAAAGTACTCTCCCTCTCGGTCGAATACTAGTAAATACAATGTAGTGTATAAAATACATATGCAAATGTACCAACTATTGTAGGACAGTAGTAGTATGTAATTTGAGTTCAGAGCAGAATTGTGGTATGCAAAAAGAGAAAGGTTAACTGTTACAAAGTACGTTGATTAATATTTACAAGTAGAAAGAAAGGACTCAGTTGACTTGTTTGGCTTTTAAAACAATAAATTAGAAAATAAAAATAATGAAAGAAAAAGATAACACTGTGAATAATACTGAATGAACCAAAAGAAAAGTGATTTCTAAATTTGTCTTATATAATCAGAATACCTTTTTAAAATCTTTCACAGCATATTTTCTTTACCTAGTCGGCTGAGGCTGTAGAATACACCATCTGCACCTCTGCAGAGGGTTAATACCCCCAATGAGTGTCTTAGATATAATACTAAACAATCTGATGGTGAGGTTCCAGTGATGCTGGAGCTTTGGGGAATGCGGAGTACCCCTTCATTGCCATTGAAATGGTTGCACCTGATAGGGTCCTATCTATGGGTTAAATAGAACAAACTGCATACTTATGTTAAACTGAATTGTTTCAATTAGAACTGTTTGACTTAACTGAATAGCTTTAAATAGAAATGTTTTTGACAATTAAACTGTACTTACATTTAAACTGCGTGCTTATGCTAAACTGAATTGTTTGAAATGGAACTGTTTTGACATTTAACTGCGTGTAAACAAAATCTATACTTATACTAAACTGAATTAGCTGGATTAGAACTGTTTCAATAAACTGAATAGCTAGAAATAGAAATTTTTTTACAATTAAACTGGTTACTCCTGTTAAACTGAATTGTTTGAAATAGAACTGACTATTTGCATAAAAATAGATTCAGCATTAATAACTGACAAAGGTTAATATGCCATCAAAACCCAACCAACCAACCATCATATTTCCTTTGAAGTCAATATTTAATAAAATTTAGTTTGCAAAATTTTGTGTCTGAATTTTTTGCAATCATCAAAATTGTTTGTTTGTTCATTTGCTATCAATTAGCTCTTGGTTAAATGGGAGTCAAACTTTTCTAATGAAATAAAACACAATTTTTTCCAAGCTGTGGTTTTGTCCATACTACTGTATGGATGCACCACTCGAACACTGACTAAACATATAGAGAAAAAGGTTAATGGCAATTGCACAAGGAAAGTACAAATTATATTATACAAATCTTGGAAGCAACACCCCACAAAACAGCAGCTGTACAGCCACCTACCAACCATCTTGAAGACCATACAAATTAGACAAACAAGACATGCAGTTCACTGCTGGAGGAGCAAGGATTAACTCATAAGCGACATTTTCCTTTGGACCCCTTTATATGGGGGAGAAAGTGTAGGACAACCAGATAGAACTTATCTACAATAGTTCTGTACAGACACAGGATGTAGCCTGGAAGACATGCCGGAAACAATGGATGATAGAGATGGAAGGCAAGAGAGAGAGTTGGGGAAATCCGTGCAAGCAGCACGAGATGATGATGATGATGATGTCGATATGTTGTGTATATGGTTTTTTATATATTATTAATATGTTTTGTTGGTTGCTTATACATTGTTTATATGTTGTATATATGGTTGCTTATATGATTGTTGATATGGTTTTTTATATGTTGTGCATACAGTCACTCAGATGGTGTTTATATGGTATTTATATAATACCTGATATGTTGTTTATAAGTTGTATATGCTGTTGCTAATGTGTTGTTTATATGCTGTATCTGTTTTATATATGTTTATTTATATGGTTGTTTATATATTGCTCATATAATTGGTTATATGTCGTTTATATGGAATTTATACTGTTGATAAATTTTTGTATATATGTTGTATCGGTTTTTATATGTTGTGCATATGGTTGTTTATATGGGTCATATAATTGGTTATATGTTGTTTATATGGAATTTATGCTGTTGATAAATCTTTGTATATATGTTGTATGGTTTTTTATATATTGTGTATATGGTTGTTTATATCGTTAATATGTTGTTATTATAATTAGTTATATATAATCTATATGGAGTATATACGGTTACTTATTTAATGTTTATGTTTTATGGATTTTTTATATGTTATGTATATGATTGTTATATGTTATTAATATAATTGGTTCTATGTTGTTTATATGGAATTTATACAGTAGATATATTATTTTGTATATATGTTGTATGGTTTTTTATGTGTTGTATATATGGTTGTTAATATGGCTAATATGTTATTAATATCATAAGTTATATGTTGTATATAAGGAGTATATACTTATGTGTTTTTTATATGTTTGACCCCATTGGCTTAGTGGGTAGTGTTCATCAATGGCCTGGGAGACCTGGGTTCAATCTCTGGTCACATCATACCTAAGACTTTAAAAATGGTACTTGATACCTCCTTGCTTAACACTCAGTGATATAAGGTACGTATCAACGGTAAAGTGGAGCAACCCAGGGAAAGAAGTAGTGACTTCCCCTACACCTCAGTGTAGTAGCTATTGAAAAGGGAGCCTTCTGGTCACCCTTGACTAAAGGGAGACAACTTTACTTATATGTTGTACGGGTTTTATATACATTGTGTATAAGGTTGTTAATATATTGTGTAGTTGAGTATGATTCATATAATTATGTGCTTGTGAATTTATGCCGCCAAATTTTTTTGTCATGTAAGCCATTGAGTTTTGTATGTGTGTGTGTGAGTGTGTGTGTGTGGTTGAGTGTACATGTTCATGTATGTGTGTATATGTGATGTATATTTGTGGTAGCGTATATTTTGTTTATTTCATGTGTCTTTCTGGTTGCATGTATGTTTGTATGTGCATGCGTATCTACACAGACAGCAGCATCAGAGTTCATGCCTTTAACAGAAGTATTTCAATGAAATACTTTTTAATGATTTGCAAATAAATCTCATTTTTGCTGAAATTTTCTGAATTAGCTTGTTCTGAGAACAGCATTAAACTGGATCCAGTTTGGGAGCTCTAGAGAGTGTGGAGTCACTCCCGCATTACAATTACTCCCAGGTCCACTCTGACTCAGACTGGTAGTATCTGTTAAGGTCCTATCTATGGGTTGAATAGATCTATTTGAGATAATGTCTACATTAATAAATTCAACAATTTGAGTCCCCTAATTTGATATGCCAATTCATTGAAGGTGAAGGTTTTGATAGAAATGAAAAAAAATTGTTTCTCACAAAGACAGTGGGGTTCTCATGAAGAGAGGTTCTATAATAATTGACAATTATCAACTGGAAGCCATGTTACTGCAAAAATTTAAATTTGCAAACATCAAAAGAAAAAAGATTAAATTATTTGTATTGCTAAGATAATTATTCCTATCTAATTAAGCATTACTAATTAAATTTATTGGTAGTTCTTTAAGATGGGGATGTAGACTAATTCAAAAGAGAATTACTTTGTCAAGACCCAAAGTATTATTGCTTAGTTAGGACTAACAATCTGCACAAAAAAATATTTAAATTGATAAAGTGTTACTCACTTAAATTAAAAAAAAAAGAATTTCTTAGTTGGGAATGTTGGTTGGGTTTTATGGCATATCAACCTTTGCAGGTTATTCAATGCCAAATCCATTTTTATGCGAATAATCTGTTCTATTTCAAACAATTTAGTTTAGCACGAGTACACAGTTTGTCAAAAACATTTCTATTTCAAGCTATTCAGTTTAGTCAAGCAGTTCTAATTCAGCTAATTCAGCTAAGTATAAGTACAAATTTTGTTTACACACAGTTAAATGTCAAAACAGTTCTATGTTAAACAATTCAGTTTAGTGTAAATACAGTTTCAATGTCAAAAAAAACATTTCTATTTCAAATAATTCAGTTTCGCATAAGCACGCAGTTTAAATGTAAGTACGGTTTAATTATCAAAAACATTTCTATTTCAAGTGTTTCAATTGAGACAAACAATTCATTTAAGCATAAGTATGCTGTTACTTCTATTTAACCCATAGATAGAGCCCTATCAGGTGCTACCATGCTGAGCCAGAGTGGACCTGGGAGCAATAGCAATGAAGGAGTGCTCTGTATTTCCCAAAGCCCCAGCATTGCTGGAACCTCACCATCAGATTGTTTAGTGTCATAATCAGGACACTCATTCAGCGAGGGTCTTACCCCTCTGCAGAGGTGCTGTTGGTGTATTCTACAGCCCCAGCTGACTGGGCAAGAATTTCTTTGTGAGTTCTTTCACTGAAGAATTGTAACTTTATTAGATTACATAAAAACTATAACTAACTAATCTCTTTTCCATAATGGAATTCGTCTCTTTTAAGAATTGCTATTCCAACTTAGCAGTTCTAAGCTATCAATTTATTTTCCTTATAACCAGTTGGGAAATTCCCAGGGCCATATCGGCTTGTTATTTATCCAACCTTACACCGGGTAGGATTTGACACGAGGCCAATTACATGAGTAGAGCCACGCATGAATTAAGATTCGGCAGGAACAAAAATTCTTTGCCCAGTCAGCACTCCCCTCAGATGCTGAGTAATTAACTCAACCCTGCAAAGTAGATAAAGCCAGCAGTAGAGGACCCCCTGAGATGAAGTGTTAAATAGAAAACCTCACAGTACAGATGCTGTGCTGATCTGGCTACCAGAACACCCGGGACAAATGCTGTGGTGTATTGGCTTTGTTTCTTTCTCACATTTGGGCAGTTTAGTCTGTGTCTTGGATACATAAGTCCACAAATAAAAGTCCTCCTCGAAGATAAAAGCCAACTGACAGTGCTGTACTTATTTGAAGCAAAGAACATGCTGCTTCACATGTCATTTGTGTAAGTGGCCATTTGTAATGTGAGGAGTGTGCATATGCAACTCTTTATAATACTATTGTATATGAATATGCATGAATTATGTATAGAAGTAGTAAGTAAAGTTAGCAACCGTAGTCAAGGGCAACCAGAAGGCTTCCTTTTCAATAACTACTATGAGGTATAGGGGAGGGCGCTACTCATTTCCCTGGATTGCTCCATTTTACCTTTGATATGTACCTTAAATTGCTGAGTGTTAAGCAAGGAGGTATCAAGTACCATTTTAAAGTCTTTGGTATGATGCGACCAGGGATTGAACCCAAGTCTCGCTGACCATTGGCAAACACTCTACCCACTAGGCCAATGAGCTGGTTCAAACTTGGCCATTGGCCTAATGAGTAGAGTGTTCGGCCATGGTTCTGGAGACCAGGGTTCTTTCCCAAGTTGAGTCATACCGAAGACTCAAAAAATGGTTCTTGATGCTGCCTTGCTTGACACTCAGCATTATAAGGTAAGGATCAAAGGTAAAGTGGAGCAATCCAGGGAATAGAGTAGAACCCTCCCCTACACCTTGGTGTGGTAGCTATTGAAAAGGGAGCCTTCGGGTCATCCTCAGATAAAGTCGCCAACTTTACTTACTTTACTATGTATATAAGGACTCATCTAAAGCTACACAGAATTAAGTTTGTCAACAAACATTGGGATGACCACATTGTATTACCAATAATATTATAACACCACACCAATTTGAATGCAGAGTGAAAAGTTTCTTTCTCACATTTGGGCAATTTAGTCTTTGTCTTGGATACATTAGTCCACAAATAAAAGTCCTCCACAAAGATAGGGGTGTCCTCGTGGTGTAATGGTTAAAGCGATGGACTGCGGAATCGTAGTACGCGAGTTCGTATTCCAGTCGCACTATTACGTTCACTTTCGGGCAAATACCCTAGGGAAAGGTATGAACCCCCTTATCCTCCCAGCTATGGGTTAAATAGTACCAGTACTGTTCTTCTAGGAAAATGGCTCTGGCATTAAATAACCAGCAAAGGTTGATATGCCATTAAACAACAAAACGAAATGAAAAAAATCCTCAAAGATAAAAACCAACTGACTGTGTTAGACTAGATGTTGTTGTTTAACCCTTTGAGGCCTGATCTCATGAGTCTAAATTTACTCTTTGCTATTTTAACATCTCCACACCATATAGCAGTTGGTTTGGTTTCTTTATTTTAATGGCATATCAACCTTTGTAGGTTATTTAATGCCAAAGCCATTCTCCTAGAAGAACAGTAGTGGAACTATTTAACCCATAGCTTGGAGGAAAAGGAGGTTCATACCTTTCCCAAGGGTATTTGCTTGAAAGTGAATGTAATAGTGCAACTGGAATATGAACTCGCTTACTATGATTCCACAGTCCATCGCTTTAACTATCACACCATGAGGATACCCCCCATATAACAGTGTAAGGGCTTAAAATCCAGAGAAACAGTTTATAAAACTATTTTTAGTGGAGGTTTGTCTGATAAGAATCTGTTTAAATATTGAGATAGTGTGACACTATGTGGGTGGTCTGCTAAGCAGACGATCCCTTTGTTTTGGCACAAAACCAAACAAAGGACTTGGACTTGGGATCTCCGACGAGACCAGAAGTGGGAGAGGAAAGGCAGGTCTGAGAGAAGCTAGAGGGGCAGTTAGCAAAGGAACCCAGAGAGGGTCAGTTGGCGAAGGAACCCAAAGAGGGGCAGTTGGTAAAGGAACCCAGAGAGGACAGTTGGCGAAGAGAGACGCAGAGAGGCAGTCGAGAACAGGAGCAGAAGGGACCAGTCAAGATGAGTTAGCAGTCCAGTGTTGGATGGTCAGCAGAAGGAGGCAGTGAAGGAAGACAGTTAAAAATGAGTTGGCATTCGAAGCAGCTTCTGAAGAGTTTCGTGAAAAATACACTCCCAGCGATAGTCTACAAGATGCACGAAAAGCTGTTCAAAAAAATGTCACAAAACTACCCTTCTTACACTTGGAGTTGACCTAAGTCCATATTTTTTCTTTGTTCTTTTTCTCCCATTCCCTCAGCTGTATTTCTTGTGGCCGTAAAGAAATGTGTGATACCCCTGTCAAAACCCACCGGATGAACCACAGGCCATGAATAGTATTAGTTTTAAGAAGTTGATGTATTTGGGGTGGCCGAAAGGGTGTATCACAATAGTTTTCTATTTCAACTTGTTTTGAAGCTGTCATAACCAACTCCATGATGTCTTGGTCCTCCCCCAAAAAATGGTTTTCTAATTGACACATACTGAATACTTTCGGAGTATTTTTGAGTTTGTTTTTTTAAAGTGTTGCTACATAGTAATTAATTTAGTTAAAATGACAAAAACTAAATAAAAAATAGGGATTTATATGCTAGACTATTTAGTAAGTAAGTCTGAAATCCAGTCATACTATTATGTTCATTTTTGGACTATTACCCTCAGGAAAGGCATGAACCCTCTTATTCCCTCAGCTATGGGTCAAATCATGTCACTGTTGTTCTTCTGCGAGGATAGCTTCGATGTTAAATCACTCATGAATGTTTATATACCCTTAAACAGAGACAACAATAATTCAATATTTGGCGTCTTACTTCAACTAGTTTTCATAAATATCATTTTAACTTTTCTTTTCATTTCAGAGAAAAATAATTTAAAAATATAAAATTTAATTATTGTTGGTCAAAGGCCTATTAATTGACACTTGAAAAGTGAATATCAATTTTTTTCAAATTTCAAAATTTTAATTCTTTTTTTTTTGTTTTTTGATCAGCCACGTCAACTAATCAAAAAGTTTACATGTGAAAGGTGGCATAAACTGTGTGTAATTAAGTGTGTGTATGTGTGTGTGTGTGTGTGTGTACGTGTGTGTGTGTGTGTGTGTGTGTGTGTGTGTGTGTGTGTGTGTACGTACGTGTGTGTGTGTGTGTGTGTGTGTACGTGTGTGTGTATGTGTGTGTGTACGTGTATGTGTGTGTGTGTACGTGTGTGTGAGTGTGTGTGTGTGTGTGTGCACAGAAAAAAGCAGGTGAATGTGTTCCCAATTAAGGAGTTTTTTAAATCCTGAACACCATTCATGCAATAATTGTATCTGCTTGTTGCGAAATGTGTATAATCATTTTTGCCCCGGGGAACTGCTACACAAAGAAAAGAAAAACAAAATAATTCCTGGTCCAGGTGAGTAAGAGGATCTACTTGGTTGGGTCAACTCAGAATAGTAATTTATGTTTTTCCAGGTACCTCCTTCCAAAACAGAACTCTGTGGATGCTATAAAATATTTAGCAGCTTCCTCTACGAACAGATATTTCTTTCTTTCTCTGTTTCAGTGGACACACAATTAGGAAGATTGATTAATAAATAAGGTCTCATATAAAAACAAGATCTTGTTATTTCACTGTTATTCTCTGGTTAAGAACAAGTTTTAGACGAGAGAGAATAATGAAACTGGTCTGAAAATGAAGTGAATTTATTTCTATTCAAAATTAAAAGGTTGTTTTCTTTTTAAAATAGTCATTCTTTTGAGTTGAATGATAAATAAGGTCTCATTATTTCGTTTCTCTGGTTAAGAACAAGTTTTAGACGAGAGAGAATAATGAAACTGGTCTGAAAATGAAGTGAATTTATTTCTATTCAAAATTAAAAGGTTGTTTTCTTTTTAACATAGTCTCTCTTTTCAGAAGAATGATAAATAAGGTCTCTAATTATCGAAAGCTAGTTTTAGACCAGATAGAATAAAGAAACTATTTTTAAAAAATCTTTTTTTCTTGATTTTCTTCATACTAAATACACATTCAATTCCAACAATTTCTTTCCTAAAACATCTACACTGCAGATGAAGCTGCATCATATGGAGTTACCCAACCTCTCCCTCATGGACAGAATGTGATACAAAGTAATTTTTTTAATAGGACCATATGCAAAAAAAGCTCCTTAAGAAATAACGACACAAAAAATTGGAATATAAACATACAATGAAAGAGAGTCTATAATTCTTGGCATAAAATAACCTCCAGATGATTTTGCTTAGAAGTTTCTTAACCTAACATCTAAATCCATTATGCCACATGAATACACTGACTGCATTTATGCAGAGGGTGTAACACCCATCCCAACAAGTGTCCTGGATCTAACACTAAACAATCTGATGGTGAGGCTCCAGTTATGCTGGAGCTTTGGGGAATGCGGAGCACCTCTTCATTGTAATCACTCCCAGGTCCACTTTGGTCCGGAGTGATAGCACCTGATAGGGTCCTATCACTGGTTCAAGTAGAACTGTTTGACATTTAAAATGAGCATAAACAAATGACTTATGCTAAATTGAATTGTTTGAAATAGAACTGTTTGATCATTTAACTGTGTGTAAACAAATGACTGACATTTGATTGAATTGTTAGTGATACACAGCAATACTTGGAACCATATAATTTTGCTGACTTATGTTTACAAATCATATATATCTCATATATGTATAAACTGGATTAAATAACCTACAATAGTTGATAAGCCATAAAACCAAACCAAACCAATCAAAACAGCCAATGTTATTGAGGTATTTATCTGAATTCCAACCAAGTTCGGTTTTGACACAAAGTCATTTTAATGTAGGTGTAGGAGTACGCATGAATTAGAAGTCATGCTTCGCTGTCACAAAAAATGCCATTGGCATTATCCATATTTGGGAACCTCAGGTGCCAAGTGATGAAATTAGCCCAATCAGGTATGTATTGCCTATGGAGAAGGCTTCCTGTGACCAGGTTATCAACATAACATCCACCTTATGTGAATGCTGCAGTTGGTTGGTTTGGTTTGGTGGGTTTTATGGCATATCAACCTTTGTAGGTTATTTAACGCCAAATCCATTTTTATGTAAATAATCAGTTCTATTTAAAACAATTCAGTTTAGCATGAGTACACAGTTTAATTTTCAAAAACATTTCTATTTTAAACTATTCAAGCAGTTATATGAAACAATTCAGTTAAGTGTAAATACAGCTTTAATGTTGAAAAACAGTTCTATTTGAAATAATTCAGTTAAGCATAGCACGCAGTTTAAATGTAAGTAAGGTTTAATTGTCAAAAACATTTCTATTTCAAGCGTTTCAGTTTACTCAAACAATTCATTTTAGCATAAGTATGCTGTTAGTTCTATTTAACCCATAGATAGGGTCCTATCAGGTGCTACCACTCCAGGCCAGAGTGGACCTGGGAGCGATGGCAATGAAAGGGTTCTCCACATTCCCCAAAGCTCCAGCACTGCTGGAACCTCACCATCAGATTGTTTAGTGTCATATCTAGGACACTTGTTGGAGGAGGTCTTACTCCTCTGCAGAGGTGCAGTCAGTGTATTCTACAGCCCCAGCTGACTGGGCAAGTGAATGCTGTAGATGTTATTATGCTGCTATTATGCTGGCCCTCAAAAAAACGGGGTGGAGCAAGATATTCATTTAAGTTCTGTACTGGCTGGATTTGGCTCAAAACCATTTTATAGTGCGGGTGCATGCATGAATTAGGGACTCATGAGCAATACAGGGTAGTTAACACAATAACATCCACCTGATCTAAATGCTCGATGGTCCCTGGAAAACCAGAGAGGGGAAGCCTATAAGATTGATATTTATCCAACTTCCCACACAGTAAGATTTGACACAAGGTCATTATATTGTTGGTGGAGGCCATGTCCAAATCATAACTCATGTGCAGTTGTCACAAAAAATGTTTGATCAGGATTCCTCATTTTTAAAGACCTGTGGGGTAAGCGGCTGAAGGTGACAGGCAAAGGGCAAAGCTGTGTTGCCGTTTGATATCTAACTCCATATTTTGGTTATTTTATTTTACCCACACATTGGCTAGTTGGTGTAACGCCTTGCCCCAAAAAGTCCCCCAAAAAATTATACAAAAGAAAAGACAGCAACAGATAGGAGACGAAGACGTTTCTTTTATACTTTCCTTTATTTACTGGGTTCAACAACCATTCCATGGATGAGGGAGTTTTTCCTGAATATATTGAAATGGTTGAATCCCCCAGTTAAGGTGTCAAAAATACGTTAATTCGTTTCATGTATATATTTGTCCTTATTTGATATTTCGGGCTTCCATAAGTTTTTAGTTTTCTTTTGGAAGTTTGTCAAAGTCTGGTAAGAGTTAGTCTATAGTTCATTTGTGGGTCTGCTGACCGATAGAGAGAGAGCAATTACTGGGTGAAGGGACTAACTGATGCTACATCCAAAGACGTATGCATGGGGCCCAAAACACCAGCACAAGGTTATCAATCCACTGGTCACTGCCTGAAAGAGAAAGAATGACTCGTCCTCTTTGTCAAGAGGAAATGCCTTTTTTCTTTTTACGGATGCGTCATCCCCTTTTCCTGTTATGGACCTCTGGGAGTTTTCTGCAAATTTAATAGTTTTCTTTTTATTTATTTATTCTTTTTTTTAATTTAATTTAAGATTTTTTTATTTATTTATTCGTTCCCTACAAACTCAGACATGCCAAGTAGTGGGGGAGGACACAATGCCACCCATCACCAAGTGGCTCCAGGAAAACTAAGGGGGCAAGCCCATGGGATTAATGGTGTTCAACTGACTTCCCACTAAGTCAGGATGCAACATGTCATTTTTAAGTGAAGTGGGGTCATGCACAAATCAAGATCCGTGCATGGCCATCACAAAAAATGCTGGATCACATGAGCATTACTCATGGGATCAAGCAATTACAGCTTAATAACACCGGTTGGTGCGAATGCAAGGCAGGGCCCTAAAAATCCAAGAGTAGGACAAATCCATATGATTAATGCATTTAAAATCTTGCAATGTATGCTATATAGAAATTTACTAAGCTTTTTGTTTAGGTGAGATATAAGGCTGTATGAATGAGGCACCCAGTGAGACTCGAACTCACTCATGATGATTTACTTGTCTACCTTGCTAAACATTACACCATCTCAGGGGCCCAATGATTGCTAGATAGTAATTTACTAAGCTTTTTTTTCTTAGATATGGCACAAGGCCATATGAATGGAGCACCGAATGAGACTCGAACTCACTCTTGGAGGTTTGCTCGTCAAGCTTGTTAACCATCACACTTCCTGAGGCGCCCTAATGTGAGTAAGAAATAAAGATTTACATAATTTATAGTGTGGTTGATTTGCCTCCTTGTTTTAATAGAACCAAGTTTAATAAATAATTGATTTGTGTAATTGAATTCTGATATTGTTTTATTTACAAAAATATATAAAAATAATCCAACGTATGATTTTATGAAGAAATCAATTAAATAAAATAAAAATTCCTTCTACTTTAGTTTCGTTAGTCTTTCTAATTTAGTAAAATAGCGAAGGGGGCAAACATTTTCTTGTAAATATTGAAAAATATATAAGTCTTGGCCCCTTACCGAATGTAGAAAAATACTTAAAGTAAAATGATTATGTTGAAGATGAGAACTTAATTTTTCACTTGCTATAAAAAGGAATTTAGAGTTATCTCCCTTAATGAGAGAAAATACTTTGTAGACACGCTTTTATCAACTTTGATTTCATAGAAATGCCAAGGAAAACAGGAAAAAAATTAATTCTTTGAATATATTAAAGAATTATTATCAATAGAAAATATTGATCACTCGGGTAAAATCCGATCAGTATCATTAACTTGATATCATTGCCAATTGAAGAATTCCTTATTAACGTATCTCTTTGATTTTAATCTTTTTAAATAGCTAACCCTAAATCGTTCTTCTCCAGCCTTTTATTGAATTAGATGTAAAAAATAAACTTTTGCACTGGAAACTTATATGCGTGTTTTTTACATTGTCTCCGGGAATAAAGTCACAATTTTTCCCAGGAAAAAAGGCACAATTAATTTATGGTGGACACTTAGGGTTAGGGATAAGTTTTCAAGAAAAACATTTTAAATTTAAGTGAGACGTTAGGGATTTATCGAGCCAACACTTTCTGTAAAAGATTTGTTTTGTTTGTTTGTTTTTCTTACCTGGATTTCCTTTCATGACGATCGCAAAATAACGACCAAAGAATTGCAATAAATTATAAATAAAAAGCAAAAGAAATCACTAATTACTAAAAATGAATAATTTAGTATGTCATTCACATAAAAATACTGGGTGTTTCAGAAAAAATTGCGATCATTTCGTTCTCTAATAACTGGAACAGTTATTACTCAAATGAACTCAAATTTTAACAGACAACTCAATTTCTATGTTAAATGTTTTCTTTTTTTCCTTTTAGGGTATAGAAATGCTATTCTGTAAAAAAAAAAAAAAAAAAAAAAGAAAAAGAAAAGTCTTTTAAACATTAAACATCGGATTCTGAGATGTTTCTACACATGCTGTTAAAATTTGAGACCATTTGAATAAAAATTGGTCAAGTTATTGAATTACGAAATGATTTTTTCTAGAACACCCTGTACATTTCAAATGAGACCATTTTTTTAACACCCTGCATATAACACAACCATTTCGTCTGAATTCTCAGTTTGTCAAGAATAGCCAACCCATGTAAATATCCGTTATTTATACGGTTAAGTAAAAAAAATTATTGAGAGAAATGTAATACATATATTCACCATCCAGATAAGTGAATTTCAGTTATTTTGCATACTTTTTTTTTTCTTTGCTGAAGTGTCACAGTTAAATCCCCAAATTACAGTAAGCCATCAACCTTAATTCAACACCTTTTTAGAGTTTGGAGAAGATAAGACTTAAAATGACTGAATTGTATGTGGTGCATTCAATAAGTTTCCAGACTTTTTTTGTACAGGCATTCAAAATTGTTGTAGACTCTTGAAAATTCACTATGTTACTGCCATACATCTTATGAGATGACTGACCAATTTTTATGATTTCAGCTTCAAATGAACAGCTACAGCAGCAATTGGAATACACCCTACTAAAGCCTGATTGTCACAGCTGGTGAATTTCAAAAATGCAATTGGGATGTGAGGACACTTTAGAAGAACGATATGCAATAAAATTCTGTTTTAAACTTGAAAAAATGCCCCAGAAACGTATGGAATGCTTCAGACTGCTTTTCGACCATCTTGCATGAATCGAGCATCAGTTTTTGAGTGGCATAAGAGATTCAAGGAAGGCAGGGAGTCTGTGAAGGACGATGAGAGGTGTGGGAGGAGTAAGGAAGTCAATGTACCAGAGTTGATTGACCAAAGGGTTATGGTTAGGGTTAGTATGTTGAGGTTTTAAGGGATTTCAGGAAGAGATTCTGTCGGAAGAGGCCAGCACTCTTCAAATCAGGTCAGTGGCATTTCCACCAGGACAATGCACCAGTCCACAACTCCATCTTTGTCAGAGACTATTTCACCACGATGGGCATCAAGACAGTTTCTCAGCCTTCCTATAATGCAGAACTTGCTCCCTGCGACTTTTGCTAAGCTCAGAGGCTGTCATTATGAGACATTTGAGGAGATGAAAGAGGCTGTGACGACGGTCATTGACACGCTCACACAAGAGGACTTCCATGGGGCCTTCCAGAGGTTGTTGGAATGGTACAACGAGTGCATTGCAGCCGGAAGAGATTACTTTGAAGGGGACTAGAGTTTCATGTGTGTACTATCAATAAAAGTGCCCATACGTAAAAAGTCTGGAAATTTATTTAATGATCTCGTATCTTATTCTTGAGATTAACAGTTGAGAAGAATAAAAAGGAATAAATGCGAGGAATTTACCCTAATCTGAATGTTTTATAATGTTCAAATGGTCACAACTAGTAAAATATAGTACTCTACAATCAAAATACAGAGCAATATCTTGATATTTGTGAGGATTAAGATGAGTGTCCGGTGTAGTAGCTATTAAAAAGGAGCCTTCTGGTCGCCCTCGACTATGGTCGCCAACTTTATTGATATCTCCTTTATATGATGCAAAGTTTAATTAGCTAGGCTCGCAGACCATTATTAGTGAATTCAAATGTTATTAAGTGCTCAATATTTCAGGCCTTGTGCCAAATGATTCTCAGTTTAGTAAATCACAACGATCACTCTAAATTATCGAAAACCCAAAATTAAAAGAAAAAATTAACATCATGACCGTTAATTGATTTTGATGGCATGTCAACCTGTCTTGGGTTATCTTATGCCGAGAGGTTAGGAAATCATATCCATTGTATAATTATATTAACATTTTTTATGTTGTTTTTTCTTAAGAGGGTTTTTTACACATAGTCCTATTAAATACAAACAATTTTTAAACAGGTCTATTTTAACCATAAATGATGCTCTAAAAGGTAATACTACTCAAAGTTAGAGTGGACCTGGGAGTAATGGCAATAAAGGGGTATTTTACACTCTTCAGATCACCAGAACTGGAGCCTGTTATTGGAGTTACAACATAAAACAAGGCAACCAATCAAGGAGAAGGAAAACTGAATTCAAAGAAGTTTTACTATGCTTAAAAATTAACCTTATGTTACATTCTGTTCATAGTGTCCATCATGAATTCGGTATGTTTGACAGAGGCTACTACTCGTAGGAGTGACTCAATGCGCTGCTTCAGGAAAACATTCTGCACCACAAAATAGTCATAAACCCCAAAATAAAAGTTGAGTCTAAAGGTATTCCTCATTGCTAGAAGATGCTCTCTTTAAAATGGACCATTTCTGGTTCTTTACCATAATTTTCTTTACACTCCTTGCCCAGTCGGCTGGGGCTGTAGAATACACTGACTGCACCTCTGCAGAGGGGTAAGACACCCCCTAATGAGTGTCCTAGATATGACACTAAACAATCTGATGGTGAGGTTCAAGCAATGCTGGAGCTTTAGGGAATGCGCAGTACCCCTTCATTGCCATTGCTCGCAGGTCCTCTCTGGCCCAGAGTGGTAGGACCTGATAGGGCCCTATCAATGGGTTAAATAGAACTAACAGCATACTTATGCTAAACTGAATTGAGTAAACTGAATAGCTTGAAATAGAAATGTTTTTGACAATTAAACCTTACTTACATTTAAACTGCGTGCTTATGCTTAACTGAATTATTTGAAATAGAACTGTTTTTCGACTTTAAAACTGTATTTACACTTAACTGAATTGTTACATATAACTGCTTGAATAGTTTGAAATAGAAATGCTTTTGACTATTGAACTTTGTACCTATGCTTAACTGAATTGTTTTAAATAGAACACATTATTTACATAAAAATGGATTTTGCATTAAATATCCTACAAGGGTTGATATGCCATAAAACACAACAAACCAAAGCAAACCTTTACACTCCCAAATAGATTTAGGTGGGTGTCCACGTGGTGTAATGGTTAAGGCGATGGACTGGAATATCATAGTAAGCGAGTTCAAACTCTAGTCGCATTATTACGTTCACTTTCGGGCAATTACCCTAGGGAAAGGTATGAACCCCCTTATCCTCCCAGCTATGGGTTAAATAGTACCACTACTGTTCTTCTAGGAGAATGACTTTGGCATTAAATAACCTACAAAGGTTGATATGCCATTAAACAAAGAAACCAAACCAACCAAATACATTTAGACAGTCTTGTTCTATTAGAGTAGTATCTATTCTTCTCTAGAGGGTAGAGTATTTACCACTGGCCCAGGAGACCGGGGTTCAATCCCAGGTCATCATACCAAAGACTCAAAAAATGGTACTTGATACCTCCTTGCTTAACACTCAGCATTATAAGGAACGAATCAAGGGTAAAGTGGAACAATCCAGTGGAAAGGAGCAGCAACCTCCTCGGTGTAGTAGCTATTGAAAAGGGAGTCTTAGGGTCACCCTCGGCTACAGTCGCCAACTTTACTTACTTTCTTTAGGATATCTGTTATATGTACAATCCCTCTACCAAAGGCAGGATGAAACGCAAGGTCAATTTTTAAGTAGAGTAAAGCTGGTTTGACTTCAAAGTTTTCTTTATCCTAGACTAGTTGTATAATCAACGCTAAAGAAGCCTGTCTGTCTTGTCTTCCCATAGCAGGAAAGAGAGCAGATGGATTCATGCCTTTCTCCAAGGATATGAACACAAAAGGAAACACAAACTGCTTCATCCAGGATTTGAACTCTGCTCCCCAATTTTTTACCTAGTGTGCCTCCTAAATTTTCATCTTAGGTAACTTACTCGCTCTTTCCTGATTGACGTGATATAAAAACATAATTATGTGTCAGGAGTGGTTATCCTTTTGACTGACACACACAGATACAATATCTATGGAAAATTATTTTTTGTTGACAAAATTTCAAATTAAAAAAAAAAAAAAATGAAAATTTCACATGGTTTGTACTTCTCAGCCACCCAAAATTTGATGACAGACCTCTGTTCAAGTTTGGAGCACTCTGATTTGCCACCATTTCAAATAGCCTCAAAACAAATATTTTTGCAAGATTAAAGTAATCTTTGCTATAAACCAATTTAAAAAAATGCTGAGTTAACATTTACGACAGAAAAAAAATTTAGCTGTTTTAAAAAAAAAATTCTACTCTCATAATTTGCAATTTTAATATAATATACTAACCTTATGTTTGAGTCAATATATTCTTTCGATCTTTATTGCTTGGAAAGACGCTATATTAAGTTCTAAGAGTCTTAGATAAAACCCTGACCTTCAAGAAACTCTTCAAACTATACTGTTCATACTTTCCTGAAATGAGTTTAAACTTCTGCTTTAAGATGAGGACCCAAATGGAATTATCTCCCTTCGTTTAGGAGTTTTAATAATCGATCAACTTTTCTTTACTCCATTTTTTTTTCTAACTTTCTATGTTTATTCAAAATTATCATTGTACACTGTTTATTTCGAATCAAATTTTACATCTAAACTTACCAAAATATTCTATTTTATATATACAAAAAAATACTTGAACCTCCAACATCATGTTCTTTTATAAAAAAAAGTCTCTGACAATGAAGTTTTACTTTGAAATTAATTAGACTCAAATAATAATTATTTTTCATTGCAATAGCCCTCGACATTAATACAGTACTATAAATATATATATATATATATATATATATATATATATATGTGTGTGTGTGTGTGTGTATGTGTGTGTATAATAAAAGAAAGTGGGTGCAGTCAGCTAGGGTTGTGGAATACACTAACTGCATCTCTGCAGAGGGTTAAGACTCCCCCAATGAGTGTCATGGATTTGACACTAAACAATCAGATGGTGAGGCTTCAGTAATGCTGTAGCATTGGGGAATGTGGAGTACCTCTTTATTTCCAATGCTCCCAAGTCCACTCTGGCTTGGAGTGGTAGATCCTCACAGGGTCCTATATGTAGGTCAAATAGAACTAAACTGTGTACTTATGCTTAACTGAATTCTTCGAAAGAGAACTGTTTTTGACATTCAAACAGTGTACTTATGCTAAACTGAATTGTTTGAAATAGTACTGTTTATATGTATAAAAATGAATTTGGCATTAAATAATCTTCAGTGGTTGATATGCTATTAAACCAAACCAAATCAATCTTAAAAGAAATGGGTAACATCGGCAAATATTTAGATCTTGCTAGAGAACTGAAAAAGCTGGGGAACATGAAGGTGACAGTGATACCAATTGTTATTGGAGCCCTTAGAACAGTCCCCAAAAGCCTAGAAAAGAGACTGGAAAATTGGAGATTTAAAGAATTGAGACAATCCAGACTGCAGCTGAGATCAACTAGAATTCTAAGAAAAGTCTTGGAGAGCTGAGGAGAATTGCTGTCACTTGGACTTCAACCGGAATCATAATCTTATAATATGACAATACAAAGATTATAATAACAGTAATAGTAAATTGCATTTGATAATTAAATTGACACTAAAAAAATTTGGGGGTGTCCTCGTGGTGAAATAGTTAAAGCAATCGACTGTGGAATCGTAGTAAGCAAGCTCGTACTCCAGGCGCGCTATTACGTTCACTTTTGGGCAAATACCATTGTGAAAGGTATGGGGTGTCCTCGTGGTGTAATGGTTAAAGCGATGAACTGCGGAATCGTAGTACGTGAGTTCGTACTCCAGTCGCGCTATTACGTCCACTTTCGGGCAAATACCCTTGGGAAAGGTATGAACCCCCTTATTCTCCCTCCAGCTATGGATAAATAGTAGGACGGACTAGGTTCTTCAGACTTGGTGAGGCAACTAGTCTAGGAGAAGGAAAACTCTGAATTCAAACCTGTTAAACTCCGCTTAAAAAATTGACCTTGTGTCATATCCTGCCCGAGCGGAGGGGTTGGGTAAATAGTACCATTGTGAAAGGTATGAACCCCCTTATTCTCCCAGCCATGGGTTAAATAGTACCACTACTGTTCTTCTAGGAGAATGGCTTTGGCATTAAATAACCAACAAAGGTTGATATACCATTAAACAAAGAAACCAAACCCTAAAAAAATTTACTGCCTTGTTGGCTGGGCTATAGAATACACTGACTGCACCTCTGCAGAGGGGTAAGAACCCCCAATGGATGTCCTGGATATGACACAAAACAATCTGATGGTGATGTTCCAGTAATGCGGGGGCTTTGGGAAATGCGGAGCACCCCTTCATTGCTATTACTCCCAGGTCCACTCTGGCCCGGCGTAATAGCACTTGATAGGGCACTATCTATAGGTTAAATAGAATTAACGGCATATTTATGCTTAACTGAATTGTTTAACTAAACTGAATAGTTTGAAATAGAAATGTTTTTGACATTTAAACTGTACTTACATTTAAACTGAATTGTTTGAAATGGAACTGTTTTTTGACATTGAAACTGTATTTACACTAAACTGATTTGTTTAATATAGAATTGTTTTGACATTTAACTGTGTCGTACTTATACTAAACTGAATTAGCTGAATTAGAACCGCTTGACTAAACTGAATAGCTTGAAATAGAAATGTTTTTCTCAATTAAACAGACTTACATTTAAACTACGTACTTATCCTAAACTAAATTGTTTGAAATAGAACTGACTATTTGCATAAAAATGGATTTGGCATTAAATAACCTACAAAGGTTGATATGCCATAAAACCAACCAACCAACTAACCTAAAAATTTTATTTATCTAGTTATAAGAAGGGGATCTGATACAAAATCAACTTTATTGTGGGAACTCTCTTTGGTAGCCATTTAATTTTTAGGATGTTTCAAGCTTCAGGGATTAACCCTGATCTAACTGACATTGTGAAATAGGAGGAGGTGTATTTGAAAATGCCCTCCAGGTTTCCAATACTAGAAAAGGTCCCTAGAAAAAAATTTGGTGAAAATTAGTGCACTTGCTTCATTTCTACTGACATACAAATCTCTTACTAAATGCTAGAGGGAACTCTTCAAGGAGTCACCCCAGGACCCTTAATCTCAAGACACACATCTGCCTGACCCTTAATGCAGTGAGAAGTGATGAATTATAAAAAAAACTGATGCTCTTGTGCTCTCTCACTATATATATATATAGTGTACTTTGGCTGTTAGTCATTATTTAAGCATGTTCTGTTGAAGACCGCTGAGTATTTTCTTTTTAGGATCTTTCTTTAAGTGATGACGTTCAAGTCTTATTATTTTCCATAAGTCTGGGTCGAGGTAGTGAAGAAAGTGTCCCACACTAGCCCAAGTGCTTTCAACCATTTTACTGGTCATCCTGATATATATATATATGTGTATATATATATATATATATATATAAGTGTGTGTGTGTGTGTATCTATATATATATATATATATATATATATATAATATGTAAGTAAAGTTGATGACCTTAGTTGAGGGTGACTTGAATCCTCCCTTTTCAATAGCTACTACACAAAGGTATAGAGGAGGACACTGCACCATTCCCTGGATTGCTCCACTTTATCCTAGATCCTTACCTTATAGTGTTGAGTGCTAAACAAGGTGGCATCAAGTGCCATGTTTTAAGTCTTTGGTATGACTCAGCCTGGGATTGAACCCCAGTCTAGTAGACCATTGGCAAACACCCTACTCATTAGGCCAAAATATATATATATATATATATATAAACTAGTTTATAAGGAATTTATGATTATTTATAAATACCATTGGCTCAGTGAGTAGAGTGTTTGCTAATTGGCCAGGAGACTGGGGTTCAATCTCAGGTTAAGTCATACTTTGGTGTAGTAGCTCTTGAAAAGGGAGCCTTCAGGTTGCCCTTGATTACGGTTGCCAACAACTTTTTATTATTACCATTAATTAGTTTATTATCAATTGGCCTATTATTCGTACACTATTATCAACTTGTCTATTATTTATTTTAATACTTTTTATTAGTTTATTTCTCATTAACTAGTTTATTAGTAGTTTATTATTATTAACTAGATTATGAAGAGGTTATTTATTAATATATCTATTGTCATTAGTAACTGACTTATTATTAATTAGATCATTGTTTACTTATTTTACTCGTGTGTTTGTCCACAACAATCACATATCACGGATTAGAGAGACAGAGAGGCTAAAATAAGGAGATTAGGAAGAGAGAGAGGGAGAGGGAGAAATAGAAAGATGTATATGTCTATGTGGAGAGAGAGAGACTGAAAGATAAAGAGAGGAGAAGAGAGAGAGGGAAAGGGAGGAATAGAAAAATGTATATGTCTATGTGGAGAGAGAGAGAGACTGAAAGATAAAGAGAGGAGAAGAGAGAGAGGGAGAGGGAGGAATAGAAAGATGTATATGTCTATGTGGAGAGAGAGAGAGACTGAAAGATAAAGAGAGGAGAAGAGAGAGAGGGAGAGGGAGGAATAGAAAGATGTATATGTCTATGTGGAGAGAGAGAGAGACTGAAAGATAAAGAGAGGAGAAGAGAGAGAGGAACAGACATGTTCTTGTGTATAAACTGAACTATAGAAAGAGAGAGAGAAATATATACAAATGTGTGCTTATTGGCAAGATGAGGAGAAAGAGAGAGAGAGAGAGAGAGAGAGAGAGAGAGGAGGAGGGGGTGGAAATAGAAAAATGTATATGTCTATATGGAGAGAGAGAGAGACTAAAAGATGGAGAGAAGAGAAGAGAAGAGAGATAGGAACAGACATGTTTTTGTGCATAAACTGAACTATAGAAAGAGAGGGAGAAATATATACATATGTGTGTCTATAAGAAAGATGAGGAGAGAGAGGGAGAGGAGGAGAAATAGAAAGATATATATGTCTATGTGGAGAGAGAGAGACTGAAAGATGAAGAGAAGAGAAGAGAGATAGGAACAGACATGTTTTTGTGCATAAACTGAACTATAGAAAGAGAGAGAGAAATATATACATATGTGTGTTTATTGGCAAAATGAGGAGAAAGAGAGAGAGAGAGAGAGAGAGAGAGAGAGAGAGAGAGAGAGAGAAATATATACATATGTGTGTCTATATGAAACATGAGGAGAGAGAGAGAGAGAGAGTGAGACATCAACAAATATGAGCTTGTGTGTAAAAAAGAGAAGAAAGTATAGCAGTTGTGTATCTGACTGAACTACTCACCTGTTTTTGTTGATTATTGTCCTTGGATTTCTTTTCATGGTTTAATTGTTTTAAAACAAATCAGACACCTTTTTTTTATCTATTTATTTTTAGAGGAAGCTATGTCAACCACTACTAACTAACAAATTTTACCAGTATTCCTTCATCTTCCAACTACAATAACAAACCAACTAGAATTAAGTAGATGAACAACTGATCAAAATTATGAACCATGTTGATAAATAAATCTACACACACACACATACACACACAGAGACATATATATATATATATATATATTTTATAGTACTGAATTAATGTCAAGGGCTATTGCAATGTGAAATAATAGTTATTTGAGTCTAATTAATTTCAAAGTAAAACTTCATTGTCAGAGACTCTTTTTTATAAACGAACATGATGTTGGAGGTTCAAATTTTTTTTTTGAACCTCCAACATCGTGTTCATTTATAAAAAACAAGTCTCTGATGATGAAGTTTTAATTTGAAATTAATTAGACTCAAATAATTATTATTTCATATTGCAATAGCCCTCGACATTAATTCAGTACTATAAAATAGAATAATTTGTACAATGCTTCAAGCAAATTACAAAATACTTATATATATATATATATATACTTAGATACATAGACTTATAACAGAATTAAACTGAGACTTTTTGGAATATGACAACCAGTACTGCTGCTATACAATAATTTCACCCTGGAATCACTATTTTCCATATTTCTATATATAATTCAGCATTATCATGAACTACAAGATCATGTAATTTAAAATATGTGTAGTTGGGCAGTAGTTCTTCGTTTAAGCAGGTTTGATTAAAAAATAAAGACACGTCTATATAATTTTCTTAGGATCCTCTCAAATTACCTTACAAGAGCTTTGGTTTTAGGTTGAAGTTGGTAGATGAATTTACCGAAATTTTCCAGAGCACTTTCAGACCCTTTATACACCTTCATCAGGAGGTTTTTTGCAAATATTAAGAATGGTTTTTAAAAAGTGTTTTAAATTGGGAAAAACAATTTTATACTTGGATATATAAATGTATCGCTGGGTTAAACTGAAATAGTAAGAAGAAGGCTAACATGGATAAATTTTTGGAATTCTTATGGCACAAATTTAAAACAGAATGCTATCAATGAAAATAGAATGTTTTAAATTACAAAAAAAAATGTCATACTTGGATGCATATAAGTAGTAAAGTCGGCAACCCTTGTCAAAGGGGATACGAAGGCTCCCTTTTCAATAGCTACTACACCTAGGTGTAGAGGAACGCACTACTCCTTTCCCTGCATTGCTCCAATTTACCCTCGATACGTACTTTATATTACTGAGTATTAAGCAAGGACGTATCAAGTACCATTTTTGATGATTTGGTTTGGTTTCTTTGTTTAATAGCATATCAACCTTTGTAGGTTATTTAATGCCAAAGCCATTCTCCTAGAAGAACCGTAGTGGTACTATTTAACCCATCGCTGGGAGGATAAGGGGGTTCATACCTTTCCCAACGGTATTAGCCCAAAAGTGAATGTAATAGTGCGACTGGAGTACGAACTCGCTTACTATGATTCCAAAGCCATTCTCCTAGAAGAACAGTAGTGGTACTATTTAACCCATAGCTGGGAGGATAAGGGGGTTCATACCTTTCCCAACAGTATTAGCCCAAAAGTGAATGTAATAGTGCGACTGGAGTACGAACTCGCTTACTATGATTCCGCAGTACATCACTTTAACCATTACACCACAAGGACACCCTCCCTGCATTTTTGAACCCAGGTCTCCTGGACCATTAGTGAACATTCTACCCATGAGGCCAATGAGTTTGATTAAACTGAGATTTTTTGGAATATGACAACCAGTACTGCTACTGCACTATAATTTCTCCTTGAGATCATTATTTTTCAAAATTAATTCAGTAAATATATATATATATATATATATTTCCCTAGGATTTTGGATTTTGTATTTTGTATTTTTAAACATTCATCATGGTTTAAACATCACTAATATCATTTCACACAGCCCTGATGATGTTTCATTAGAACCAAAATGCTATAGTGTCAATTTTGCTTCTCCTCCTGCTTGGATTAACTTGTTATCAATTTTTCTCTCTCTCTCTCACTATATATATATATATATATATATATATATATATATATATATATACACACACATATATATGAGCGTATTTATATATATATATATATAAAGAGAGAGAGAGAGAGAGAGAAAGTGAGAAACTGAAGAACAAGGTAATATAAAAAGAATTTAATGTAAAAGAAAGTCAACGTTATAACGTTTCGGTTTGAACGAACCATCATCAGAAAAAGAAAGGATGATATCTGATGATATTTAATCACTGACAGATGTTTAATAAAATACAAAACAAGGAGAAAATATTGAATATTCAGAGAAAGAAGTAACCATTTAATCAGTAAATCAGCATTCGTGTTTAAAAATATGTCATGTGACTGTTTAAGACAATGTTGTAGAACAAATATATATATATATACACACACACATGCACACACACATTTCCACTTAAATTTATTTTTCAAATATATATATATATATATATAACTAAGTAAAGTTGGTGACGATAGTCAAGGGCGTACCGAAGGCTCTCTTTTGAATAGCTACTACACCAAGGTGTTGGGAAGGGTGCTACTCCTTTTTCCTGGATTACTCCGCTTTACCTTTAATATTTACCTTATAATGCTGAGTGTTAAGCAAAGCAGCATCAAGTACCATTTTTTATGTCCTTAGTATGACTCAACCTGGGATTGAACCCCAGTCTCCTGGGCCATTGGCGAACACTACCTACTAGGCAAAGGTCCGGTTATATATATATATATATATATATATATATTGTCATGGTGATTTCTAAACTTAATATATCAATTCCTCTATTCATAATTATATAATTATATTTCCTGCCCATGAGGCTTATGTTATGAGGACTTATAACTCCGACTTGAGAAGACATAGCCCCAGAGGTGGCCATATCCACTGTAGGGAATACGTACCTATAAAAAAGACACATTAGGTCAAGTGGTCGCGCAATTTACCATGACTTGTTAATTCGGTATCACTTATGCGTGGCATGAACCAGTGGCCCAGTGGTAGAATTTCAGCTTCTGCATACTGTGGTTGTTGGTTCGATCTCCAGTGGTGGAGATCATAGTGTGCACTACTGATAAGACCTAATAAGGTTGAAACAGCTGTTCAGTGCTCCGTACGTCACATGTAGGTGTGTGCCAGATTTTCTTGGCATAGTGATTTCTAAACTTAATATATATATATATATATATATATATATATATAAAAGAAAATGGATTCCCCTTAAAAAAGACAAGAAGCAGATGATATTCTGTTGAAACTATGACTGACACAGACTTTATAGATGATCTAGGTCTTCTCCCAAATAAACCTGCCCAAGCCGAATCCCTGGTGCATGCAGCAGGAGGCAAAGGTCTCAACATAAATTCAAAAACAGAGTTCATGTTTTTTTAAACAAGAAGGTGCCATTTCCAGTTTAGATGGCCAGCCTCTGAAATTAGTAAAACAGTTCATATCTCTCAGCAGCAATATCTCATCTACTGAAAAATGATCTCAATTTACACATAGGAATTACATGGACTGCCATTGACAGCCTCTCAATCATATGAAAATCAGTTACATGAAATGAGCTTTTTTTTTCAAGCTGTGGCTATGTCAGTACTACTGTATGGTTGCACCACCTAGATTCTAAGGAAACACTTAGAGAAAAAGCTGGACCAGAACTACACAAGAATGTTATGAATTGTTTTGAACAAACCCTGGAAGCAAGACCCAACGACATAACAGCTGTACAGCCACTTACTTCCCATCTCAAAAACCATCCAAGTAAGACAAACTAGATGTGGTGGACACTGCTGGTGAATTAAGGATGAACTCCAAAGTGATATTCTCCAGCGGACTTCTATACATGGATACACCAGTGTTGGCCAACCAGTAAAGAGTTATATCAGCTCTGTGTGGACACAGATGCAGTCAGGAGGACTAGCCAGGAGCAATGAATGATAGGGATGGATGGTAAGAGAGTGTCAGGGGATTCCATGCTGTCAGCATGACTTGATGATAATTATACACACACACACACACACATATATATATATTTTTTTTTTTCATCATACAACGTGTGAAAGCACGTGCGATATCCTAGCCTCATCAGCCACCAACCAGGGTGATAACACAGTTTCGGTAGCTCAAGGCGGTACTGCCACTCCTGGCGCTACCGAGCAGCTTTTGCCACCGGATAGAGTATTTAAAAGAAATATATATCTAATATTTCTTTATATATATATATATGCACATGTCTCATGTGAGGTGTCCAATGAATTTTACAAATACTTTAAAGATCTCTCTCTCCCATGTACACATTTTAGGGAATCTTAAAACTGAATTATGGCTACAGTTTCTTTTTAAAACTAATCCATATGTCATTTGCAATTTCCATTATTATTGACGAGAAAAGCCTCGATTAAAAGGCAGTTGTTGTAATGCCTGGATGATGTAAGCTAATTCTATACATGCAAGAGAAATAAAATAAAACTGAAAGAGAGGATCTTTTTTCTTTCTTTCTTTTTATTTTTTATTTTTTTTGACATGCATTAACAAGTGTGAAACCAAATCCACAACGCACTCATACAACACATCCACACTAAACGAAGCGGTAAGATACACATTTCTGAACCCTTTCCACAAAAATATGTGAAGTTTAAATAAAATGTTAAAAATATACAATAAACTGTAGTTAAATAGCAGTGAAATAATTTGATATTCTGCCCTTCACAATGTCTAAGAAAAAAAGCCATGACTGAAATACATATATGTATATACATATATTCACACATATATGTATATACAAATATATATATATATATACACGCACACACACATTTATATATATATATATATACACACACATACGTTTTTATATATATATATATATATAGATAGATAGATATAGATATATTCATGAGCTTTGTTTGTTTCAGGTTTTGTCTACTGTGCAGCTAACCAGAGTCAGTTGGGCACTGTCTGTGAGGAAAGCAACACCATTGAAGCAATTCACTCTTTCAGAAATTTGGAAATGGTATGCGATACTAGTTGGCATTCACAACAGAAGCTCCAAAATGAAGATTTCACAGATTTTGGGTGTCAATCTGAGGATAGTGCAGAAGATGGTTGGTTGGGTTTTATGGCATATCAACCTTTGTAGGTTATTTGATGCCAAATCCATTTTTAGGCAAATAGTCAGGTCTATTTCAAACAATTCAGTTCAGCTTAAGTACACAGTTTTGGTGTCAAAACAGTTTTATTTCAAGCAGTTCAGTTTAGCTGAAGTATACAGTTTAATTGTCTAAAATATTTCTATTTCAAGCTATTTAGTTTAGTCAAATAGTTCTAATTCAAACAAATCAGTTCAGCATAAGTACGCAGTTTAGTTCTATTTAAATCCAGTTGTATTTCAAACAATTCAGTTAAGTGTGAGTACACAGTTTAATTGTCCAAAACATTTCTATTTCAAGCTATTCAGTTTATTCAAACAGCTCTAATTCAGCCAATTCAATTTAGTATAAGTATAGATTTTGATTTCACACAGTCAAATGTCAAAACAGTTCTATATTAAGCAATTCAATTTAGTGTAAGTACAGTTTCAATTTCAGAAACAATTCCATTCCAAACAATTCAGTTTAGCATAAGTACGCAGTTTAAACATAAGTGCAGTTTGATTGTCAAAAATATTTCTATTTCAAGCTATTCAGTTTAGTCAAACAATTCTAATTCAAACGATTCAGTTTAGCATAAGTATGCAGTTTAGTTCTATTTAACCTATAGATAGGGCTCTGTCAGGTGCAACCATTCCAGGTCAGAGTGAACCTGGGAGCAATGGCAATGAATGGGTGCTCCACATTCCTCAAAGTCCCAGCATCACTGGAACCTCACCATCAGATTGTTTAGTGTTATATCCAGGACACTCATTGGGGGGTGTCTTACCCCTCTGCAGAGGTGTAGTTGGTGTAATCTACAGCCTCAGCTGACTGGGCGAACAGTGCAGATGATTCAGAAAGAGTTGGATGAGTCTTATGGTAATTACGAAGCTATAGCAGCTTGGAAGCCTTACTCTTATTGTTCTGATGAGAAAACAACTCACAAATTTGTTGTTAAGATCCAGGCCATGGTTGATAATGATCCCAGCAAGTCAAACAGGTCCATAGCCATGGACACAAAAGTGTCTGAGCTTCTTATCAGGCAGGTAGTGCATGAAGATATTTGGTATTTCTTTTACAAAATGATAAAGGGCCAATTTTTATCACAGTCCATGAAGGACAAGAAATATCATACTGCAAAGCTTTTCAACTAACACAAGAATCCCCTCCAACCAAATATGCTTTATTTTGTTTTTTGTTTTTTTAGATGAGAAAAATTTCTGACAGGATCAGATGGTGAACTCACAGAACAATTGATGGCTTGCTCTATCCCTGCAAGATGTACCAAGAGTGATGAAAACCAAACACCCAGTCCGCATCATGATATTTGGTGGTCATTAGCTATGGTGATGTTCTGCCTCCAGTCATCTTCCTTTATGGCCTCAGATTCAACACAGAGACTGACATAGAGTGCCTGGGGGAGGTAGTGCTTCTCTGGATCAAGAGGGTAGCTGCTGGAAGACCTTTAATCTGGCAACAGGTCCCTGCACTAAGAACCCTGTTGTTGACTGTAAAAGAATTTCTGTGACCACTTCACCTCTAATATCTGGCTGCCAAACTCCCCAATCTCCAATCCCTTTAATAATTTTGCCCTGTCAGCTAGAACTGTAGAATACATCTGTGGGGATAGGTCGGACACACTGTGTTGCCGTTTTGCTATCTGACTCCATTCTGGGTTATTCTGTCCTGGTCCCACATTTGTTTTGTTGGTTTAACTTCTTTGGATAAGAAGGCCGTAAAAGAATTATATGAAAGAGGATAGTAACAGATAGGAGACGAAGACATTTTTTATATTTTTCCTTTATTTCTGGGTTCAACAACCATTCTATGGGTGAGGAAATTCTACCTGAATACAATTGAAATGCTTGAATCACCTAGTCAAGCTGTTAAAAATACGTTAGTCGTTTCTTGGTATTTATGTGTCATTTGGTATTTAAAGCTTTAACGTGTTAGTCACTTTTGTGAATTTGTCCAAGTCCAATGTTTTAGTTTGTAGTTCGATAGGTCCATTTTGTAGCTTTTTTATATTTTGGCATACTGTAAACCGAGACGGCTGCTACTAGTGAAAGGTTAGCCCAATGTGGCACTTTAGAGCAGCCACATGGGCTTCCACTAGTAACAGGGAGATTTAGATGTTGTCACTCCACCGGTCACCACTGAAAGAGAAAATGAGCTTGCTCCTTTTGTCGGGAAGGTCCTTTTTCTTCACACATGCATCACCCCTTTTTCCTGTCAGAGGCCTCTGAGAGTTTCTGCATATTTTGATTGTTATTTTAATTCAATTTAAATATTTTTTCTTTAATTATTTATTCCCTATACGTGTCCCCGCCTAAGTATCGGAGCTACACTAAGGATTTATTAGAGAAACGAATATTTTGTAAGGATGTTTTGGTTCCCTTTAATTTCTTTCTATTTTATTTGCTTGTGTTTTCTCACTATGTCCATGAAGACTGAATTGATTTTTAACTGTCCAATTTTTAGGAGGATTATTTATCAAATTCTTGTATCTTATTTGCAAATTCAACTTAATTTTTTATTTTTATTTATTTATTCTCTACACATCAACTGCTTCTCTGCAGAGAGGTAAGACATCATCAATGAGTATTCTGGATATGATACTAAATAATCTGAGGGTGAGATTCCAGTTATGCTGGAGCTTTGGAGAATGAGGAGTACCCCTTTATTGCCATCACTCCTTGGTCCACTCTGGCTTGAAGTGGTAGCACCTGATAGGGTCCAACTATGGGTCAAATAGAACTAAGCTGTGTGCTTGTACTAATCTGAATTGTTTGCGATGCAGCTGTTTCGACATTTAAACTGCATTCTTATACTAAACTGAATTGTTTGAAATAGAACTGCTTTTACATTTAACCCTGTGTATTGCCCAGTTGGCTGGGGATGTAGAATGCACTGACTGCTTCTCTAAAAAGAGGTAAGACCTCCCACAATAAGTGTCTTGGATATAACATTAAACAATCTGATGGTGAGGTTCCAGAAATGCTGAAGTTTTGGGGAATTCGGAGTACCCTTTTATTGCCATCACTCCCAGGTCCACTCAGGCCCAAAGTGGTAGATCCTGATGATAGGGCCCTATCTACAGGTCAAATAGAGTTAAACTGTGCACTTATGCTAAACTGAATTGTTAGAAATAAAACTGTTTTTTGACATTGAAACTGAGAATTTGACTTTGAATAACCTATAAAAGTTGATATACCACAAAACCCAAACAACCAAACCTTTAATAATCATGTATATATAACATACTTATATGCAGATGCATGCAGAAACATATTCATCACAATAAAGACGAGCGGACACAGTTCTTTAGAAAAATATACCTCTCACTTTATTCGAAAGGGTTACGAAAGGTATTATCTGTGAGAGTTGAGTTGGAGACTGACCAGAACTGCAACATATTGACCCCCAAACTCTTCTGGCTACAGCAGCATTTCTTTCCCATTCTCCTGGGGTGCTCAACAGCCTCTGCTGGGACATGGTTCTCATTCCAGCATCTTCTCTCCAACTGATCTGAACTCCCTGTCACCAGGGTTATATAATAATTTGACGTCCACCTACTTCTTGCGAGCGTCACAATTCGCACTCAATTCAACCCTTCGACAGTCAAGGTTGTCCCCTTATATCTTCGACCTGATGCACCTGTTATTTACACTGGTGCATTTCTTCTTTTGACAGCTTGGCCGGGGTCAATATGTTACATATAGAGTACAGTTGAGTGATGGACCAAGAAAAGTTCATGCAACACAAAAGATGAACTGAAGACAAGGTAAATGCCAACATTTACCAATTTAAACAAAGAGATGTAGGAAAAGCTTGCGGGAGATTCTGAAGTTCTCTGTAGCCAATAGAGATTTCTTTTATAACAAGAGGGCTGGTACTATTACCATTTATACAAAAATGGCAGTGTTGATGAGTCCTTGTTTGTAGAAATTTTGTTAAGGAACAGGTGATCCTGTTTCACCGAACATCAGCAGCACTTTGGGGTCACGTGGCGTCCATTATAAAAATATATTATATTCCTCTCGCACCGTTGTTAGCAACAGGTCCTTTCGTATCAGCCCTTGACGGCAAACGTATTTGGTACCTTCCACCAGCCAGGACCCAAGAGCGACGAACGCACGTGCTAAGTTAAAAGGAACAGGACACACAGCTAAGTTCCAGCTGGCATTTTATCTGAAAACCTTCACATAACCTACCTAACCTTACCAAACCTTACCTTACCTTAAACCTTTACCTTATAACAACCTTACAACTAAACCTTACGAACCTTACAAAACCCTACCACCTATCACAACCTTGAACTCTTTTTTGAAAACTTACACATTCATTGTTTGTTCCATGTGGTGTAAAATCCTGTTTATTGTTGTTGTTGTTGTATATAAATTTTGTTGCACTAAAAGTCGTTCGTCTCCTTTCTTCAAAACCTGTCACCAATTTCCCTACTGCTGTTGAAGTACGGTTTATTCTTTTACAAAACGTAGGAATAAACCGAGCTTTTCGGGGCTTATAAAAATCCCCATATGTTTCCTCTTATTATATTAAAAGGAAGAACAAATGAGTTGACGAAGATATTGATAGTTTTCAATTTGGAAGTTTTATTAACAGCAAGAGACAAAAGGAACCCTTGTACTGTAAGTCGCATGAAGAAGACAACGGTTGTAAATGATAGAGCCAGTATTAAGACGCTGTCATCAGGACGGGAATTAAAATACTGAAGTCAAAGCAGGAGTTGAAAATATCTAATTTGTTTCACCGAGGATCCGTTGGTTTAGAAGGAAAGATGAATGATGAAAGAATGGTTTCCCAGACACCAATGGTCCATAAATTGGATGTGCTCTCCTCATAATGCTCAGTGGACTGCTCTGTGGTGAGAGAGAAAAATGATGGTCTGTCCTGCTGCTAGCCAGGGAGGAAGCGAAGAGAGAAAATATGCTCTGTCATATTGACTGGCTTGTCCTGCTGCTGGCCAGTGGAGAAGCGAGAAGAGGGTGAGAAATAGTTTGCGCTGCCTTTTATTTTGCCCCGTAGAGGTGACCCGGGCAAAATGGCATCAGTCATTCTCATTGGGTGAAATATATAAATTCGAACACCAACGGCCAAAGCAATTCCCGCACAAAATGATAATTTGAAATTCTTTCTGCTACCCTTTGAATAAATTCAGGATATTTTCTTGTAATTTTGCTAAATATATCTGATACATTTAGATGTCAGTATTATTTTCATTTCTGTGTAATTTAAATAACAAAAAACACATTCATTTATAAATATATACACGCACACACATATATACATATATTGATTGTTTGTAGCGTTTTTATTTTGAAATGGTCAGTTTGAACATTTTTAGTGTTTCGTTTGAAAAACGTTCAGTTGGAAAGGTTTCAATAAATATGTATTGTGTTGGATAAGTTATCTAACAATCGAAACAATAAAACTCTAACTAAACTAACCTTGATAACAACCAAAAGTATGGTTGAAAGCTCTTGGGCCCCGAAGATATAGGACAATTTCTTTACCACCTGGATCCTAACGCAAGAAAAATAACAAGACTTAAAAATTATAATTATGAATAATAAAAAAACCCGTGTTCCATTGTCTTTAATAAAATTTGCCGCCTGAATATACACTCTTTTATATATATATAAAGATGGGTTCTTTTTCTTAAAAGAAACCTTGTGAGAGAAAGAAAGATAAATTTAAATAGATGTGAATATATGTGCGAAATAAATTGGATTAATTAAAAAAGATTTTTTTTAAATACATCTGTAACATATGCTATGTATGTAACTGTTTTTATTCCATGCAAGAATCCGAAGAGTTACAAATGACAAGAAGAAGAAGAAGAAGAAGAAGAAGAAGAAGAAGAAAAAAAAAAAAACAAACATTTACCACTACAACTACGATGACATACTTTTAGCATTTCGGCACGTGTAGTATCAGCAGTTTTTTTTAACCTGGTACACGCGACAAAAACTATTTGGTATTTATTTCAAATTTATTCCTTCTCTTAAAAAAAAAAAAAAATGACTTTCTTTACAGTTTTCAAAATCCCAATTTTTTTTTTCTGACAGGAGAAGAGGAACCCTACACTGAACAAGTGTCCCACCGATCTGAAACGACCCCAAACTGTCAAATCTGTATATACCCTCTCCCTTGTAGTACAACAAAAAAGCACATACACTTGGTGTGATTTTCATCAGAGGAAACCCAAGTCCAAATCAGGGAGTGGGGGGGGCTTCCTCGTGGTGTAATGGTTGAAGCGATGGACTGCTGAATCGTAGTAAGCGAGTTCGAACTCCAGTCACGCTATTACGTTCACTTTCTGGACAAATACCCTTGGGAAAGGCATGAACCCCCTTATCCTCCCAGCTATGGGTTAAATAGTACCACTACTGTTCTTCTAGAAGGATGGCTTTGGCATTAAATAATCTACGAAGGTTGATATGCCATTAAACTAAGAAACCAAATCTAACCAAACCAAGTTCAAATCCTGGATAAGGCTGTTAAATGTTTGTGCTTCATTTTGCGCTAACGCCCTTAGGAAAGGCATGAAACCATTCCTGATTTAAAAAAGTTGTACAGACTGGATTCTTTTGCCTGCAACCAGTCTAGGAGAAGGAAAACTTGGAATTCAAACCAGCTGTACTCTGTTTTAAAATATTGAACTTGAATTCCATCATGGTGGTGGGGTTGGGTAAATAGATATGTCTATATTAAAAAAGGGGGCACTGTTTTATTTACCCATGAATAATGTGCATGTATTTTTTCCCTATAGGCTTCGTTTATATTTATATTTTACAAGCATATAAATGAATTATTGAATTTTGAATTTAAAAAAAAAATTCCCATATTTTTTTTCCCTTAAAAAGAAAATATTATAATAACAGTAATAATTCAGACCACAGCAATATTGAAATTGGCAAGGATAGTTAGAAGTGTCCGGGAGTTGTGAAAAGACTCACCGTCACTCAGACTCTAGTGAAAGACTTGCTAGGGGTAAAATGGTACACAAATACGAAAAGTTTGCATGCTAGGAGTAAAATAACATACAAGTAAGAAAAGTTTGCATATATATATATATATATATATATATATATATATATATATATATATATATATGCAATCTTTTCATATCTGTATGTTATTTTACTCCTAGCATGCAAACTTTTCGTATTTGTACACAAATACGAAAAGTTTGCATGCTAGGAGTAAAATAACATACAAGTAAGAAAAGTTTGCATATATATATATATATATATATATATATATATATATATATATATATATATATATATATATATATGCAATCTTTTCATATCTGTATGTTATTTTACTCCTAGCATGCAAACTTTTCGTATTTGTGTACCATTTTACCCCTAGCAAGTCTTTCACTAGAGTCTGAGTGACGGCGAGTCTTTTCACAACTCCAGGACTCTTCTAACTATCCAAGCCAATTTTAGTAGTGCTGTAGTCGGAATTGTTACCGTTCAAGATTCAAGTTCGATATATATATATATATATATATATATATATATATATATATATATATATATATATATTCAAGTTCAATATATATATATATATATATATATATATATATATATATATATATATATATATATACCATTCAAGATTATATATATATATATATATATATATATATATGTATATATATATTCAAGTTCAATATACACACACACACACACACACACATATATATATATATATATATATATATATACATATATATATATATTAATTGTTGATATACAACTGATACTGATCTGATTTTAATTTAAGTCTTTTGTTTTTGTTTTCTTTTTTTTCAGGGAAAAAATGTGAATTTTTTAAAAAATTTCAAAATTCAATAATCCATTACTATGCTTGTAAAATATGAATATAAACGAAGCCTATCGGGAAAAAATGCATGTACATTATTCATGGGTAGATAAAACAGTGCCCTTTTTTAATATAGGCACATCTATTTACCCAACCCCTTCAGCACGATGAGATTCAAGTTCAATATATATATATATATATATATATATATATATATATATATATATACAAACACACACACACGCACACATATATACAGTGTAACCTGGATATAAGAGAAACCCGGATATAAGAGCGATTTTATTTGGTCCCAAATTAGAGCCTGCGTTAATGTAGATAAAATAGACCAAACCCGGATATAAGATACTTCTCCGGACCCGGTAACTCTCTTATACCCGCGTATATATATATATATATATATATATATATATATATATCTGCTGGAGGATTTTTTTACACTGATTTATATTCTTAAAATAAAATTCTTAAAATTCTGGGATACATTTAAGAATATTTCCTTTTTTTTAATGTCTCCTTGATATTTGTAACTCGGAAGCATCATATACGCAATCAATTCAGCGTAACCCGGATATAAGAGAGGTCTTCTCCGGTCCCAAATTAGAGTCTGTGTTACCTAAACAAAATAGACAAAACCCGGATATAAGAGATTTATTATCCAGTCCCCGGCAACTCTCTTATATCCGAGTTACACTGTATTGAGAGTGTTTAAAAAAAATGCTTATACACACAGACAACATCGCTACTTGCATATTGCAAACAATAGATAATATGCATAGAGTCATCCCGGATGCCCTGGCAGGTGTAATGGTTAACAAGCTAGACTACTAAACCTTCACAATTGAGTTCGAGTCTCACTGGGTACCACTTTCATGCGACCTTGTGCCACATCTAAGCATGAAGCATATTACATTATTAAAAGAAATATTCGGGCATATCGAGTGGTGAAATGGTTAGCAAGCTGGACTAGCAAACCTTCACGAATGAGTTCGAGTCTTATTGGGTGCCCCATTCATACAGCCACATCTTAGGAAAAAGCTAAGTAAATTACTGCATAGAATCGCCCACACACAACTGCATACACATGCGCACGCGCATGCTGTCGGTGGGTGAGCGTGCAAGTCAGTGCGCGTGTATACACACCGCACACAGAAAATAAATAAGCACACGCACATTAATGTTTGCTGGCCGGGAGTACATACCTCATAGATACTTAACGTACTCTACTTTTTATTTTTTTTCTTTAAATAAAAAAAAAGTGTAAACGCACTGAATATGTCCGTACAGACCCCCCACCATCTATCTATATATATATATATATGTGTGTGTGTGTGTGTGTGTGTGTGTGTGTAGTAAGTAAATTTTGTTTTCCCATCAGAGAAAGAAATCCTAGCAGAAAACCTAAAACAGATTTATACGTACTACACTCCTCTCTCTCTCTATCTCTCTCTCTCTCTCTCTCTCTCTCTCTCATTTTATTTTTTTAAATTAAGAGTAAATTAATCTTGGTGTTCTAAGTTTAGCGACAAACATGTGAGCCTATGTGATCTGTTATTTATAAAAATAGATTTATTTGCTCATTAAATAACTTCGAGTTTAATTTCTCGCAAATATATATCTGACACTTAGAAAACTTAAAAGAAAAAGAAGACTAATTACCAATTTAATTCAAGACGCTCGCTTTGCGAGTTCAAAAACTTTATCAAATTGCTTTTTAGACACAAAATATGCGCAAATTGCACATGTATGTTTAACTGTGTTTTTTTTAATGTGCATAAAAAGACGGACTTGAGAAATATAGTCATTTTTAAACATAGGAGCGAATAATGTATACTTTAGGATAAAAATATTAACAAATGTAAAAACAATTGCAGCATAAAAAAGCGACTGACGTATAGTGAGGATTGCAAATTAAACCAGTGACATTAATCTAGTGAAGTATGGCCGGATAGGTCGCTTGTCATACAATCACTCTCGCGTAAGGTGCAGCGTCCACATACATACACACACAGACACACACATCGATTTTGCTGGCTACACATTTAAAATTAAACTAGACGCACACAAACAATAATATAAAAAATAAGCAGGTGCTTAGCTAATAGATTTTTTTTTGTTTAGTATTTAAAAAAAAACGGTATAGTTTGCTATCGTAGACGCTGCGTTTACGGTCTACAATGTACACCACGGATTCAAATGGAAGCCAACTAGACGTTTGTGTATACGGATAAAAAACAAAACAATTTAAAAAAAAACAAAAGCATAAAATATATACTTGATGAACACGTGCATACGCAAATGTATGCACACAAATGCATATTCAATATACACCTATCTTTTGCACGCACACACTCATACGATATGCACACGTTTTAGAACAGAGTGCAATTTCTTTATCAAATGCATAGAACTGTAGTAATATTTTTTGCTGCCGTGAGACTTTTATTTATATAATGCACACAGCAAATATATGTAGATTTCTGATTTAGATATATATGCATATATTTTTATAATTCATGCATGTGCCCAGTCATTGTGATAGATATGACATGCATATTATTGTGCATCTGTGAGCAGTACGTCTGCAAGTGTGCATATACATAACAGTATGAAAGTAAGTGCGTGCGTGCGTGTGTAAAACGTATTGTTGAAGGAATAAAAACAAATTTACAAGAATAATAATTTTTTTTTTTCAAGTTAGTTAAAGAATTAAAGTAAGCAAGTAAAAAAAAAGTAACTTACGTCGGATCGTGGAGAAGGAAAAAAATATTGAGAAAAGCCCGGGGAATTAGTTACAACTAAATAAAGTACAGAACCCTCGATGAAGTTACCGACTGTTCATAGCACATGTCCGGCAAATGTGCCCAGGCATATTTGCTTTGTAGAGAGAAAAGCCGAAGACGGTTTAATCTCATCGTCAGCCCGACCAACCATCATCCATACCTCGTTCAACGGCTATCACCCCCCTCATCAACCACTGTACCTTTCCAAGAAAGCGGTGTTGGTGGGGGTTTTAAGAGGTGATAGGGGTAAAGGTTGAAGTGGGGTGGCTTGTATAGGGGTGACGAGGAAAGCAAATATAAATAAAATACATTTTACGCACACAGTTGAAAAAAGAATTTATTGGATCAAGGTCAATGTCTCTTTCTTTCTTCGTTTTTTTTTTCCTTCTTAAAATGTTTTCTTTGGATCTCTCTATGTCTCTCTGTCTCTCTCTCTGTCTCTCTGTCTCTCGTTTGAAAAAGAAGTAGGCTACGTTCGGCTGTGTCAACATTAGGGCTTGTGGCCTGATGCTACGATAAAGAACTTACGACCGTAGTTTATACACACGTATCTATTTATACATACGCACATATGCACACTCACGGAGAGTGGGTACTTGACTCCCTACTAGGCCAAAATGCGACACACGGTCGGTTTAATAGGGGCGGGTGGTACCTCGCAGGACTCGAAACTCTTGTGGAGCGGGGTGAGGGCAAAAAAGCTTAGATTCCGTCGGCATTTCCTTTGAAGAGACCCCTTGGCACAGGACAAAAAACTTAACCTTTGCCCCTTTCAGGAGGCGCTCGTAGCGTAGGGGTTATTGTCGTAATAGTAATTTACTAAGCTTTTGCTTAGATGTGACACAAGGACATATGAATGGGGCGCCCAATGAGACTCGAACTCACTTGTGTAGGTTTGCTACTCAAACTTGCGAACCATTACACCACCAGAGTCGCCCTGGTTATCGTTGTAGTTAATGAAATCGGCAACCAGTGTTCAATTCCTGGACATGGCTTTTTGAGTTTCATTTTGTGCCAATGCCCTTGGGAAAGGCAAGGATCTATCTCCTCTCTCTCAGCTATGGGTAGGACAGACTGAGCTCTTGAGCCTTGGTAAGGAAGGAAAACTCTGAATTCAAACGGGTGGTTCACTGCTTAAAAACTATCTTTGTGTTGCTTCCTGTCCGTCGCAGAGAGGTTTGCTAAATACATTCTCCTTTTAGTCGAAGGTGCCTCAGGAGAGAGGCAGACCTCCTGGAACTAAGTTTTCCTTTTCCTTGGAATCTTTCTTTGCTTATTCGGAAACGATCACTGATCCTAAACCAGTTATCTATTGAATAGGTTAAATAAGCTCAAGACTCGAAATATAAGACACCCAGTGAGAATCGTGCTGAACATCAGTGATCTGAGAGTCTAGCTTGCTTTTAACCTTTAAACCATTTTTCCTCCAAACAAATTCAAAGAGAGAACTTGAAACATTAAAGTGTAGTATCTGTACACGTCTCTTAGCTCTATTCTTGAGTTCGGACAGGATGTCTCATACAAAAAAAGAAGTTGAGCCTTGTCTTAGTAATCGCAACCCTGTGACAATACCTTCTCTATTGCATGAAACGTGAGGTTGGACTACTGACTGTGTTATGGGGACTAGGATCATTTTTGTTATTAGATAAAAATACTAAACACAGTAACATGCTTACAGCCTGGTGCAAAATTGTGCAAAATGCCCTAAAAATAATTGGACACATACCACATATTGAGGACACACTGAGTACACATATAGTTGTATTTTTGTCATGCAGACATACAGAAAACAGTACATGAAAGATATAACTGTGTAAGTACAACAGTATCGACACATATGCACAAAACATGTGTGTGTGTGTGTGTATGTATGTGTGTATGTGTGTGTGTGTGTGTATGTGTGTGTGTGTGTATATATTGAAGGTTTCATCTCTGTTTGTTTATTCCCTGTAGGCCACAATGAGTGATGGAAGGAAAGTGTGTTTGGTTTGGTTTTATTGCATATCAACCACTGTAGGTTATCTAATGCCAAATCGATTTTTATTCAAGTAAACAGTTCTATTTCAAACAATTCAGTTTACCATAAGTACACAGTTAAGTTCTATTTGACCCATATATAGGACCCTATCAGGTGCTACCACTTTGGGCCAGAGTGGACCAGGGAGCAATAGCAATAAAGAGGTACACCACACTCTCCAAAACTCCAGCATTACTGGAGCCTCACCATCTGGTTGTATAGTGTCATATCTTGGACACTCATTGGTGAAGTCTTGCCCCTCTGCAGAAACACAGTTATTGTATTTTACAGTCCCAGCTGACAGGACCAGAAAGTGTGTGTATAACAGTGTGTGTGTGTGTGTGTACATATATATATGTGTGTGTGTGTGTGTGTGTGTGTGTGAATGTGTATATATGTATATATGTGTGTGTGTATGTATGTGTATGTGTGCGTATTTGGTTTGATTGTGTTTTATGGCATATCAACTCTGTGGGTTATTTAATGGCAAATCCTAGGATTATATTTAAATGGTTTCAAGTATTGCTATCTCAGTGCAATTGACCCTCAGCTACGGTTTTCTAGTGTATTTAAGATAAAATAGGGTTGGGTACTCATTAGCTACCAGAACAATTTGATGTATGTATTTGTGTATATAGTTGTATATATGTATGAGTATATATATATATATATATATATATAATCACTCAACCCTGTTTGTTGGGCTTAGAATATACCAACTGCATTTGATGGTGAGGCTCCTCTTCATAGTCATTATTCCCAGATCCACTCTGATTGGGGAGTAATACCTGCTAAGGTCCCATCTATGGCACAAATAGATAGCAGACAGTTAAATGGTTTCAAGAATTGCTTACAAGAACTCAGGCTCATTTAAGAATGTTATCTACAAAAAGTGTTTACAAATCATATATATATATATATATATAAACAGGATTTGGTTAAATAACCTACTAAGGTTGCTGCCCAGTCAACTGGGGCTGTAGAATACACCGACTGCTTCTCTGCAGAGTGGTAACCCTCCCAATGAGTGTCCTATTTATGACACTAAACAATCTGATGGTGAGGTTCCAGTAATGCTGGAGCTTTGTGAAATGCGGAGTAACCCTTCATGGCCATTGCTCCCTTGTCCACTCTGGCCCAAAGTAGTAGTATCTGATAGGGTCCTATCTATGGGTCAAATAGAGCTAAATAGTGTACTTATGATAAACTGAATTGTTTGAAATAGAACTGTTTACCGGCTCATTGGTCTAGTGGGTAGAGTGTTCACCAATGGTTAGAAAGACCTGGGTTCAATCCCAGGTCACATCATACCAAAGACTTTAAAAATGGTACTTGATACTTGCTTAACAGTCAGCATTATAAGGTACATATCAAGGGTAAAGTGGAGCAATCCAGGATAAGGAGTAGCACCCTCAACTACACCTCAGTGTAGTAGCTATCAAAAAGGAGCCTTCTGGTCGCCCTCGACTAGTTGCCAACTTTACTTTTATTTGTTTAAAAATGGATTTGGCATTAAATAACCTACAAATGTTGATATGCCATAAAATCTTTATTGTTATAGTCACAACATTTAGAGAGATACAAGTCTTTTTGGCCTTTTTCAGATGTTTAATGTTGAACTCGGGAACCCAACAAAACCTAAATCCTTTATCTTATCCACAGAGGTAAATTGTTCTAATTCCATTAACCCTAACCACATACAAGTGTTAAAAAGTTGGTGACCTTAGTCAAGGGTGACCCGAAGACTCCTGTTGAATAGCTACTACACCGAGGTGCAGGGGAGGACACAACTCTATTCCCTGGATTGCTCCACTTTACCCATGATCTTTACCTTATAATGCTGAGCGCTAAGCAAAGCAGCATCAAGTACCATTTTTTGAGTTTTTGGAATGACTTGACTTAGGATTAAACCCCGGTCTCCCAGACCATTGGGACACACTGTATTTATTAAGCCAGTCATCTTACCTTTAGTCGGAATTGAACCTGCAAACTTCAGATAATTTCACACAGACGTACTTTCCAGCCATATGTCTTATCCATTGCACCATGTGTCCTTTTTTTTTCAAGAGCAACACCAGGCACCCTTGCCAGTATATCTATAAATTCATAATTACTTCCATGCAAAGATCCATTTATAAAGAAACCTTTGTGATCATTTTATTGAAGAGGTTTTGTCATTAACTTATCAGGTTGATGTGATGATAATTGCTTCCAGATGAAGCGTTTTTGAGGGCATCTAGGGTTGGGCCTTTACATTTAATTTTTCAGACTATTCAATTTTACAAAACACTGTAATATCTTCTATATCAGTGCTTAGACACAAACCAAGTGTTCACATTTGAACACACACAAAGACACTATGAAACGTACATACATACATACATACATACATTTATATATATATATATATATATATAAATGCACACAAATATGCTATATATATATACATATATATATATGTATATATATATATATTCTTGGAGATTTACTCATTCCCTGGTCTAATGTGTGTGTGTGTTTATATATATATATATATATATATATATATATATATATACCAGGTTATTGTCAAACATGCTCACATATAAATGCTACCATCAGTATTTTCTTATCATCTTCTCTATCTCTCTTAGCTTGTGTGTCAGTGTATATATATATATATATATATATATGCACAAGAATATGAACAAAAGCACAAATACAAACACACATATATATAGATAAATGCTGACATCAGTATGTCTTTGTCATCTTCTCTCTCTTTTCCTGCTTCATATATTTATATATTTATATGTATATATATATATACATATGTGAGTGTAATATTCATTTTGAACAATCACAAATATACAGAAGATACAATAAAAAAGGATTAAGACTGAATCATTAAATTTGTTTAATTCTAAAATTAAAATAAAGGTTAACTGAAGACATGTGTATAGCTGAGCAACTTTACAAAGTAATGATGTCTAGACATTTCCACTTTATCTGGATGAGTCACAGCCAATTTCTGGTGAAGCACAGAATTTTTTACGCAATAGATTATAGAGATTTATTATTGATATATAGTTTATCACTTGAATTAAGTCTTGATTCATTAAACACATGGGAAAAGACTGTGGGTCAATCAGTATGATTGTAAACAACTGAACCCAAGGTCACTCTGAGACCATAGTTCAGATTGGATGGTTTCAATCAGTTGAGCAAAATGGTTCCAGAATTTAGGAATCAGTTAATCAGTTAGTGAGAAACTTTTAACTGGATTAGTTGAAGGTTTTATCTCTACTCACTAATTCCCCAGAGGCCACAACAGATGGTGAAAGCAAAATATCCTCAAAGTAATAAATAAAGTATGTGCATATAAAAATGTGGTCACATTCTTATTCATCATCTCAACAGAGAAGTTAGAATTATGGGAGATGATTACAGAAGACAATACAAACATAATGACACAATTTGGTATATGACAAGATGATACCGCCAGTATAATATGATGAAAAATCAAGGACAGAAGATGGGTATTGACCAAATAAATAATCAAAATAAAGCGAGAAACAGAATAGTCGGTAACATACATGGTTATTCAATAAGTTTCCAGACTTTTTTGGTACAGGCATTTAAAATTGTCGTAGACTCTTGAAAATTCACTATGTTATTGCTATACATCTTATGAGATGAATGACCAATTTTTGTGATTTCAGGTTCAAATCAACAGCAACAGCAGCAATTGGAATGCACCCTACTAAAGCCTGATTGTCACAGCTGGTGAATTGCAAAAATCATGCAATCTGGACGTGATGAAGAACGATATGCAATAAAATTTCTGTTTTAAACTTGGAAAAAATGCCAAAGAAACGTATGGAATGCTTCAGACTGCTTTTCGACCATCTTGCATGAATCGAGCATCAGTTTTTGAGTGGCATTAAAAGATTCAAGGAAGGCAGGGAGTCTGTGAGGGATGATGAGAGGTGTGGGAGGAGTAAGGAAGTCAATACACCAGAGTTGATTGGCCACACGGTTAGGGTTATGGTTACTATGTTGAGGTTTTAAGGGAGTTCAGGAAGAGATTCCGTCGGAAGAGGCCAGCACTGTTCAAATCAGGTCAGTGGCATTTCCACCAAGACAATGCACCAGTCCCCAACTCCATCCTTGTCACAGACTATTTGACCAAGATGGGCATCAAGACAGTTTCTCAGCCTCCCTATAGTCTAGACCTTGCTCTCTGTGACTTTTGGTTATTCCCTAAGCTCAGAGGCTGTCATTATGAGACAACTGAGGAGAAGAAAGAGGCTGTGACGAAAGTCATTGACATGCTGACACAAAAGGACTTTGATGGGGCCTTTCAGAAGTTGTTGGAACGGTAGAACAAGTGCATTGCAGCCGGAAGAGATTACTTCGAAGGGGAGTAGAGTTTCATGTGTGTGCTATCAATAAAAGTGCCCATACGAAAAAAGACTGGAAACTTATCTAATGATCCTCGTATACCTGAAGGCATATATAACAAATTGTGCCAGTGCAAAATCTTCTTTGCTTCCTAGATAGGAAGTTTCAATGGTATAGTTGCTAACGAGCCAAACTGCTTCATTTTAGTAAGCGAGATCAAACTCTAGTCATGTTATTAAGGTCTCTTGTTAACTAATATCCTTAAGAAAGGTGTGCAGCCCCTCATCCCCATAGCTATTGGTTAAATCCGACAAAAAAAAAAAAGAAGCAGAAGGTACCCCGCAAAAACAATTAGCAACGCCGACTACACCGATGACATAGCGATACTGGCAAATACACCCAACCAAGCTGAAACACTACTGCATAGTTTAGAATGAGCCACCGCAGGCATTGGCCTCCATGTCAATGCCCACAAAACAGAATATATGTGCTTTAATCAAACAGGCAACGTTTCCAGACTAGATGGAACCGCTCTGAAACTAGTAGACAAATTCACCTACCTAGGAAGCAGCGTCTCATCAACTGAAAAAGACATCAACACGCTGCTAACGAAGGCATGGACAGCTATCGATAAGCTATCGATCATATGGAAATCAGGCCTAACTGATAAAATGAAACGCAATTAATTCCAGGCAGCGGTCGTGTCGATACTGCTGTATGGATACACTACTTGGATGCTAACTAAATGGCTATAGAAGAAGCTAGATGGCAATTACACAAGAATGTTGCGAGCAATATTGAACAAGTCCTGATGGCAACACCCCACAAGACACCAACTATACAGCCACCTGCCTCCCATCATGAAAACTATCCAAGTTAGACGAACCAGACATGCAGGACACTGCTGGAGAAGCAGGGACGAGCTCATAAGTGATGTACTCCTATGGACCCCCACATATGGCTGAGCAAAAGCAGGTCAACCAGCTAGAACATACATACAGCAGCTCAGTGAGGATACAGGATGTAGCCCTGAAGACCTGCATGAGGCGATGAATGATAGGGAGAAGTGGCGAGAGAGAGTCAGGGATATCCGTGCTAGCGTCACAACATGATGATGATGATGATGATGACAGCTGTTCATATATGATGATAGCTTCGACATTAAATAACCCAGAAAATTAAAAAAAAAACTGAGTCTGAGCTTTGCTATACTTAGCTTTGTTCAACTTTTTCCTGTTTCTTAAATTGAAGATTCATTTCCTTTGTTGGATTTGAGTATTTTAAAAGAATCAGAACTTTGAAACTTCTTATATCAAAAGAATTTCAGACTTTTTGAAATAAATATGTTAGACGCAAAAGGGGCTACAAAAGTTTTGAAATATTTTGGTATCTCCAAGTTTGTGGTGTGTCTATATCATGACTGACTGGTTTGGTTTGGTTTGGTTTTATGGCACATCAACCATTGTCGGTTATTTAATGCCAAATCCATTTTTATACATATAAGTAAAAGGTAAAGTTAGCAACCGTAGTCGAGGGGGACCCGAAGGCTCACTTTTCAATAGCTACTAGACCAAGGTGTTGAGGAGGGCACTATTCCATTCTCTGGATTGCTCCCTTTTACCCTTGGTCCTTACCTTATAGTACTGAGTGTTAAGCAAGGCGGCATCAAATACACATTAGGCCAAAAACAATTTAATTTAGCATAAGTACAGTTTTTTGTTTACATACAGTTAAATGTAAAACCAGTTCAATTTCAAACAATTCAGTTTAGCATAAGCACCCATTTTAAATGTCAAAAAAAGTCCAATTTTAAATAATTCAGTTTAGCATAAGTACAGTTTTTTGTTTACACAAAGTTAAATGTAGAAATAGTTCTATTTGCAACAATTCAATTTAGCACCGGTTTCGATTTCTTTATTTAATGGCACAACAACTTTCGTTGGTTATTTAATGCCAAAGCCATAATTCAAGAAGAACAGTAGTGGTACTATTTAATCATTAACTGGGAAGATAAGAGGGTTCATTCCTTTACCAAGGGTATTTGTCCGAAAGTGAACGTAATAGTATGATTGGAGTTTGAACTTGCTTACTATAATTCCACAGTTCTTTGCTTTAACCATTACACCGCCAGGACCCATAGATGGGACCCTATCAGGTGCTACTGGAGGTGCCCGTGGTGTAATGGCTATTGTCGTAGGAAATGGACATGGCGACACGAGTTCAAATCCTGGACGAGACTGATTGCATTTCACATAGCACTAATACCCTTGGGAAAGGTATGAATCCAATTATTCTCCCTCCAGCTATGAGTAAATAGAAGGGCAGACTGAGTTCTTTAGCCTTGGTGAGGCAACTAGTCTAGGAGAAGGAAAACTCTGAATTCAAACCTGTTAAACTTCGCTTAAAAATTGACCTTGTGTCATTTCCTGCCCGAGCGGAGGGTTTGGGCAAATAGGATCAGGTGCTACCACTCTGAACTTGCTTACTATAATTCCACAGTTCTTTGCTTTAACCATTATACCGCGAGGACCCATAGATGGGACCCTATCAGGTGCTACCACTCTGAGCCAAAATGGACCTAGGATGGATGGCAATAATTGGGTTGTCCACATTCCCCAAAGCGCCAGCATTACAGGAGCTTTACCAACAGATTGTTTCATGTCATATTACCAGGACACTCATTGGGGGAGTCTTACTCCTCTGCAGAGATGCAGTTGGTGTATTCTGCAGCCCCAGCTGACTGAACCCAATCACAGTTGAATAAGTTCAAGCTGTGACTGGTACCCGATGAGGTTGTTAGTATCATGGTAATTGGTGCACTGACGCCTTGTGCATTTCTCCATGTGTGTGATTTAAAAACCACACAGATTAATATGCAATCTAATCTAATTTGGTAACTTATACTGTACAAATTTGAACTGGGCCATAATGCTGTCGAAATGACTAAACCTTTGTTGTGTAAAAGATGAATCTGCAGTTGATTGTAGTATAGCAACTAGATGGTTGATGAAATTTTGTTCTGTTTGCAAGGACGTTGCTGATCATATAAGGTAAAGTAGGCCTAAGAGTGTGGATTCCGAGGCTGTGCTTTAAGTATTCAAAGCATATGAGATGAGTCTGGCATCTTGTAGGTCAATGTGGTTCAACATCTACACAATCTCAGTAAAAACATCTGGAACTACCAAACTGTACCTCATGTTACCAAAATATTGTAAAACTTTTGACTCACTCTCGTATTTTGAATAAAATCAATGTCATTCATTGTTTATTTCTTATTTCTATTGATATAAGTGAATGAAAATGAACGTGTGCTAAAAATTCTTGACTGAACCAAAAATAAATTCCTTTTTTTTTTGGTTTTTTAAATGAAAAAAATTATGGGCAAGAAATATATGTACAAAAAAATGAACTTAGGCTCATTTAAAAGTATTATTGACAAAATTTGTTTACAAATCATATATTCAATAAATGTATAAATAGGATTTGGCATTAAATAACTTATCCCAGTTGCCTGGGGCTGTAGAATACATCGACTGCTTCTCTGCAGAGAGGTAAAACTCCACCAACGACTGTTCTGGATATGACACTAAATAATCTGATGGTGAGGTTCCAGTGGGGCAGGAACTTCGGGGGATGCAGAGAATCCCTTCATTGCCATCCCTTCCAGGTCCACTATGGCCTGGAGTGGTAGCACCTGATAGGGTCCTATCTATGGGTCAAACAGAACTAAACTGTGTACTTATGCTCAACTGAATTGTTTGAAATAGAACTGTTTTTAACATTTAAACTGCATATTTATGGTAAACTGAATTGTTTGAAATAGAACTGTTTTGACATTTAACCGTGCGTGAACAAAATCTGTACTTATATTAAACTGAATTGTTTGAACTTGTATCAAAATTAATTAATTCAGCTTTAAATGACCCAAAAAGTGTTGATACACCATAAAATAAAACAACGAACTGGCCAACCAACTATTGAATAACCTACAATGGTTGATATGCCATAAAACCGAACTAAACCAAATCCCATATATTTGATATATACGTATAAAGAGGATTTGGCATTAAATAACTTACAATAGTTGATATGCCATAAAACGCAACCAAACCAAATCCTATATATTTAATATATATGTATAAAGAGGATTTGGCATTAAATAACCTACAATGGTTGATATGCCATAAAACCTAACCAAACCAAATCCTATATATCTAATATATATGTATAAAGAGGATTTGGCATGAGATAACCTACAATGGTTGATATGCCATAAAACACAACCAAACCAAATCATATATATTTAATATATATATATAAGGAGGATTTGGCATTAAATAACCTACAATGGTTGATATACCATAAAACAATCAAACCAAAACTTTCAGCTCTTCTTCCTTAAAGTATGATTGAATAGTTGGGCAAAGTGCGTTCTTTTGCCTGAGTTAGGCAACCAATCTAAAAAAAGGAAAACTCTGAATGCAAATCAGATTCACTCTACTTAGAAACTGATCTTGTGTCTCATCCTTCCCAGGAGGGATTTGAGCAATTACCTAGGTGCTTAAACTTAAAAATCTTGTAACTCAAGCTTTTTGTGTGCCTGTTAAGATTTCTTTCCAAATTGCATGGAAATAAATTAAAAATAAATTTGGGATCAAAAGTTCACCTCATCAGGAGGTAACAAAATTGAACCCGTTCTTCTGTCACCGAATTTCATATGAAATGGGGATTGTGACTTTCATGGGGTGAAAAAATAAGAGATTTGTTGAAATATAATAATCTATGCTGGATTGAGTGAGGTGATGTTTTGGGATTGGCAGGTCTGAATGGAAAGTTTGCAAGCAGAAACTGGTGTCATTTTTTGTCAAAAGCAGATAAGATCTTTCAGGAAGAAAATTGTTTTCTCACTTGGTGAGATGAACTTAACAGATTTCTCAAATTGAATTAATTTTTTTTTTATAAACAAGACAACCCATGACAACTTTGTGACAATACTCTTTGATATTGATGCTTCTGTTTGGGATAGGAAGGATTCTAATTAGAATTTCATTGTTGACAGCACTGTCCATGATGATATTGTTGCTTCTGTTTATGATTGGAGGAAAAGATTCTTATTAGTGTTTCATAGTTAATAGCTGTCCATGATGATATTGATGCTTCTGTTTAAGATAGGAGGAAGGGATTCTTATTAGTGTTTCATAGTTTATAGCTGACCATGATGATATTGATGCTTCTATTTAGGATAGGAAGGATTCTAATTAGCATTTCATTGTTAACAGCACGGTCCATGATGATATTGATGCTTCTATTTGTGATAGAAAGGGAGGGTTTGAATTAGCATTTCATAGTAAACAGAATGTTCCATGATGAAAAGAAAGAGTGTCGTTCATACAAACACTACACTGCATCTGTTGTCCATGATGATATTGATGCTTCTGTTTGGGATAGGAAGGATTCTAATTAGAATTTCATTGTTGACAGCACTGTCCATGATGATATTGTTGCTTCTGTTTATGATTGGAGGAAAAGATTCTTATTAGTGTTTCATAGTTAATAGCTGTCCATGATGATATTGATGCTTCTGTTTAAGATAGGAGGAAGGGATTCTTATTAGTGTTTCATAGTTTATAGCTGACCATGATGATATTGATGCTTCTATTTAGGATAGGAAGGATTCTAATTAGCATTTCATTGTTAACAGCACGGTCCATGATGATATTGATGCTTCTATTTGTGATAGAAAGGGAGGGTTTGAATTAGCATTTCATAGTAAACAGAATGTTCCATGATGAAAAGAAAGAGTGTCGTTCATACAAACACTACACTGCATCTGTTGTCCATGATGATATTGATGCTTCTGTTTGGGATAGGAAGGATTCTAATTAGAATTTCATTGTTGACAGCACTGTCCATGATGATATTGTTGCTTCTGTTTATGATTGGAGGAAAAGATTCTTATTAGTGTTTCATAGTTAATAGCTGTCCATGATGATATTGATGCTTCTGTTTAAGATAGGAGGAAAGGATTCTTATTAGTGTTTCATAGTTTATAGCTGACCATGATGATATTGATGCTTCTATTTAGGATAGGAAGGATTCTAATTAGCATTTCATTGTTAACAGCACTGTCCATGATGATATTGATGCTTCTATTTGTGATAGAAAGGGAGGGTTTGAATTAGCATTTCATAGTAAACAGAATGTTCCATGATGAAAAGAAAGAGTGTCGTTCATACAAACACTACACTGCATCTGTTGTCCATGATGATATTGATGCTTCTGTTTAAGATAGGAGGAAAGGATTCTTATTAGTGTTTCATAGTTTATAGCTGACCATGATGATATTGATGCTTCTATTTAGGATAGGAAGGATTCTAATTAGCATTTCATTGTTAACAGCACTGTCCATGATGATATTGATGCTTCTATTTGTGATAGAAAGGGAGGGTTTGAATTAGCATTTCATTGTAAACAGAATGTTCCATGATGAAAAGAAAGAGTGTCGTTCATACAAACACTACACTGCATCTGTTGAAGCTCCAGAGAGTGAGGAGTTAACCCTTTATTGCCATTAATCCCTGGTCCATTCTGACTCAGAGAAGTTGTATCTATTACGGTCGCTTTTATGGGTAAAATGTATAAATTTGAAAATGATTATTATACTTGATTTCCTATAACTCTATGCAAATCGTAATAAGAATAGTTACTTGAATTTATAATCTTTTTACAAAAGATTATTATTTGTGTTTGATAGAAATACTTGAAACCATATAACTATGTGCAAGCAAATGATTATTATCAATTAGGAATAGTCATATAATTGTTTATAAATTATTAGTATGAGAAAAGAATACTTGAAACAATGTGAAAATTATTTGTATTAGATTAGAATACTTGAAACCAAATAACTGTGTGCAAATTATTTGTATTAAATAGAAATACTTGAAACAATATAACAGTGGGAAAATTATTTGTATTAGATAGGTATACTTGAAATAATATAATTGTGCACATTATTTGTATTAGATAGGAATACTTGAAACAATATAACTAGGAAAATTATTTGTATTAGATAGGAATACTTGAAACAATATAACTAGGAAAATTATTTGTATTAGATAGGAATCATATTTACCAACCCCTTCGCTCGGGCAGGATATGACACAAGGTTAATTTTTAAGTGGAGTTTAACAGGTTTGAATTCACAGTTTTCCTTCTCCAAGACTAATTGCCTCACCAAAGCTGAAGAACCTAGTCTGCCCTACTATTTACCCATGGCTGGAGGGAGAATAATTGGATTCATACCTTTCCCAAGGGTACTAGTGCTATGTGAAATGCAATCAGTCTCGTCCAAGATTTGAACTCATGTCGCCATGTCCATTTCCTACGACGATAACCATTACACCAAGGGTACCTCCCAAAGTTGTAGTAGATAGGAAAACTTGAAACAATATAACTGTGGGAAAATTATTTGTATTAGATAGGAATACTTGAAACTATATAACTGTGCAAATTATTTGAATCAAGAATACTTGAGGCTATAATTGTTTACAGATGGTTATTTATTTGTCAAATGAAAAAGTCAGACTTTAGCATTAAATAACCCAGCACAGGTTGTCCTGCCATAAAACCAACCAGCATCGATCATATATGTATGGGATTCTATAAATAAAGAGTTCTAACTTATGACTTGCCAAACATCAAGGTAATCCGTAATGAACAAAACTTCTGATAAAAGTTTTGTCTGATTAATTGTTTCCTTTAATTGTCAAACTTAATGAACAGCGGCAATCACAAAGCCACTTTGTAATAAGGGAATCGTTTGTGTTCTCTGAAAACCTATTATTAAAATAAAATAATGATTAATGCTTATGCCGATATCACTTTGATGATAACAGCTGAATGAGTTTTAAAAGATGTTAAGGAGTTCAATACCATTTTACAAATATGTATAAGCCTTCTCATAGCTAAGTAGGCTTCAGAATTCTTAAAATTGTAAACACAAATCCTAAATTATTTTGTGATTTGCAAATTTTGCCGAAATTAATCTTTTATCTGTGAATTAGTATTAGACAGATCTATGGGTATTTCACATACACTATAAGTTAATTTGTAGTTATCTATGTAGCGCTGAACAAAATAACAAAATTTCTTTGAAGAACAACAATGAATGGTTTATTTTTATGACTGAAGTCGACTTGAGTCAGAGTGAGAAAAGGGTCTTTTTGCATATCAGGTAACAGTGTCGCAGGTAGTACACCAGTTCTTTAGTGTATTGCAGGTATCAGCATTAGTTCTTTTGTGTGTATAGCTGGTAGCCGCTGTGATCTTCTTTAGTGGGTATCTGTGGCAACAGTTATCTTCAGTGAAGGTCATCAATGCTGGGTTCCCGTGGCAGGCTACAGGAGAGAGGTCTTTCTTCTTTGCTGGTCTTGTGCTCTCTGTTCTGCTGGCTGACTTCCAAAAAGGGCTAGAAAAAATAGTTCTTGAGAAGAGGAGGGAATGAATACGCACTGCCCGCTGATTGGTCAGTGTGTGGCCGAATTGCTTGTCGGGGGCATTAATTCACGAAAGAAAACAGTTCTGTGACTGCTACAGATCCATAGAACTCCAGACTGTCTTGACCTTCAGACCAAGGTTAGAGAAGAGTGTTTATCTACCTCAGACATATTCTTGTTCACCGACAGCACATGGCAAAAATGAAATGAAATGAGCCAAGTCCAATGGATTCCTCCATTGCACTTGGAGGATCATAAAATTATAATCCTCATCATCAGTTCATCAATGAACACATGGTCACAGTCATTATCAAGAAAAATCATAATGTGATAATTGTTTTCTAAGGAGGATAATCATTTGTTACTTGAAACCATATAATTGCTTGTAAATTATTTGTGTTTGATAGGAATACTTGAGATAATCTGTGTGCAAGCAAACAATTATAGTTTAATAAGAATCGTTGTTATTATTATTATTAGGTTGGTTGGTTGGTTGGTTGGGATTTTTATGACATATCAACCTTTGGAGGTCATTTAACGCCAAATCCATTTTTATGCAAATAGTTCTATTTCAAACAATTAAGTTTCGCATGAATACACAGTTTAATTGTCAAAAACATTTCTATTTCAAGCTATTCAGTTTATTTAAACAGTTTTAATTTGGCTAAGTATAAGTACAGATTTTGTTTACACACATTTAAATGCCAAAACAGTTCTATAAACTATAAAATATTAAACAATTCAGTTTAGTGTGGGTACAGTTTCAATGTCAAGAACAGTTCCATTTCAAACAATTCAGCTTAGCATAAGCATGCAGTTTAAATGTAAGTACACAGTTTAATTGTCAAAAACATTTCTATTTCAAGCTATTCAATTTAGTCAAACAGTTCTAATTCAAACAATTCAGTTTAGCATAAGTATGCAGTTGAGTTCTATTTAACCTTTAGATAGGGCCCTATCAGGTGCTACCGTTTTGGGGCAGAGTGGACCTGGGAGCAATGGCAATGAAGGGGTACTCTGCATTCCCTAAAGCTCTAGCATCACTGGAACCTCACCATCAGATTGTTTAGTGTCATATCTAGGACACTCATTTGGGAGGGGGTATCACCCCTCTGCAGAGGTTCAGTTGGTTTATTCTACAGCCCCAGCCGACTCAGCAATACACAGGGTTAATGTCAGAACAGTTCTATTTCGAGCAATTCAGTTCAGCATAAGTACACAGTTTAGATGTCAAAACAGTTCTATTTTTAACAATTCAGTTTAGCATAAATATGCAGTTAAATGCAAAAAACAGTAAACTCAAATCACGGATTAGTTCTATTTAACCCTTAGATAGGACCCTTATCAGGTGCTACCGCTCCAGGCCAGTGTGGACCTGGAAGTGATAGCAATAACAGGGTACTCCACATTCCCCAAAGCTCCAGCATTACTGGAAACCCACCGTCAGATTCTTTAGTGTCATATCCAGAACACTCATTGCGGTTTGGGTGGAGAAGCAGTCGGTGTATTCTACAGCCCCAGCCAACTGGGCAAAGGAGCAGTTGGTAGGAGTGCTTAGCGCTATATAACTCAGTGTAAATTATTTCTATTTGATACAATATTTGATATCATATGACTGAGCGCAAACAAATGATTATCGGCTAAAAAAAAGGAACATTGAAATTATATGTTGAACATTTAGGAATGAATCAAATTTTGACATCAAATAACCCATAAGGAGTTGGTATGTCATTAACGTAAACTGCATCCGATAGTAAGGCTCCAATTATGGGACCATGGAGAATGTGGGGTCACCCTTTTATCATATCATATTTACCAACCCCTCCGCTCGGGCAGGATTTGACACAAGGTCAATTTTTAAGCAGAGTTTAACAGGTTTGAATTCAGAGTTTTCCTTCTCCTAGACTAGTTGCCTAACCAAGGCTGAAGAACCTAGTCTGTCCTACTATTTACCCATAGCTGGAGGGATAATAATTGGATTCATACCTTTCCCAAGGGTATTAGTGCTATGTGAAATGCAATCAGTCCGGTCCAGGATTTGAACTTGTGTCACCATGTCCAATTCCTACGACGATAACCATTACACCACGGTCACCCTGTATAGCCATTACTTCCAGTCCCCTCTGATCTAAAGTGGTAGTACATGTTTGGGTCTCATCAATTTCTTAAACAGATATGTTTGAAAATTAATGGCATTTGATAGGAATACTCGAAACCATATAAGTGTGTGCCAATTATTTTTAGAGTTACTTGAAGATATAATTGTTTATTAATTATTATCATTATTATTATTAATTACTAGAAAACATAATAGCATGCAAATTATTGGTGTTAGCTAAGAATACTTGATACTATATATCTGTGTGCGTATTATTTGTGTTAGATCAGAATAGTTGAAACTATATAACTGTGCAAACAAATTAATATAGTCAAATAAAAAAGTTCAGGTAAAAAAAATGAAAAAATAAAAATAGTTATGATTGTAATCAAATATTTATCAATGAATCAAATTTTGGCATTAAATAACCCATAAGAAATTGATATGCCATTTAACAAATTAACCATACCAGACTTATGAATAGTTATAACTGTAATCAAAAATTTTGAAATTACTCAAATTTTCACAATAATTAGCCCACAAGGGGTTGATATGCCTTAAAACAAATGAACCAAACTGAATTTATTAGTATTTTGTTCATCAAATAATCCATAAGTTTCGCCCGGACTTTGATTCAGAGCGAGGCTCCGATAAGGAATAATGGCAGATTTGAGGCCGTAAGGCGCCAGCTATGGCTGGGCTACTTTCAGGTGGGTGAGCTGCATTATTGACTCCTTTGGCCCCTTTGTATAGCACTGGACCTTGCTGTCCAGTTTAAGCTATAACCAGGCATACATGCCTGGACCCAGATTTGGGTCCAAGACCAGTTTGGCTCATCAGGCTCACATTGCACTAAGTGGGTCGATGAGCAACATAGACTGGCAGGGTTTGAGCCTAGGCTCGTACTTGACCTCCTCCTCCCCTAATCCCCACTTTAATCGACCTTTGGGTCATTGACCTTGTGTCAAGCCCTGTCTGGTGGGAGGCAGAGGCAAATAGGCAAATAATCCGAAAGAACCGTTTCCAGTTCAACGCAATAATTCAAATTTGAATGATTGTGTTGAACATGAAACAGCTTTTATAGACAATTAAATCTAAAACGTTGATCATAATTGATTATTTATTTTACTCCCTGTGAGTTTTTCACACCAGCTCTCAATAGTGGCTTTCTTACCAAAGTCTGAATAATAGGAAATCTCCTCAAATCTCCTGAATTCTTCACCAGTTCACAAAATCTATTCTCCCTTCAGCTATGGGTAAATAATAGGGCAAACTGAGCTCTTTAACCTTAGTATGGCAACCAGTCTAGGAGAAGGAAAACTAATATCCTTGGGAAAAGTATGAATCCAACTATTTGGTTTGGTTTCATTGTCTTTGTTTAATGGTATATCAACCTTTTTGGGGTTATTTAAAGTGAAATCCATCTTTGTAGATTAACAGTAGTAGAATTTTTTGACCCAGAGTTAGAGGGATTAGTATTGATCGTATTTTTCCCTTAGGTATTTGTCTAAAAATGAACGTAATACTGTCTGTGGAGATTGAACTCACGTACAGCAATGGGTAAATAATTAGGCAGACTAGACTCTTTAACCTTTCTATGGCAACTGATCTTGGAGAAGGAAAACTCTGAATTCAAACCTGTTGAACTCTGCTAAAAAATTGGCCTTGTGTCACATTCTGCTCATGGCTGAGGGGTTGAGTAAATATATACCAGGATGTCATGTAACTGTGTGCAAACAAATAATTAGAGACAAATAAAACAAAATGCAATGGAACATAAATAATATTGTGATGATTAAAATTATGCCATAAAATAATCCATAAAGAGTTGATATGCCATTAAATGAATAAGCCAAGTCCAACTTTTCCATTTTTGGACCGTCATCTTATTTTCAGCATGAAGTGGTGGGGTGGGGGTGGGGGTTATATCAGCTAACAAATAAGCAAAAAAGAATTCACTAGTAATGACGCCAATATCAACCAGTATGTCTGGTAAACAAAATACTATTGCCCAAATCTTGACAATTGCTCTGTCTGTATTTGACAAAGCCCGAATCTTTGTAACCTCATGGGGTGAGAGTGTTGAGGGAGAGTGTCAACTGTGCTTGTTGATACCACTGCTGTTTGTAAGGTTTGAACCTGAGCCAGTTTGATTGTTACCTGAAGTTGTGCCAATGAAACCTAACCAGTGGAAATAACACATCACACTTCAAGAACTATGCCTTTGTTGCACCATTTTTTTCTGTGTTGTACCATTTGTTCAAAGACTGTTAAGCTAAGGTGTGGTTAGGGCTTAAAAATGTCTATCAACAAAATGAGCCAAGGTTTTTTTTTGTTTTTTTTACCTTGACTTGGCATTTTTTCCTTCCAGACAAAAAAAACTATGCTTGAAATATTATTGCATTGTTTATTTACATTTAGATAATCATATTAGATTTGACCAGATTTTCCAAAATATTAGATTCTCCAAAATTTTCCAAATTTATAGATTCTACAAAATTCTTCAAATATTAGTTTCTTTGAAATTCTTGATTCTCCAAAATTCTCCAAGATATTAGTTATTATAAAATTCTCCAAAATTCTAGATTCTACAAAATTCTTCAAATATTAGTTTCTTTGAAATTCTTGATCCTCCAAAATTCTCCAAGATATTAGTTACTATAAAATTCTCCAAAATTCTAGATTCTACAAAATTCTTCAAATATTAGTTTCTTCAAAATTCTACAAAATTTTAGATTCTACAAAATTCTCCAAAATATCAGATTTTAGATTCTGCAAAATATTAGATTCTACAAAATTCTTTCTGAAACTACATATAATTTTTTTTTTTTCAAACACTGCAGTGAAGATTAATTCTTAAAACCTTTTTGCCTGTAAGCAAAAAAAAGAATATATATTTTCATTGAAAATTGAATTGTTACTGTTACATAGTAATGAAAGCAAAGTTAGCTACCTTAGTCGAGGGTGACTCGAAAGCTTCCTTTTCAATAGCTACTACACCAAGGTGTAGGGGAGCGCACTACTCCATTCCCTGGATTGTTCCACTTTACCCTTGATCCTTACCTTATAGTGCTGAGTGCTAAGCAAGGCGGCATCAAGTACCATTTTTTGAGTCATCGGTATGACTCAAGCTGGGATTGAACCCCGGTCTCCTGGACCATTGGCAAACACTCTACTTATTAGGCTAATGGCCAAAACCATTTAACTGTGTGCAAAGAAATGAGCTTTGACTTGTTTAAAATGTTACTTATAAACTATTTTCTTACTAATTATGTATTTAATATATATATTCATAAACAGGATTTGGTAATAAATAACCCACAATAGTTGATATGCCATAAAAACCAACCACCCTACATAATAGGACTTATGATTAAGTCATGTTAAAAGCAATCATTCCCTTCCAATCACCAAAGTTCAGTAGCAATGTGACAGTCTCCATAATCAGAAGGGTGACCACTTAATAGTGGGAAGTACTGGAAGGTTGGTTGAGTTTTATGGCATATCAACCGTTGTAGGTTATTTAATGCCAAATTCATTTTTAAGTAAATAATCAGTTCTATTTCAAACAATTCAATTTAGCATAAGTACACAGTTTAATTGTCAAAAATATTTCTATTTCAAATTATTCAGTATAGTCAAGCAGTTCTAATTCAGCTAATGCAGTTTCATATAAGTATAGATTTTGTTTGCACACAGTTAAATGTCAAAACAGTTCTATGTTAAACATTTCAGTTTAATGTAAATACAGTTTCAATGTCAAAAAACAGTTCTATTTCAAATAATTCAATTTCGCATAAGCACGCAGTTTAAATATAAGTACAGTTTAATTGTCAAAAACATTACTTTAAGCTATTCAGTTTAATCAAACAGTTCAGTTAAGCATAAGTATACCATTAGTTCTATTTAACCCATAGATAGGGCCCTATCAGGTGCTACCACGCCGGGCTAGAGTGGACCTGGGAGTGATGGCAATAAAGGAGTACTCCGCATTCCCCAAAGCTCCAGCATCACTGGAACCTCACCATCAGATTATTTAGTGTCATATCAGGACACTCGTTGGGGGGGGGCTTACCCCTCTGCAGAGAAGCAGTCAGTGTATTCTACAGCCCCAGCTGACTGGGCAATAGGGAGTACTGTAAGGAACCTGAGGCTTATATACAAAAACTTAGTTATTCACAATAAGTAAGCAATGTAATATCAAATAGGAAAATATTGGGTAAAATGTGGAAGAAAAATTAAAAAGAAAACAAGGCGACCAAAAAAAAATCAATAAGTATCATTGATATACATGGAGATGGAATAAAAACAAAGCTTGCTGGTTGGATATCAAGAGAAATTAAAATAAAAATTGAAAAGCCAGACAGGAATGGAAAACTTAGAAATTGTGATATGTTAAAATTATTTATTGCATGATAAAGCACAAGACTGGTAAGAGAGAGGATATTGTATAACTTGGGAAAAGCAGAAATTCCCGAAAATACCTTTGTAAAACTTGTATCTTTTCTATATTTACCAACCCCTCCGCTCGGGCAGGAAATGACACAAGGTCAATTTTTAAGCAGAGTTTAACAGGTTTGAATTCACAGTTTTCCTTCTCCTAGACTAGTTGCCTCACCAATGCTGAAGAACCTAGATTGCCCTACTATTTACCTACAGCTGAAGGGAGAATAATTGGATTCATATCATTGCCAAGGGTATTAGTGCTATGTGAAATGCAATCAGTCTCATCCAGGATTTGAACTTATGTCGCTGTGTCCATTTCCTATGACGATAACCATTACACCACAGGCACCTCCAAAACTTGTATCTTATCAACAGTTAAATGTACTACAATCAAACATACTAAATATACCAGAAGTACATTCACTACATTTAGTACATTCATATACTTTTAAAATCTGCTATACCCTCGTGTAATTATAATATGGTTTGGTTTGGTTTCTTTGTTTAATGGCATATCAGCCTTTGTAGGTTATT
>OY757930.1:78116203-78438703 GCA_963585895.1 Sepioteuthis lessoniana | reverse complement strand
GAACCAAGTTCAAATCCAGTATCAGGCTGTTTGCCTTTCACATTGTACTAATCATATTTACCAACCCCTCCGCTCGGGCAGGATATGACACAAGGTCAATTTTTTTAAGCGGAGTTTAACAGGTTGGAATTCATAGTTTTCCTTCTCCTAGACTAGTTGCCTCACCAAGGGCTGAAGAACCTAGTCTGCCCTACTATTTACCCATAGCTGGAGGGAGAATTATTGGATTCATACCTTTCCCAAGGGTATTAGTGCTATGTGAAATGCAATCAGTCTCGTCCGGAATTTGAACTCGTGTTGCCGTGTCCATTTCCTACGATGATAACCATTACACCACAGGCACCTTTCACAACGTACTAATGCCTTGAGAAAAGTATGAATCCAATTATTTTCCACTCCCTGTCTGGGTAAATAACAGAACATACCTGGCTCTTTTGGTTTGGTTTGGTTTGTTTTTTTTGTTTAATGGCATATCAACCTTTGTAGGTTATTTAATGCCAAATCTATTCTCCTAGAAGAACAGTAGTGGTACTATTTAACCCATAGCTGGGAGGATAAGGGGGGTTCATACTTTTTCAAAGGGTATTTGTCTGAAAGTGAATGTAATAGTACAACTGGTGTACGAACTCGCTTAATACGATTTTGCAGTCCATCGCTTTAACCATTACACCATGAGGACACCCCCAAGTTGGGTTAAGTTGGGTTGGTGTGGTTTGGTTTCTTTGTTTAGTGGTATATCAACCTCTGTAGGTTATTTAATACCAAAGCCATCCTTTAATAAGAACAGTAGGGGTACTATTTAACCCATAGATGGGAGGATAAGGGGGTTCATACCTTTCCCTAGGGTATTTGCCCGAAAGTGAACGTAATAGCCTGGCTCTTTAGCCTTGGTATGTAAACTGGTCCTGAAGAAAATTGACCTTGTGTCACATTCTGTCCCTGATGAAGAGGTTGGATAAATACATAGATGGAGATTTGACTGATAATCCTTAATCCTTAAATATCTCTCCGATATCAAATCGTTGATGTATCTTTACAAATGAAAGGAGTAAATCCCATACCTTTATCTTCTTATTACTTCAGAGTTGCCAAGCCTCACTTACCCAGTCGGCTGGGGCTGTAGAATACATGGATTGCATCTCTGCAGAGGGGTAAGACCCCACCCCAATGAGTGTCCTGTGGCCCAGTCAGCTGGAGCTTTAGAAACCACTGACTGCATTTTTGCAGAGGGGTAAGACCCCAATGAGTGTCCTGGATATGACACTAAACAATCTGATGGTGAGGCTCCAGTAATTTTGGAGCTTTGGGGAATGTAGAGTACCACTTCACTGCCATTACTCCCAGTTCCAATCTCACCTAGAGTGGTAGTACCTGATAGGGTCCTATTTATGGGGCAAATAGAACTGTTTGACATTTAAACTGAGTGCAAACAAATAACTTATGCTAAACTGAATTGCTTGAAATAGAATTCTTAGTTAATTTAACTGTGTTAACAGATGACTGATGTTTAATTAAATTGTGTTATATACCCTACCTATGAACATTAATGAGTATGTCCCATTTCTCATAAATGCATTGGGCACTATTGTGAGTGGGGTGACATGCTAACTAAGTAGTCACCATGAGGAGTGGTTACCTTCTTCATGCTGCTGGCAAGTATTGTATTTTATTTATGTTATAAAGATTTCCATTTCATTTCCAACCTCCGTTTTGGTTATTTCCCATTCAATAACCTTTTGTTAGATTACAACAAGTTGTTAGTGATACATACCAATATTCGGAGCCATTTAACTTTGCTGACTTATGCTAAATTGAATTGTTAAAAATAGAACTGTTTTATCCTTTAACTGGGTGTATCTTCATGATTTGTTTGCAAATCATATATTTTTTGATATATATGTGTGTAAACAAGATCTGGCATTAAATAACCAACAATGGTTGATATGCCATAAAACAAAACCAAATCACTGTACCTGCTTCTATATTAACAAAGTCCTATAGCTTTGCAAAAACTTGTTCTTCAGTCTATTCCCAAATGATATTTGCAGTTATTGTTTTTGCATTTGTAATAATAGCATCTTTCATTTTTTTAGATCTCTATTATTGTTAATTTTGACGAGTATTTTTTTTCATCTTTTAGTTTTTACTTACTTTTTAATACAATTTTTTAAATACAAATCCCCATTCTACAACAGGGAGAAGATAACACAACTTGAAAATTATAAAGGATCTAATCCAGAAGTATCAAACATTAAGTCTGCTGTATCATCCGACTCATGGTCAAGTCTAGTCTGTCCAATTTAATTAATTTACTTCTTAAACGAGTTATAACTGGTGTTTTTTCACTGAAAAACAAGTGATAACATATTTTCTTAGCTCTCCAGGACTCTGCTAAGTATTCTAGCTGATTTCAACTCTCTTATGTTATAAACAGTATCAATTCTTCTTGTCTCTTTTCTATGTTTTTATCTATTGTTCTCATCATCATCATATCGCGCTGGTAGCACGGATATCCCTGACCCTCTCTCGCCACTCCTCCCTATCGTTCATCGCCCTAGGTAGGTCTTCAGGACAACATCCCGTATCCTCACATAGCTGCTGAATGTATGTTCGTGCTGGTCGTCCTGCTTTTGCGCGGCCATGTGTGGGGATCCATCAGAGTACATCTCTTATGAGTTCGCCTCTGCTTCTCCAGCAGTGTCCTGCATGTCTGGTTCATCTAACTTGAATAGTTTTCGTGATAGGGGGCAGGTGGCCGTACAGTTGGTGTCTTGTGGGGTGTTGCTGCCAGGACTTGTTCAGGATTGCACGCAGCATTCTTGTGTAATTGCCATCTAGCTTCTTCTCCAGCCGTTTTGTAAGCGTCCATGTAGTGCAGCCATATAGTAGTATCGATGTGACCGCTTCCTGGAAGAAACTGCGTTTTATTTTATCGGTTAGGTCTGATTTCCATATAATCGATAGCCTGTTGATAGCTGTCCATGCTTTCGTTAACCTCATGTCGATGTCCTTTTCGGTTGATTCGACGCTGCTTCCTAGGTAAGTGAATTTGTCTACTAGTTTAAGAGGGGTTCCTTCTAGAGTGGAGATGTCCCCCATTTGGTTATAGCATATATATTCCGTTTTGTGTGCATTAACATAGAGGCCTATGCTTGCTGCTGCTCGTTCCAAACTATGCAGAAGTGTTTCGGCTTGGTCAGGTGTATTTGCCAGTATCGCTATGTCATCGGCGTAGTCGGCGTCGGTAATTGTTGTTGCGGGGTACCTTCTGCTTCTTTTCTTCGTCAGTTCGAAGCCATTCTCTTTGATTTTGTCAATCGATGTTCTAAGTACGTAGTCTAGACAAATGATAAAGAGGTAAGGAGCCAGCGTGTCCCCTTGTAGTACTCCTGCTACAATGTCAAAGTATTCTATGTCTCCATCCGGTGATCGTACTTTTACTTTAGTGTTTCTATAGAGAATCGTTATTGCCGCTACGGTTTCTTTAGGTATGCCGTATGCTAGTAGGATTTGTTCCATCTTTCCTCTGTGAATGGAATCGAAAGCCTTGGTAAAGTTGACAAATATTAATGTCACTTGTAGGTTCTTTGCCCGTACACCTTCAAGGATTCTACGGATGGTTAATATTTGTGAGGTCGTGGATCTATTTCTTCGGAAGCCATTTTGGTTTTTTCTAAGTATGTTGTCGATTTTGGGTTCTATGCGGTTTCGTAGTAGGGCATTTTAAATTTTGGCTGCTATGGATGTAAGTGTTATGCCTTGGTAGTTTTTGGCTAATCCGAGGTCCCCCTTTTTAGGGAAGGGGAGTATGCATCCCTTCATCCATCTATCTATCGGATTTTGATTGTATACTGCGTTGCAGTGTCAGAGCAGTATGTCGTCGAATTGTCTGGTCTTCCATACTTCCGGGGGAATTTCGTCCAGCCCTGCAGCTTTTCTATTTTTAATTTTTCTGAGAACCGAGTCGAGTTCTTCTTGTGTGAACGGTCCTAAGAAAAAGTAAAAGCCTAAAACACCTAATGCTACCACAGCCCCCCCACCCAAGAGAAAGGGAAAAAAAAAAAATGAAATGAATATTCTCCCCCCCCCAGTAGACCGCCTCCAAAACTACCTAAAATTCAGTAGTAAATAAAAGTTAAAACGAAGAAGGAGCATTTGAACTCAGGAGCCAACAGGAAAAAAAAAATATATAAATCTATTGTTCTAAGTGCTCAAAATATGGTTGATATCATTGACACATTTGTATTCTATCGTTTTTTTCCTCCTCCCTCTGGCAAGGTCCCAGTATTTATCTAATTTTTTTACTTATTATGATTTTTGAATTCAATATATCCTGTTAAATATATATTTACAGTGGTTATGTAACCAATCTTTTTGCAGTAGACCTTTGAATTTTTGCAGAGACCAATGATTCCTGTCAAATGAGGCTGTAAAATACACCGAATGCATCTGTGCAGAGGGGTAAGAACCCCACCTCCGACAACTTGCAGTGAGTGTCCTGGATATGACATCAAACCATATGATAGCAAAGATCCAGTTCTGGAGCTCGAGAGAATGTGAAATACCCCTTTATTACCATTACTCCCAGGCCCACTCTGACCCAGAGTGGGTCGAATAAAACCGTTTAATATTTAAACTGTGGGCAAATAAATGACTTACATTGAATTGTTAGAAATAGAACAGTTTCATCATTTAAGAGTATGTTACCTATAAACTATTTACTTCCAAATCATATATTCTCAGCATATATACATAAAGCAGACTTGTCATTAGATAACCTGTAAGGGTTGACATGCCATAAAACCAAACCAAACCAAACCAAACTAGAAACCAGTTGATGCAACTTGCATAATGCTGTACCCATATAGATAAATGGTAGTGTGACAAGATATCTATAATCATCTAAAGGTTATAAGTAAAGTAAAGTTGGCGACCATAGTCGAGGGTGACTAGAAGGATCCCTTTTCAATAGCTACTACACTGAGTTGTAGGGAAGGGCGCTACTCCTTTCCCTGAATAGTTTATCTTCAACTATTAAGGGTTAAAAATAGATTTGGACAATTTCTATGTCTATTCTGGCTCTGAGAATTCTTACTTATAAGGACTGTACAATTATGTGGATGAGTTTTTTCCCCCCATATCTCATATTCTTTCTTTTCTTATTGTTAACAAAGTTATCAAAATATATATTGACTCCTTCGTCCATTTTCTTTGACCAAAACATCGCAAAAATTTTTTAGAATAATTGTCCTAATTTTGGCCCGAAAAAATCTAGTTTAATCGTCTATTTGCATGAAAAATTCAAATGAATTTAATACTATTGATTAATACTAATTGTGCTTTTAATATTTTCTACTTCGGGATTAACTTTTCAGGAAAAGAGTTAAAATTGGTATTTATCCAACCCCCCATACAGCTGGAATGTGATTCAAGGTTGGTTTACTGAGGGGACCCCACAGGAAGTAATCCTCCCATTAGGAGAGTACTAATAATATCTCATATATTTGTTTGTATTTTAACTCAGAGTTGATGTATATAAATATGTATGAAAATATGTATATATATATATATATATATATATACACACATTTATATATAAATACATATAAATGTATATATGTATATATATATAAATACACACACACACACACACATATATATATAAATAAATACATATATGTATACATATATATATATATAAATACATAAATATATATGAATACATATATATATATATATATAAAAATACATATATATATATAAATACATATATATACATATATATGTATATATATATATATATATATATAAATGAATACATATATATACAAATACATATATGTATATGTATAAATACATATATATGTAAATAAATGAATATATATATATAAATATAGATAAATATATATATAAATACATTTATATATATAAATATATAAATAAAAATACAAATAAATATAAATACATATTATATATATAAATACATATATATGATTATATATATATATAAATACATATATATATATATATATATATATATAATATATATATATATATATATATATATATGTATATATATATATATGTAGATGTTAGATATAAAAATATATGTAAATATATATTTATATATAAATATGTATATATATAAATATATATTAAAATATATACATAAATATAAATAGACATATATATATATATATATATATATATATATATATATATATATATATATATATATATATATATATATATATAAAATCTTAAGCATATATAAGTACAGACATGCACTTTTTAAAAATCCAACATAATAACGTATTTTGCCCATAACCCAGAAGTCCCTACATGAAAACTACTCTCTGCTACCAATGATAGTTGAAAAGTTCTGGTAGATTGTCTCCAGACAAGTCCTAGGTGAATGAATTAAGGACAAATAATATCTGTTTGAATAGTGTTCATTTTCCTGCTGCGGTTTCTGTTTGGAACAGGCCATTATGTTTGGAAGGGGGAATAACTATATCAGTTAACAATGACAATATTCATTCATTCGATTTTTTCCCATTTCCTAAATTGAATATTTATCCATAGTAAACTATTTGTATGTGGATAACATTGAATAAAATATGAGATTTAAAGGTGCTCTGATCAATAGAAAGCTCACTGGAATAGATATGTTGAATGCTAAAGGAACTATTTTTGAAGAAAATTAACGTTTCATGTCATATTAGTAAATACAGTTCCAGTCTCAATATTTTCTGACAACAGCTCATATGTATATAGAAGAGATGGATTCATGCCTTTCCTAAGGATGTTAATAGAAAGGGAAATACAAATGGTTTAATCAAGTATTTTAAATTGATTTTCTGATTCTTTATTCAAGAATGATAAATATGCTTTGTATGTAAGATATATAAATCCAGTGTTCACCAATGGTCCAGGGTTCAGTTCCAGGTCGAGTTATACCAAAGACTCAAAAAATGGTACTTGATTCTGCTTTCTTAACTGTCAGCATAATGAGATAAGGAGCAAGGGTAAAGTGGAGTAATCAAGGGAGTGGAGTAGTGCCCTCCCCTACACCTCGGTGTAATAGTTATAGAAAAGGGAGCCCTCAGGTCACCCTCTACTAAGGTCACTAACTTTACTTATTTACATATGTATATATATATATATATATATAATTAAAAATCATATAGAAATCAGACCTGACCGATAAAATGAAACACAGTTTCTTCCAGGCAGTGGTCGTGTCGATATTGTCCATTTCCTACGACGATAACCATTACACCACAGGCACTTCCAATATATACATGTTATATTAAATGATTATATATCATATCAAATGATTATACATATCCATATATATGTGTGTTTCAGGTTGAAATCAGACCTGACCGATAAAATGAAATGCAGTTTCTTCCAGGCAGCGGTCGTGTCGATACTGCTGTATGGATGCACCACTTGGGCGCTAACAAAATGGCTGTAGAAGAAGCTAGATGGCAATTACACAAGAATGTTGCAAGCAATATTGAATAAGTCTTGGCGGCAACATCCCACAAAGTACCAACTATGCGGCCACCTGCCTCCCATCATGAAAACTATCTAAGTTAGACGAACCAGACACGCAGGACTCTGCTGGAGAAGCAGAGACGAGCTCATAAGTGATGTACTCCTATGGACCCCTACATATAGCTGAGCAAAAGCAGGACGACCAGCTCAAACATACATACAGCAGCTATGTGTGGATACGGGATGTAGCCCTGAAGACCTGCCAGAGACGATGAATGATTAGGAAAAATGGTGAGAGAGGGTCAGGGATATCCATGCAAGTGTCACGATATGATGATGATGATGATATATATTTTGTTTTGAGCACAGCTGGTATGTAAGTATTTATTTACACAACACCTTCACGACAGGCTGAGTGTGGCACAAGGTCATGTATCTTTAAGCTGACTGGTTTTGGTTGAGTTGGTTGTTTCATGGTGTATCAACCATTTTCATGTTATTTAATGCTGATTAATTTATTTTGTTAAAAGTTTATGTGTTTCAATGTCTTCATATCTTCAAATATTTCAGTTGAATGTAAAAACTGTTCTATTTCAAATAATTCAAATTAGCTTAAGTACAAAGTTTTTTGTTTACACTCAGTTAAATGATCAAACAGTTCTATTTCAAACGATTCAGTTTAGCATAAGCACACAGTTTAGTTCTATTTGACCCTTAGATAGGACCTTATCAGGTGCTACTACTCAGGGCCAGAGTGGAACTGGGATCGATGGCAATGAAGGAGTACACTGTATTCCCCAAAGCTCCATTATTACTGGAGCCTTACCATCAGATTGTTTAATGTCATATCCAGAATACTCATCAGGGAAGTCTTACTCCTCTGCAGAGATGCAGTCAGTGTATTCTTCAGCCCTGCACCCAGACAATAGGACACTTTTTAAGCCGAGTGAAATTGGTTTGAATTCAGTTTTTCATCTCCTAGACTGGTTGCCCAAGCAAAGCTAACGAAGACAGTCTATCCTACTATTATAGCTTGGTTGATTGATTTTACAGCATCTCAATACGTCTTGGGTTATTTTATGCCAAGAGGTTAAGGAATAGCATTCATTGGATGTTCATATTGACAGTCCTATTGAATATGAATAATTTTTAAACAGATCTGTTTGATCTATAGATGGGACCTTAGCACATCCCATCTATGGATTTCCATAATGGCAATGAAGGTATTCTCTACACTTCCCAAAGCTCCTGAACCGGAATATCACCACCAGATATAGTTTTGTGCTATATCTAAGACACCCCTTTTTTGGAAAGGGTCTTACCCCTCTGCAAAAGATACGGTCAATATATTCTAAGCTTGGCTGACTGGGCATCTCTACTTGGGGGAAAATAGATGGAGTCATACATTACCCTGAGATAAATTAGAAACAGATTTGAATTGAGGCTACCAAATCCCTTTCCTACAAAGATAATTTTTATGCTAAGCACACTGTATCTAATTACGTGGTGCCTTCAATAAGTTTCCAGACTTTTTTGTACCAGCATTTAAAATTGTCGTAGACTCTTGAAAATTCAATATGTTATTGCTATACATCTTATGAGATGACTGATCAATTTTTATGATTTCAGGTTCAAATCAACAGCTACAGCAGCAATTGGAATACACCCTACTAAAGCCTGATTGTCACAGCTGGTGAATTTTAAAAATCATGCATTGAGGCCATGTTAGAAGAACGATATGCAATAAAATTCTGTTTTAAACTTGGAAAAAATGCCACAGAAACATATGGAATGCTTCAGACTGCTTTTCAACCATCTTGCATGAATCGAGCATCAGTTTTTGAGTGGCATAAGAGATTCAAGGAAGGCACAGAGTCTGTGAGGGATGATGAGAGATCTGGGAGGAGTAAGGAAGTCAATACACCAGAGTTGATTGGTCAAACGGTTAGGGTTACTATGTTGAGGTTTTAAGGGAGTTCAGCAAGAGATTCCTAAGAGGCCAGCACTGTTCAAATCAGGTCAGTGGCATTTCCACCAGGAAAATGCACCAGTCCACAACTCCATCCTTGTCACAGACTATTTGACCAAGATGGGCATCAAGACAGTTCGTCACCATCCCTATAGTCCAGACCTTGCTCCCTCTGACGTTTAGTTATTCTGTAAGCTCAGAGGCTGTCGTTATGAGACAATTGGAGATGAAAGAGGCTGTGACTAAGGTCATTGATGCACTCACACAAGAGGACTTCCATGGGGCCTTCCAGAAGTTGTTGGAATGGTTCAACAAGTGCATTGCAGCCAGAGGAGATTATTTCAAAGGGGACTAGAGTTTCATGTGTGTACTATCAATAAAAGTGCCCATACGAAAAAAGGTTTGTAAATTTATTGTATGTACCTTGTACTTGAGATAGTAATTGATAATATATATATATATACAATAAAGTTTTCGACTGTTGTCAAGGACAATCTGAAGGCTCCCTTTTCAATAGCTACTACACCAAGGTGTAGGAAAGGGTGCAACTCATTTCCCTGGATTGTTCCACTTTACCCCTGGAATGTACCTTGTAATGCTGAGTGTTAAGCAAGGAGGCATCAAGTACCATTTTTGGGGTTTTTGGTATAACTCAGTCTGGAATTGATCTTCTATCTCTTGAGCTATATATATATATATATATTGTCACGTGGTCTACCACTCAGAGGAGAGAAATAAGGAATTTCCCCTACCACTCCGTGTTTGAATTAACAGGCCGCCAAAGACTGACCGTTAAAAGAGGAATAAGGAATGTAGGTCAATTTCAGCCGGCTGTTGAAGAAATAAGGAATGTCGGTCAATTCCTCACGGCCGAAGTAACAAATCCAGGTCAGAATGAAAGCCAGCAGATGTTTGCACTATGTGACCGGGTGAAAGAGATGGTAGTCCAAACGAATTGCCTGACAGAAGAAAGAGGCTAAATGATTGGCCAGAACCCTAAAGTGGAAGTAGCCCCCTTTTTCATCAGTGGAAATAGGGATAAGGAAATGAGTTTTGAAGACAGATGTCACCATGAACAGATGGGCGAATCTCGTGCCAGACTCCGGGCGAAGAAGCTGAACCGGGATTTTCAGGACAGTAGCTGAGGTGATAAGATATATTGAAACTGCCGCCGAAATTCCCGGGGAAAAGCGGAAAGCTCTTGAACAAGATGACAGACGCATTCAAGCTGAGCTATATAAGATCCCGCTAGCCCGTAAAAGAGAAAATACTCTCAGAAGGAGCCTGTCAAAAAGCTTAGTAAACATTAAGACTGTTTCTCCCTACACTCTTCCTAAGTATTGCAATTACATACCCTCTCTCTCTCAATTTAAAGAAGGAAGAAAGAAAAGAATAAGGACGAAAGACATTTGTATATTGGATATTATCCGCTGATAATATAGCTGACACATTAAATATGTGTGTCTGCATGTATTAAAAACCTTGTTATATTTTATATCTCTCCTCATATCGAAATTTATTCATTGTGTTGTCTGCCTATCAAGTTGTCTTTTGCATGCTCCTTTTCAGCTTCGTTTGCCTCATGTTATTCTCGCTAAATTGTTCTATTCGCCTTTAAAAATATGATACGGGAAACTGGAATTGTTGACTACGATAAATAGTATTATTATATCTAAACCTAGGGGCCCATATCTTCCATTATCCTAGGGGTAGGAAGTGGTAGTGGCCTGGTGGGTGTGTGTGTGTGTTACATGAAATTTGGAAACCCTTTGCCAGCGGCGGTCAGTCTAGCCCCAAATTAACCCCAACATAATCTGCCAGTTTCCCTATGCCCAAAAAGGGAATCTTAACTGGAACTTATTCTGCGAGGGATCAAGTGCCAGGCTGCCCCGTCTTCACACGTGCGAAAAATAAACTCCCGTCTTGGGACAAATATTTTATACCGCATCACAATATGTATATATATATATATATATATACATGTAAATATTTAATCAAGATTTTATGAAAAATAGAAAGAGGATAAGTATGTATTCAACCATGTGATTTTTTCTTGTTTCCTTGACTAAAAATTTTTCTCAACAATGAGTTGATGTAAAGCATGTTAAAGGAAATACAGTGGCAACAGCTTTATGCCATGTAAATAAAAGAGAAATTTCAGAGGTACTTTGACCAATGCAAAACTCGCTGGAATAAGTGTATTGAATAATATGGAGCCAACATCAAAGAAAATTTCATTTATTGCTCTTTTCTCCCCCAGAAATTTTATCATAAAATGTATTAGAAATCATTTTTACTGCATTTTTATAATAAAAATCATTTCCAATGCATTTTTATAGTAAAAATAGTTTCAAATTCATTTTTATTGTAAAAATCATTTCCAATGCATTTTTATACAAGTAAAAATCATTTCCAATGCATTTTTATAGTAAAAATTATTTCCAATACATTTGTCCTTGTGGATAGAGTGTTCGCCAATAGTCCGGAAGACCAGGGTTCAATCCCAGGTCACATCATACCAAAGACTTTAAAAATGGTACTTGATACCTCCTTGCTTAACACTCAGCAATGTAAGGTACGTATCAAGAGTAAAGTGGAGCAATCCAAGGAAAGGAGTAACACCCTCCCCTACAGTTTGGTATAGTAGCTATTGAAAAGGGAGCCTTCTGGGCGCCCTAGACTACGGTCGCCTTTTTATTACATTTTTATAATAAAAATCCTTTCCAATGCATTTTTATAGTAAAAATCATTTCAAATGCATTTTTATAATAAAAATCATTTCAAATGCATTTTTATAGTAAAAATCATTTCAAATGCCTTTTTATGATAAAAATCATTTCCAATGCATTTTTATAGTAAAAATCATTTCAAATGCATTTTTATAATAAAAATCATTTCAAATGCATTTTTATAGTAAAAATCATTTCTAATGCATTTTTATAGTAAAAATCATTTCAAATGCATTTTTATAATAAAAATCATTTCCAATGCATTTTTATAATAAAAATTATTTCCTATGCTTTTTTATAGTAAAAATCATTTCTAATGCATTTTTATAGTAAAAATCATTTCCTATGCATTTTTATAGTAAAAATCATTTCAAATGCATTTTTATAATAAAAATCATTTCCAATGCATTTTTATAGTAAAAATCATTTCCTATGTATTTTTATAGTAAAAATCATTTCCAATGCATTTTTATGATAAAAATCATTTCCTATGTATTTTTATAGTAAAAATAATTTCCAATGCATTTTTATAATAAAAATCATTTCAAATGCATTTTTATAGTAAAAATCATTTCTAATGCATTTTTATAATAAAAATCATTTCAAATGCATTTTTATAATAAAAATCATTTCCAATGCATTTTTATAATAAAAATTATTTCCTATGCTTTTTTATAGTAAAAATCATTTCTGATGCATTTTTATAGTAAAAATCATTTCCTATGCATTTTTATAGTAAAAATCATTTCAAATGCATTTTTATAATAAAAATCATTTCCAATGCATTTTTATGATAAAAATCATTTCCTATGTATTTTTATAGTAAAAATCATTTCCAAAAGCTTTTGGAAGACTGCTCATATATAAGTACTTGATAATGTATAGAACTGTATGTAAACATCTAATAAAAGCGTATACAAAAAATGAAAGATGATTAATCTATATTCAGAAAGTAGACCTTGAATGCAGGCATAGAAGTTGGTGATTAGTTGTTAATTTGTACTTTTGTGGGTTCCATTTATTTTTTTTTTCTTTTCTCTCTTCTATTCATCTACTTTTTTGTGTGCTCTGTGTGTCACACAAGAAGCCATTGCTGTTGCCACAAAAATATTCAAGGAATAGATTTTCTTAGACAGATTGGTTACATCATTTATTTATTTATTTGTTTGTTTCTTCTTTTTATTTATTTCAAAGACAACCCAATCCCTGTCTAACCAACCACCTGCCATTCTCTGCTCCTCCAACCCTGCCAAACTAACATTAGCAATGAGTGGGGCAGGGAAGAAGAACAAGGGGAAAGGTTGGGGAGATTTCACAGCGTGGATTATTGCAGGTTTTTTTTTGTTTTGTTTAGTGCGCACATGTATGCACATCAATGTATGTGTGTACGTATGCTTATGTGCATGTCTATGCATGTACCACAATGTGATTACCTGCATGTATATGTAATTGCATGCAAGTGTGTGTGTGTGTGTGTGTGTGAGTTGAATGCTGTTTTCACATATACATGAATAGACATAAATATTCATCTAGAGGAATGTATAGTCACTGCTTGTATCTACGCAGACACACATCTACATTTAGATATGAATAAATAAAAACCAAGATGCAATTAAACATAAAAAAATATGTATATCTATCTATATAGATACAATACATACTAAGAACAAATATTTCTTTTTTGTCAATTACACAGACACACACACACACACACACACACACACACACATATATATATATATATATATATATTGGACAAATTCCTTGATATTTACAGACATACGTACATACTATTGTGTTTCTGTTTTGATGCAGCTTAGTTTGTATAGTTGATGTTTTAGCTGCCACAGGAAAGTCTGGGCAAATATATACATACATGCATATATATATATATATATATATGTGTGTGTGTCTCTGTGTGTGTGTGTGTGTGTGTGTTTAGTTGGGCAGCAGTCTTTTATTTAAGCATGTTTAATTAAGTAATAAAGACACATTTTGTCTATATAATTTTATTAAGATACTTTCGAGTTTCCTGATAAGTGTCTTGGTTTCAAGTTGGAATTGACGGAGGAATTTACCAAAATTGTCCTGAGCACTTATATATATATATATATATATAGGGTACAATGGGTAAATTGTCCTCTAAATTAGACAAAAATGAAAATAATACAGACATCTCACTTCATCAGATATATTTATCAAAATTACATGAAAATATCTTGAAATACTATTTATTCAAAGAAATCACCATTGGGTTTGATTACAGCTTCTAGACAACTTTGGAATCCTCTGCAAGCCTTTCTTATAGTCTCCTTCTTTAAATTGGTAAATAATGCGGTTATCCTCGTCTTCAGTTTAAATTTTGTGCTGCAGTGTTTTATTGGTCCTTCGCTCAGCTGTACCCCATATAATAATCAAGGTGATTGCAACCTTGGGAGTTAAGTGGCCAGATGTTAGGGGTGATGTGATTCCAGGAATTTTCTCACTGCCAAAACAGGTCCTTCTACTTTTGTGGCATAGCACAGAGTTGCCAGACAGAGAGTCTTACATCAACTACTCTCGTGATCTAAAGCAACACTCCTCTTCCAACTGTACCCCACATAATAATCAAGGTGACAGCAACCTTGGGAGTTAAGTGGCCAGATGTTAGGGGTGATGTGATTCCAGGAATTTTCTCACAGCCAAAACAGGGTTCTTCAAATTTTGTGACATAGCACAGAGTTGCCAGACAGAGGGTCTTACATCAACTACTCTTGTGATCAAAAGCAACACTTCCTCTTCCAGGCCAATTGAGTCTAGAATTTTTGGGAAGATGAATAGAGGTATAATGTCACTATTGCTAATGACCACCCTGAACATTATGATCTGGACTGGATATTTGGTTTTGATCAATATGAATATGAAAATGTCCTCAGATTGACACCCAAACACTGTTGGCCCTATTGGTTAGAGCTTTGTAACATACTGACCCTTGACCCAGCCGTCAATCAAGAAACAGGTGCATCTGGTTGAAGATATCGGGGTATCACCTTGACCCGTGGACGTGGTTGAATTCAGTGCAAACACGTACACCCACAGGAAGCAGGTGGACATCAAACAATTATATAACCAGGTGCCACAGACGGTTTGAGTTAGTTGGAGTTCGAGTTGTAGTTTGAGGCAGTGAAAACCAGCTCCAGAAAGAGGGCTTGGGCCCTCAGGACCCCAGTTGAACAGCCCAGCAGAATGAGGAAGAAGTGCTGCTATAGTCAGAGGAACTTGGGGTCAATATGTTGCAGTCAGTTCCGTCTCCAACTCACCTCTCACACATAACCAATAGCAACTGTTTTGCAACCCTTTCGCAACCTTTTCAAGAATAAAGTTTGTGAGGTATATTTTTCTAAAGAAGTGTGTTTGTTCGTCATTATTGTTGATCATGATTCTGCATGTAGCTATCATGGCTATACAACAGCTTTAGAATAGACTGACTGCATCTGTACAGAGGGGTAAGACTCCCCTAACGAGTGTTTTTGATATGACACAAAGCGATCTGATGGTGAGGCTCCAGTAATGCTGGAGTTTTGGAGAGTGTGGTGTACCTCTTTATTGCCATTGCTCCCAGGTCCACTCTGGTCCAGAGTGGTAGCACCTGATAGGGTCCTATCTATGGGGCAAATAGAACTAAACTGTGTACTTATGCAAAACTGAATTGTTTGAAATAGAACTGTTTGTTTGTATAAAAATTGATTTGGTATTGATGATGGTTGATGTGCCATAAAACCAAACCAAACCAAACCAAACCAAACACAGTAAAATATTCGATTAGTGCTTTTAGCATGAATGCTAAGTGATATAGTATGTTGTTTCCAAATGTTTGGATGAGTGACGGTGCCGCTTTCTTCACAGATAATGGCCAACAGACAATTTTGCTGCACAGTTGACAAAATCTGAAACAAATTAAGGACATGCACAAAATGAATAATTTAAAATGGTGACAATTTACCCATCTCACCCTGTATCAATATATGTATATATATATATATGTATAGGCATACATATACATCTATATATATATATATGTACATACACATTACATTTATATATATATATAAGTAAAGTTGTCGACCATAGTTGAGGGTGACCAGAAGGCTCCCTTTTCAATAGCTACTACACTGAGTCGTAGGGGAGGGCGCTACTCCTTTCCCTAGATTGTTCTACTTTACCCTTGATATGTACCTTATATTGCTGAGTGTTAAGCAAGGAGGTATCAAGTACGATTTTTAAAGTCTTTGGTGTGACTCGACCTGGGATTGAACTCCGGTCTCCCAGACCATTGGTGAACACTTTACCCGCTACATGTACACATATATGTATATGTATATATAAACATATACATCTATATATAAATATATATGTATATATTGACATATACATATGTATATATATATATAAACATACATCTATACACACATATATATGTATATGCTTACATGTACATCTATACCTACATTTATGCATACATATATATCTATCCAGATATATGTAATATAATGGCCGAGGGATTTTGTTTTATATATCTTGCTTTTGGGTTTAGTTAGGCAGAGAACCTTTCGGCTCTGCACATGCGTTAGTTAGGTGCAAACTTGAGCGCAGGTGTTAATGCGCGCGCGGGGAGGATGTGTTGTTCACAGATGTCAAAATAAAAATCTCAGACAGAAAATTGTGAATTGGGGACGTGAATGTTATGCACCAGAAGCGCGCGCAGAGGATTTTGGGGATTTTGAAAAAAAGTCAATTAGTTGAGAACTAGACTCCGAACGGAAAGGGTCGACTTTAAGGACTCGCTTAGGCCAGATGAATTTGTGCACTACGGGCACCACACGTGATGGGGGCAGATGGAAAAGTCATCATAGAAAGATTGTGCATCTCTCTTCCTTAGGTCGAAACCTTTAACTCAAAGGTAATAAAAGGTTTCGTACCTGAACTAAGAAGTCAATATGTGTTTTTCGTGTTTCGGGATTCCTATGTTCTATGTATATATGTTATGAACATTCTATGTACGTTTCACATATCCGGATATCTGGCTATATTACATATATATACATACGCATTATATTCATGTACATATATAAATATATATATATATACACACACACGCATATATGTATATGTATATATAAACATATACATCTATACACACATATAAATGTATAGGCTCACATGTATGTCTATACACACATATATATACGTTTATGCATACATATACCTCCACACGCATACACACACACGTGCACACACACATATACACACTCTCATATATACATGTATGCATACATATACATTTATACATATATATATATACATGTATATATCCTATTTACCAACCCCTCCGCTCGGGCAGGATATGACACAAGGTCAATTTTTAAGCGAAGTTTAACAGGTTTGAATTCATAGTTTTCCTTCTCCTAGACTAGTTGCCTAACCAAGGCTGAAGAACCTAGTCTGTCCTACTATTTACCCATAGCTGGAGGGAGAATAATTGGATTCATACCTTTCCCAAGGGTATTAGTGCAATGTGAAATGCAATCAGTCTCGTCCAGGTTTTGAACTCGTGTCGCCGTGTTCATTTCCTAGGACGATAACAATTACACCACAGGCACCTCCATGTACATGTATATATGCATAGATATAAATTCATCTATTTACCAACTCTGCTGCATGAGCATGACATAGTGTAAGGTTAAATTTTTAGAGGAGCTTAACAGCTTTCAATTCAGAGTTTTCCTTCTCCTAGACTGATAGCCATACCATGGTTAAAGTGTAACATATACAGATGCATGCGGCAACAAAATTAACAATAATGACGAACGAACACAGTTCTTTAGAAAAATATACCTCTCTCACTTTATTCGAAATGGTTACGAAAGAGTTATGTGTATGAGGTGAGTTGGAGACTGGACAGACCGCAACATATTGACCCCAAGTTCCTCTGTCTTTAGCAGCACTTCTTTCTCGTTCTGCTGGGCTGCTCAATCGGGGGTCCTACAGGCCCATAGCCCTTTGCTGGGTGCTGGTTCTCTCTACAGTATCTTATCTCGAACTAACTGACCCTGTCTGTGGCACCGGGTTATATGATTGTTTGATACCCACCTGCTTCTTGTGGACATCACATCTGCACCCAATTCAACCCATCCACAGTCAAGGTTATACCCTGATATCTTCGACCAGATGCACCTGTTATTTACACAGGTGCATCTCTTATTTGACAGCTCAGCTGAGGGTCAATATGTTACAAAAGATCTTAGTCTGCCCTACTATACTCGAGGGAGAATAATTGGATTTATACCTTTACCAAGGGTGTTACAGGTGTGCAAAATGCAAACAGCCTCATCTAGGATTTGAACTAGGATTTCCTATGATAGTAACCATTATACAAATCAGACATATGTATACCCATGAAAGTTAAAAATCAGTGATTACTGCTGGTATTATCACTGTTACTAAAAGTTTCACATGGTAATAGGTATTATTACTTCAATGATCAGACAGGTCTTTGCCAAAAAAAGGTTTTAGTAAGATTGATTTCTTATCCTATAATTACTGGTAAAAGATAATATTGCTACAATGATCAGACATGAATTGCCATGTAAAGGTTTTATTGGTTTGGTTTGGTTGGTTTTATGGCATATCAACCTTTATAGGTCATTTAATGCCAAATCCATTTTTATGTAAATAATATGTTCTATTGAAAACAGTTCACTTTAGCATAAGTACACAGTTTAAATGTCAAAAACATTTCCATTTCAAACTATTCAAGCAGTTATATGTAATAATTCAGTTAAGTGTAAATACAGTTTAAATGTCGAAAAACAGTTAAATAAAAAATAATTCAGTTAAGCATAAGCACGCGGTTTAAGTTTAAGTATGGTTTAATTGTCAAAAACGTTTCTATTTCAAGCAATTCAGTTTACTCAATTCATTTTAGCATAAGTATGCTGTTAGTTCTATTTAACTCATAGATAGGGCCCTATCAGGTGCTACCACTCCGGGCCAGAGTGGACCTGGGAGCGATGGCAGTCAAGGGGTACTCCGCATTCCCCAAAGCTCCAGCACTGCTGGAACCTCACCATCAGATTGTTTAGTCTCATATCCAGGACACTCGTTAGGGGGGTCTTACCCCTCTGCAGAGGTGCAGTCAGTGTATTCTACAGCCCCAGCTGACTGAGCAAGTAAAGGTTTTAGTTACAATGATAGTATGATAGCCAATCACTCTTTTTAGTGTTTATGCATATATATGTGAAAAAGATTAATGGAAAAAGTGGATAAACCAAAGAGACAACAGATTCAAATTAATATTTTGACTTTATTTCCTCAAAGATTTCTTCTTTGATGAAATGAAGACAATTTTAATTTGAATCCATTATCTGTTCTTTGGCTTATTCTCTTTTTCCATTAATTTTTTTTTTCACATCTTCTCAGATTTTTTCAGACAACTATTTCTCTATGTATACAGACTGTGATCCCTGGGTTTCATGGAGTTTTTTCCAAAACAACAATCATCAGACAGTTAACAAAATGTGTCTATATATATATATATATATATAAATAAATACCTTAAAAATTCCCTTAGCCAACGTGGTCCGCTTGGTGGCCGAGAGGTCTTAAACTTAGTCTAACGTAAAGTTGGACGGGTTTCGATCCCGGCTTCGAGCGTCTTGCGTGTCTAGCCACACTGAAGAGTTCTGATAGAATGAAACAGTCTGTCTGTGGATGACAATATATATATAAATATATATATGTATATATATGTATCTATATATATATATATGTATAAATATCATCATCATCATCATGTCGTACTGGTAGCACGGATATCCCTGACCCTCTCTCGCAGCTCCTCCCTGTCATTCATCGCCCTAGGCAGGTCTTCAGGACAACATCCCGTATCCTCACATAGTTGCTGAATGTATGTTTGGGCTGGTCGTCCTGCTTTTGCAAGGCCATGTGTGGGGGTCCATAAGAGTACATCACTTATGAGTTCGTCCCTGCTTCTCCAGCAGTGTCCTGCATGTCTGGTTCATCTAACTTGAATAGTTTTCGTGTTAGGAGGCAGGTGGCCGTACAGTTGGTGTCTTGTGGGGTGTTGCTGCCAGGACTTGTTCAAGATTACTCGCAGCATTCTTGTGTAATTGCCGTCTAGCTTCTTCTCCAGCCGTTTTGTTAGAGTCCATGTAGTGCATCCATATAGCAGTATCGATACGACCGCTGCCTAGAAGAAACTGCGTTAACTTTTGTAACACTCTGCTTACTAGCATTCAAACACTTTGATTTTTATATCTGTAGTGGTATCATCCATATTTTTGATATACAATAAACTCTTCCTATAAAGTTATAACATTTTACTGTAATCCACTCAGGGAGTCGATAGCAAAAGTTACATTTGCAACATTGTATTACTTGTTTGCTGTAATATATAACTTTTATTCTTCTCTCCAAGTATGTGTTTGTCTTATTTATTTTATACCTTTTTCCGAGGACATGACAATATCAATACTTACTTTTTGCATTTTATCTTATATATAAGCTGTGGCAATTTAATTCCTTGAATGACCACTGAGTGTTACTTGGGTGATGAGTCAGGCAAACATTTGTATGTCCAGATACGTTCCAACATCTGTTTTCTTCAGATGAAAACCAGATGTGTTATTGAGTAGAGGACGTTTCGTGTGAAGATTGGAGAAAATGCTACTTGAAAAAAAGTTTATGGTGAACGTACAATGAAGAAATGGCTCAGTTGTTCAACTAAAGATTGGGAATACATGCATGATGATGCAACAAGGGTGCAGCCAAAAACACAGATGCAAATGTGAACAGAGTGCAAACGTTAGTGCACTAAGATCAAATAGTGCAGCAAATTCTAATTTGGGAATAAAACAATTTCCTCAAAGATGGTACTTTAAATCCTCAGTGATGAGATGGCCCAGTTGGCTGGGGCTGTAGAATACACTGCTTCTCTGCAGAGAGTTGGTGGGTTATTTGGGTTTTATGGCATATTTACCTTTGTAGGTTATTTAATGCCAAATCCATTTTTATACAAATAGTTCTATTTCGAACAATTCAGTTGAGTATGAGTACACAGTTTAATTGTGAAAAACATTTCTATTTCAAGCCATTCAGTTTATTCAAACAGTTCTTATTCAGCTAATTCAGTTTAGTATAAGTACAGATTTTGTTTACACCGTTAAATGTCAAAACTGTCCAATATCAAACAATTCAGTTTAGTATAAGAACAGTTTCAATGTCAAAAACAGTTCCATTTAAAACAATTCAATCTAACATTAGCATGCAGTTTAAATGTAAGTACTGTTTGTCAAAAACATTTCTATTTCAATCATTTCAGTTTAGTCCAGCAGTTCTAGTTTAAACAATTCAGTTTAGCATAAGTATGCAGTTAGTTCTATTTAAACCATAGCTAGGGCTCTATCAGAGTGGACCTGGGAACAATGGCAATAAAGGGGTGCTCCACATTCCCCAAAGCTCCAGCATCACTGGAACCTCACCATCAGATTGTTTAGTGTCATATCCAGGACACTCATTGGGGGGTGTCTTGCAGTTGGTGTATTATACAGCCCCAGCCAAATGGCTCTCTGCAGAAGGGCAAGACTCCTCCAATGAATGTCCTGTTATATAACACTAAACAATCTGATGGTGAAGCTTTATGGAATCCAGAGTACCTCTTAATTGCCATTACTCTGAGGTCCACTTGGACCCAGAGTGGTAGAACCTGATAGGGTCCAATCTATGGGTCAAGTAGAATTATTTGACATTTAAAATGTGTACAAAGGAAAGACTTATGCAAAATTTAATTGAACTGTTGGATTATTTGTGTGTAAACAAATGACTGATGTTTAATTGAATTGTTTGTGATATATAGCAATACTTGGAACCATTTAACTTTGTTAACATGCTCAACTGAATAGTTTGAAAGAGAATTTTTTGATCGTTTAACTGTGTTTAAACAAATGACTGATGTTTAATTGAATTGTTAGTGTTAAATAGCAATACTTGAAAACATTTAACTATGTGCAAACAAATGATTAATAATAAATAGAACTATATGTATTACATAGAAATAAATGAAAACATTAAAAAGTTAAAAAAAAAAAAAAAGAGCTCAGGCTCATATAAAAATGTTATCTACAAAATGTTTTCAGAAATCATATCTAATATATATGTATAAAAAGGATTTGGCATTAAATAACCTACAATGGTTGATATGCCATAAAACCAAACCAAACCAAATCCTATATATTTAATATATATGTATAAAGAGGATTTGCCATTAAATAACCTACAATGGTTGATATGTCATAAAATCAAACCAAATGTGGTGTTTTTTAAGATGACCAGGAAGCAAAATGCCAGAGCAGGCCGTAGAAAACAAAGATTTTATCTTGATTGGAAAAAGCATGCATATCTTACTAGCAGTTCTATATTTGGTTTTGTATAATGGCATATCAACCATTGTAGGTTATTTAATACCAAATCCATTTTTATTCATATAAGTAGTTTTATTTCAAACAATTCAGTTTAGCATAAGTAAGTAAAGTTGGCGACTGTAGTCGAGGGCAACCAGAAGGCTCTCTTTTCAATAGCTACAACACCAAGGTGTAGGGGAGGGCGCTACTCCTTCCCCTGGATTGCTCCACTTTACTCTTGATACGTACCTGTGTGCTGAGTGTTAAGCAAGGAGGTATCGAGTACCACTTTTTAAGTCTTTGGTATGACTCGACCTGGGATTGAACCCAGATCTCCCGAGCCATTGGTGAACACTCTACCAACTAAGTACACTGTTTAAATGTCAAAAACATTACTATGTCTAGCTATTCAGTTTAGTCAACAAAGTTAAATGGTTCCAAGTATTGCTATGTATTACTAACAATTCAATTAAACATTAGTCATTTGTTTACACACTGTTTAAATGTCAAAACAGTTCTATTTCAAACAATTCAGTTTAGCATAAGTACACTTTTTAGTTCTATTTGACTCAAAGATAGGCCCTATCAAGTGTTACCACTCTGGACCAGAGTGAACCTTGGAGCAATGGCAATGAAAGTCTTACTCCGCTATAGAAACACAGTTGGTGAATTCTGCAACCCCAGCTGACCGGGCTACAATAGCAGTTTATGACCATGCTTGTGTGCTTTTCTTTTTATCTTAAGTGCAGAGTTTAATGTAAATTCTTGGCACAAGGACAAACTATGAAACTGTTAATTTAAAAGTGTTGCAAAGGTTATAGGAATCTGTTCGGAGTAAAAGACCCAAACTCTGATCTGATCCGAGGATTCTTAACTATGACAATTGATAAAATCCTTGTCACCATTTTGACATGTTCACGGAATCCAAAAGATACATGTTCCTGGCAGAAATTTCGAATAGTAATTTAGGATCTGAGTTTTTGAGGACAGTTACAAATGATCTTAAATGCTTTCAGTCCTCGTCTTTGATAGGCCAATTTTTTACTGGAGGAGCTTGTTTGCTGTTGTCAGGAAAGTTCATAAATAGAAATGACAATTTTGCATACAGCATATACTGTTGGGATTTTATCCGTGGAAAATAAGACAAAATCAACATCTGCTGTTTAAGGAAAAATAAGGCATACCGTAGTATGAGATTTATATTTATCAATTACTATCTGATGTACGAGGTGCATATGATAAGTTTCTAGACTTTTTTCGTATGGGCAATTTTATTGATAGTACACACATGAAACTCTAGTGCCCTTCGAAGTAATCGCCTCCGGCTGACCAGAGAAAAGACACAAGGCAACAATTCAGTTGAAAAAAGGGGTTTATATTTACAGAAAAACAAAGAAAAAGAAGAAAAGAAGAAAAGAAAAATAATGGGAAAAAGAGGTGTTTTTTACAGACTTAGCTATAGCATTCATCTAGGTAACAGTTCTTTCAGTTTCAAGTAGTTTTGGTGTCCGGTCCTTACAGATTCAAAGACATGAAGAAGGAGAATTCTGGATTCCTATGTGCATAGAGTATCCTCAGAGGATGATCTTCGAATCATTAAATAAGTTTCCTGACTTTTTTCGTATGTGCACTTTTATTGATAGTACACACATGAAACTCTAGTCCCCTATTGAATTTTTGCTTCTTATAATAATTTATGAATGATACAATGAGAAATTATTATCTTTTTTTTTTCAGATTATAAGTATATTGTTCATTATCTTCTTTGGTATTCACTCCTATGTTCATCCGAACTAAAGAAAACATTACTCTATGAGTAAAACATGTCCTCTGAGAATCTGCAACAACATATCATTTGTTATGAGTCATTGCTCACATTGCACCATCCGGTACCATTTTTAGACAAGCTTGTTAGTGATGATGAGAAGTGAATCGTTCATCATAATGGTAAATGCCATCATCAGTCAATGAAACAGACCCACTCAGCAATTGAGACGATCATGTGGATTGTATTGTAGAGTATTCAAAGAATTGTCCATTATCAACTGTTGGACAATAATCAAAGAATTACTTCTACTCTCGACTGCAATCATCTTTATTGTTAGAAAACAGTTTTAGACAAATATGAGTTTCCAGACTTTTTTTTCGAATAGGCACTTTTATTGATAGTACACACATGAAACTCTAGTCCCCTTTGAAGTAATCTCCTCCGGCTGCAATGCACTTGTTGTACCATTCCAACAACTTCTGTAAGGCCCCATGGAAGTCCTCTTGTGTGAGTGCATCAATGACCTTAGTCACAGCCTCTTTCATCTCCTCAATTGTCTCATAACGACAGCCTCTGAGCTTACGGAATAACCAAAAGTCACAGGGAACAACGTCTGGACTATAGGGAGGCTAAGGAACTGTCTTGATGCCCATCTTGGTCAAATTGTCTGTGACAAGGATGGAGTTGGGGACTGGTGTATTGTCCTGCTGGAAATGCCACTGAGCCGATTTGAAGAGTGCTGGCCTCTTCCTTAGGAATCTCTTCCTGAACTCCCTTAAAACCTCAACATAAGTAACCCTAACCCTAACCCTTTGGTCAATCAACTCTGGTGTATTGACTTCCTTACTCCTCCCACACCTCTCATCATCCCTCACAGACTCCCTGCCTTCCTTGAATCTCTTATACCACTCAAAAACTGATGCTCGATTCATGCAAGATGGTCAAAAAGTAGTCTGAAGCATTCCATACTTTTCTGTGACATTTTTTCCAAGTTTAAAACAGAATTTTATTGCATATCATTCTTCTAAAGTGTCCTCACATCCAGATTGCATGATTTTTAAAATTCACCAGCTGTGACAATCAGGCTTTTGTAGGGTGTATTCCAATTGCTGTGGTAGCTGTTCATTTGAAGCTGAAATCATAAAAATAGGTCAGTCATCTCATAAGATATATAGCAATAACATAGTGAATTTTCAAGAGTCTACGACAATTTTAAATGATGGTACAAAAAAGTCTGGAAACTTATTGAAGGCACCATATAAATCCCGCTTTAGTTAACAGAAAAGACCTTGATCAGGATAATTCCCATTCTCAAATGACTAAAGATCTCTTTAAAGAGCTTAGTTGGGAAAAATTGCTTCATCCTCCATATTTTCTTGACCTTTTTCCTTCTGATCATCAGTTGTTTAATTGATTACAGAAATATTTGGATGGTTTTGGGTTGACATCAGGAGGTTGAACACAAGTTGGTCTCATATTTTGCAACAAAACCTGAAGTATTTTACAAGCATGGCATTTAGAAGGTTTAATACATGTCATGAGGTTTGTGGAAACAGAGGAAGTAATGTTGATAATTTATTATTTTGTATAGGCATAGTTTTTTTCATTTATCATAAAAGTGCCCGTGGTATAATGGTTATCATCGTAGGAAATGGACACGGTGACACGAGTTCAAATCCTGGACCAGACTGATTGCATTTCACATAGTACTAATATCCTTGGGAAAGGCATGAATCCAATTATTCTCCCTCCAGATATGGGTAAATAGAAGGGCAGATTAGGTTCTTCAGCCTTGGTGAGGCAACTAGTCTAGGAGAAGGAAAACTGTGAATTCAAACCTGTTAAACTCTGCTTAAAAATTGACCTTGTGTCATATCCTGCCTGCGTGGAGGGGTTGGGTAAATATGATAAAAGCGGACATTATATTGATTCCAACCTGATAATAATGATGATTGACAAAGAAACTGGAATTAGTTTTGGTTTTGTTTCTTTGTATAATGACATATCAACCTTCATGGGTTATTTAATACTAAAGCCATCTTTCTCAAAGGACAGTAGTGGTGCTATTTAACCCATAATAGGAAGGGATAAGGGGTTCCATACCTTTACCAAGGGCATTAGTGTAAAAGTGAATGCAATAACACTACTTACAACAATGTTGCAATCCAGCACATTTGCCTCTACACCATTAGGACTCCCCCCCCCATGAGAATTAGGAAGACAAAGGATAATACTAATCAAAATTATCAATAATGTTTGTTAAAGATTATCTAAAAGATTAATAATAATTAGTGAATATCAATTCCACTTCAAGAAGTAAAATAAAAAAAAATTGAAAAAAATAGAAATAAAACTTTAAAAATACACATATAAAAATGAATAATTTTAATGAATTTTTTAAAAATTAAAGAAAAATTCAGTTATCCCTTAAAGAAAATGTCCAAGTCGGACAGGACTACAGAATACACGGACTGCATCTCTGCAGAGGGGTAAGGCTCTCTTAATGAGTGACCAGAATATGGTAATAATTTGATGGTGACGTTTCAGTAATGCTGGAGCTTTGGGAATGTCGAATAACACTTCATTACCACTCTGGCTCGAAGTGTTAGCACCTGATAAGGTCCTACTATGGGTTAAATAGAACTAAACAGTATATCTATGCTAAACGGAATTGCTTGAAATAGAAATGCTTACATGCATTAAACTGGATTTAGCATTAGATAACCTACAGTGGTTGATATACCAGAAAACCAAACCAAACCAGACCAAAATGACATAATTTGGAATTAAATGGCCCGAAAAGGTTTGATATACTGTAAAACAAAACAACCAATCAATGAACGAACGAACGAACCAACCAACCAACCAACCAACTTGAAGAAAATTCTTCTTGGTTTATTGTTAACAGGGGAATAAGTCATGAAATATTTCAAGAAGTGTTTGCAGTTATCTTTAATTGGAATCATTTTGAGATGAGGCTTCTTAATCTGAGAATTAATTTTTTTTTTTTTATTTATTGCGGACTTTTTGTCCTCATCTTGGTAGTTTTTGTATTGTTTCTTCTTACACTACGTTTCGGGCAAATTTCACCTCTGGCCTTCTTCAGGTAATTAACCGCGACCTCGGATAGAAATGCTGAGTCTTGTAATCATCTCCCCAGTAATTACTGCCTTCCATAGTTGTTGTCTATCGCACCACATTTTTGACCAAGTAAACCTCTGGCCGGCTTGGGTAGGATTTGAAACCACTATCTTCTGACAATGCTCACCAAGAACCGTAGAGACTCAACGCCTCTATCCGCTATGCCATGGGCAGGTTAATCACCTGAAGAAGGCCAGAGGAGAAATTTGGCTGAAACGTAGTGAAAGAAGAAACAACACAAAAACTATCAAGATGAGGACAAAAAGTCCGCAATAAAAAAAAAATTAAAAAAAATAAATTCTCACAAGTGTTTGCAGGTTTAGAAACATCAAGTGTAACTTGGCCCCATACCCAAACCATAAATCCAGGATATAGGCTTATTTTCCCACACTGTGTTATATTTCTCGTCTGTTACAAGTTTCAATTTTCTCTCACGGTCACATTTGGTATTGAAAGGATTTAAACGCAAAAGATCACAGGTGCATGGTACACTTTCTGTACTTGTTGATTTGATTTGACATTTTGCTTTAAGAAAAATATTTAGTCTTATGGGTGATATAGGAGTTACACTCCTATATTTTAAAATGGACGTTATGCCACATGTTCCCGAAACAAAGATGGCAGATGCACGTTAACAATCAGTGTCGGGGAACCAATTGGCCAAGAGAACCATGTGGTTAGTGCCTAAAACTATGTCCGCAACTTCAATTTCGTCCCGCATTTTTGGAGCCAACTACATGACAAGAATTCTCTATAAATACGCTAATCTTCCAACACTCACCCTCTTTTCACATTTTCACTTACAGGGCCAACACACTCTTTCCTGTGTGACTTCCAGAGAGAACAGTCTATCTCTCTCAATTCAAACTAACAATCAATACACTCTTCCTCCTTTTTACATTTGACTTCCACAACCAACCACCATGAAAATGTATACTACATGCAACCATCCTCTTCCTTGTTATACTTTGTCGGTGAGACTTTTTCCGGCCTCGAAAACAGAAATTTTGTCAAACCATTGAAAGAAACAGACAGTAGAATTACTTAGTCAACATGCAGAGGAGACTTTTATTAAATAGTCCTTTTTTGTAGTATTAGTGTTTGTCACACACACACACACTCACACACACACACACACACACACAGAGGAATATTTCACGAACAGTATTAGAACTCTAGCAATGTTTTAGAATGTTTTATTGCATGTATTGTTGAAATATAAATTTGAGTTTGTTTGTACCACTTTGTTTTAATGGTATTCTTTTCGTCTGCATCATAACACATCATTTGCCTCCTTTGACTTTTCCAAATATATACCAAACTTAAATGGGGGGGGTAGAAACATAAACACCAACAACTTACCACTACAAGATTAGAGAGTTCCATATCAACCAAAATAAAATACATGTCACACCCTTCAGTGACATGTACAAGATGTAAACCTCTGGCTAACTCTTAAACTCTTTCTTGGACTTTCTCTTAACTTTTTCGAATGTTTTTAATGTGATTTATCCTATTTACCAACCCCTCCGCTCGGGCAGGATATGACACAAGGTCAATTTTTAAGCGGAGTTTAACAGGTTTGAATTCACAGTTTTCCTTCTCCTAGACTAGTTGCCTCACCAAGGCTGAAGAACCTAGTCTGTCCGACTATTTACCCATAGCTGGAGGGAGAATAATTGGATTCATACCTTTCCCAAGGGTATTAGTGCTATGTGAAATGCAATCAGTCTGGTCCAGGATTTGAACTCGTGTCGCCGTGTTCATTTCCTACGACAATAACAATTACACCACGGGCACCTCCACACACCACGGGCACCTCCACAAACACCACGTGATTTATAGATTGCCTAATTAGTATAGCAAAGACATGGAGACTATATACGTGCTCCAGTAGTAAGGGGAGAAGGAGAAATAAATACGGAAGAATAGAACGACAAATGAAGGGACACAAAGCACTTGCGCATCAGTTTTTTTTGTTTTTTTTTGTGAAACAATTTCTTTAGTATACATATTTACCAACCCCTCCGCTCGGGCAGGATATGGGTTATATACCACCACTACTGTTATGGGTAAAATAGCACCACTACTGTCCTTTGAGAAATATGGCTTTAGTATTAAATAACCCATGAAGGTTGATATGTCATTATACAAAGAAACAAAACCAAAACTAATTCCAGTTTCTTTGTCAATCATCATTATTATCAGGTTGGAATCAATATAATGCCTGCTTATATCATATTTACCCAACCCCTCCACTCAGGCAGGATATGACACAAGGTCAATTTTAGCAGGTTTGAATTCAGAGTTTTCCTTCTCCTAGACTAGTTGCCTCACCAAGACTGAAAAACCTAGTCTGTCCTACTATTTACCCATAGCTGGAGGGAGAATAATTGGATTCATACCTTTCCCATGGGTATTAGTGCTATGTAAAATGCAATCAGTCTGGTCCAGGATTTGAACTCGTGTCGCTGTGTCCATTTCCTACGACAATAACCATTACACCATGGGCACCTCCACAATTTCTTTAGCATATATAAATTTTTCTGATAATAAATACAGAGTGACTAATTAATTTTTATTTTCATGCCAGGAGATCTAAAAGGAGTAAATATTGGATTTATTTCCTGACACATCTAAAGGAGGATGTTGATAAAACTGAGCTATTTTTGGAATCACTACCTGCTGCTGAAAGATTCTGTAGTTATTTTATAAAAAATTGTATAATTTGATTTCTAGTTTTTCATATGAAGATAGTCATCACAAATGAAGTTGTTTTTAAACTTTTTTTTGGCTCAGTTATGAAAGAAAAAAAAAGGATTAGTGTTGCCAGTCGGAATCTCTGAAAATCAAATCCAAACCTTTTTATCATAGAAATCCTATTTTACTGTGGAGGGCTGAAGAATGTATCAGCCAAAATCTAATGTCAAAAAAGATGAGAATAATAATCTAAACTTGAAGAACAATGTTAATGACTTATGAAAAAATTTCAGAAAATAATTATGCCTTAAATATTTGATGAAATCTTAAAATCTATCATTATATTTAGCAAACTTCTGATTGCTTTTATATTCTTTTTTTCAATTTCAGGCATCTGTTGATGAATTTGACAAAAGAATAACTGGACCTTGGTTTGGTCATTGGAAGATTGTTTATCACAATAGACATACTGATTGTTTCAGCCTTGCTAATAAGCCACTAATTAATTTTTATTTTTATGCCAACAGATCTATATTGATAATAACAAAGCTTTTGTTTGTCTATTCTCCATGTAAACAAACAGTTTAATGTTGTATTAATCCAACCCCTTTTGCTATGGGCAAGATCTGACACAAGTTCAATTTTCAAGTAGAGTGAAGCTGGTTTAAATTCAGTCTTTTTCTTCATAAATGATTGCCTAACCAAGGCTAATGAACCTAGTCTGTCTGACAATTTACCTATAGATGAGTTGAGAACAGATGGATTTGTGACTTTCCGAAGGGCATTAGTATGAAATAAAATGCAAAGTCTCATCTGGGATTTGAATACTGGTTGTCCATTCCATTTCCTGTGATAACCATTATGCAACACACACCTCCTATGTGCGGAGCTGTTACAGAGATTTATAAAACACCAGAGAGAAAATTATGCAGACTTAATGTAAATCCATGCAATCACCACTTTCACTGCAACTTTTGATTGGTTTGTTTGTTTGTTTGTTTGTTTGGTTGGTTGGGTTTTATGGCATATCAACCTTTGTATGTTATTTAACGCCAAATCCATTTTTATGTAAATAATCAGTTCTATTTAAAACAATTCAATTTAGCATGAGTACACAGTTTCATTGTCAAAAACATTTCTATTTCAAACTATTCAGTTTATTCAAGCAGTTATATATAACAATTCAGTCCAGTGTAAGTACAGTTTCAATTTCAAAAACAGTTCAATTTCAAATAATTCATTTTACCAGAAGCATGCAGTTTAAATGTATGTAAAGTTTAATTGTGAAAAATATTTGTATTTCAAGCTATTCAGTTTAGTCAAGCAGTTCTAATTCAGCTTATTCAGTTTAGTATAAGTACACATTTTGTTTACACACAGTAAAATTTCAAAACAGTTCTATGTTAAACAAATCAGTTTAGTGTAAATACAGTTTCATTGTCAAAAAACAGTTTTATTTCAAATAATTCAGTTTAGCATAAGCACACAGTTTAAATTTAAGTACAGTTTAATTGTCGAAAACGTTTCTATTTCAAGCTATTCAATTTAATAAAACAATTCAGTTTAGCATAAATATGCCGTTAGTTCAATTTAACCCATAGATAGGGCCCTATCAGGTGCTACCATGCTGGGCCAGAGTGGACCTGGGAGCAATAGCAATGAAGGGGTGCTCTGTATTCCTAAGACCCAGCATTAATGGGACCTCACCATCAAACTGTTAAGTGTCATATCCAGGACACTCATTGGGGGGGGGTCTTACCCCTCTGCAGAGGTATAGTCAGTGTATTCTACAGCCTCAGCTGACAGAGCAATGATTGGTTTGGTTTAGTTTAGTTTTATGGCACATCAACTATTGCCATATCCATTTTTATACATATAAACAGTTTTATTTCAAACAACTCAGTTTAGTCCAAAGTTTAAATGTTAAAAACAGTTCTATATCAAACAATTCAGCTTTGAGTAAGTTCATTGCTTTGTTCTATTTGACCCATATATAGAACCCTATCAGGTGCTACCACTCCAGGTCAGAGTGGCCCTGGGAGCAATGGAAATAAAGAAGTACTCTACATTCCCCAAAGCTTCAGCATTACTGGAACCTCACCATCAATATTTTTTGTGTCATATCCAAGACACAAATTGAGAGAGTCTTACTCCTCTGCAGAGATGCAGTTAGTGTATTCTGCAGCCCCAGCCAACCAGGCCAATTTATGATTGGATCGAGACATGCCATAATTTTTGTGTATAATATGCAACATTTTTTTTTTCTCAGATTTTTAAGCCTAAAAGCTTTGAAGAGCGTATTATACATAAGAACTTTTTTTCAACCATGTACATTGCCATATTCAAGACAGCAAGACCAAAAGTAAGTCATATATATATATATCTAAACTAACAAATGTATCACAAATACTTATTGTGTCTTAACATGTGCATTATAATAGTACCAGCAGCGTCCAGGAGATATAAAAGACAAAAGGTCCGATTTCTGAATCCTTTGTACACCTCCCTTTCATTTTTGGGTTCTGACCTCCTCCAAGTGAAAGTGCTTGGCTCTTACATACACACACCTGGATCAACCACTTTTCACCCAATTTTGGTGCCAAAAATTAGACGTATGTATTATGCATAACTAATTATTTCTGTTATCATAATCATCAAGGCATGCTGACAGCATAAATTCCCTTGCCACTGTCTCACCATCTGTCCCTATTGGCTATCACACATGTAAAGTCATCTAGACAGCATCCAGAGTCTGCACAAAGCTGATGAATGACCAACACTGGTGTGTCCGTGTGTATTAGTCCATAGAATAATGTCACTCATGAGTTTGTTCATATTTCCTCAGCAGTGGGCTGCTGCTTCAAGGATTTGTTCAAAATAGCTTATAGCATTTTTGTGTAGTTTCCATCTAGCTTCTTCTCCAAGTGTTTTGTAAAATTTCAAGTGTTAAAACTATACAATCGCATTAACATAGCTTGAACTTTCAAGAATTCCCAATTCATTTTATCAAAGAAATCAGAATGCCATATGGCTGTTTGCCTGTCAAAGTAGTCTGTGCTTTACCAATGTGTATGATGATATCACTTTCCATAGATGAGATGTTGCTTCCGGGGTATGTAAACGAGTCTATCCATTCAAGAAGCTTGTTATTTAATGAGGAGATGGCACCATCTTGATTAAAACGTGTGATCTCTGCCTTATATGAATTCACTTAGAGACCAATGCTTCTTGCTAGAAGTATTTTGTCTATCTTAACTTCTGTGCATAGAAACAAATGCCTTGGAGAAATTAGTCGGTTGGGGCTGTGGAATACACTGACTGCATCTCTGCAAAAGGATAAGACCTCCTCCCCAAACAAGTGTCCTGGTTATGACGTTAAAAAATCTGATGGTGAGATTCCAGTAATGCTGGAGCTTTGGGAAATGCCGGGTACTCCTTCACTGCCATTGCTCCCTGGTTCACTCTGGTCTGGAGTGGTAGCACTTGAAAAGGTCCTATCTATGGGTCAAATAGAACTGTTTAGTATTTAAACTTATTTAGGAGGTGCCCGTGGTGCAATATTTATTGTCGTAAGAAATGGACACCGCGACACAAGTTCAAATTCTGGACGTGACTGATTGCATTTCACATAGCACTAAACCCTTGGGAAAGGTATGAATCCAATTATTCTCCCTCCAGCTCTGGGTAAATAGTTGGACAGACTAGGTTTTTCAGCCTTGGTGAGGCAACTAGTCTAGGAGAAGGAAAATTCTGAATTCAAAATCAGAACTCAGTTGCATAACAAGCTGAGTCAACTTCTGAATGAGCTCTGAAGAAGGAGACGTATTTATGGCACATTAGGGCATTCCATCATTCACATGTGGGTGAGTCCATTCCCTTCATTATGACTGAATCCTGGTCTATGCATGGGGATATTTATATATACATATATATATATATATATATAAATAAAGTAAAGTTGGCGACCTTTGTCGAGGATGACCTGAAGGCTCCCTTTTCAATACCTACCACACCAAGGTGTAGGAGAGAGTACTACTCCATTCCCTGGATTCCTCCACTTTACCCTTGATCCTTACCTTATAATGCTGAGTGTTAAGCAAGCTGGCATCAAGTATCATATTTTTGAGTCTTTAGTATGACTCAGCCTGGGATTGAATCCCGGTTTCCTGGACCATTGGCGAACACTCTACTCATTAGGAGGGACTGTATTGAAGCTTGAGCAAACAAATGACTAATGCTGAATTGAATTGTTTGAAATAGAACTGTTTGATCATTTAACTGTGTGTGAACAAAAGATTGATGTTTAATTGAATTGTTAGTGATACAAAGCAATACTTGGAATTATTTAAGTTGGTTGAATTATGTTTACAAATCATACATATCTAATATATACAAATAAACCGGATTTGGCATTTAATGACCTACAGTGGTTGGTATGCCTTAAAATCCAACCAAACTAAACCAAAGCCTTGGAGAAATCTACAAACCAGTGTTTTTTGTATGTGATCCTTTGATGATTTGACTAACATAATCAAAAAAGTTATAAATCAATTTCTCATAAAACTGTTCCAATTTTTTCGAAGAGCTTCCTTAACTTCAGGTTGGATATGATTAAGAAGCAGAGCATTATAAATCTTAGCAACCATAGAAGCAAAAGTTATACTTCTATCATCATCATCATCATCATCAAATCGTGCCATTAACATGGATATCCCTGACCTTCTCTCGCCACCTCTCCCTATCGTCCATTGATTCTGGCAGGTCTTCAGGGCTACATCCTGTATTGCCACAGAGCTGCTATATGTAGGCTCGAGCTGGTTGTAGATCACTTATTAGCTTGTCACTACTTCTCCAGCAGTGTACCGCATGTCTGGTTCATCCTATTTTGAAGTTTTCATGATGGATGGTTATTTGTCATACAGCTGCTGCTTTGTGAGGTGCTGCCCCCAGAGCTTGTTCAGTATTACTTGCAGCATTCTTGTGTAGTTGCCGTCAAGCTTTTTTTTCCATACATTTAGTTAACGTCCATGTAGTGCATCCATATGGCAGTCGTGACATGACTGCTGCTTGGAAGAAATAGCGTTTCATTTTATTGGTCAAGTCTGACTTCCATATGACCGATAGCCTATTGATAGCTGTTCATGCCTTTGTTAGTGGCATGTTGATGTCTTTCTCGGTTGATGAGGCTTTTTAGTAACTTGGTGACCATAGTAGAGACTGAAGTCAGCAGCAATCTGAAGGCTCTTTTTTCAATAGCGACTACACTGAGGTGTGTGTAAGGGCGCTATTCCTTTTCCTGGATTTTTTCATTTTCCCCTTATCTGTGCCTTATAATGCAAAGTGTTTTTGAGTCTTTGGTATGACTCGACCTGGGATTGAACCCCAGTCTCCCAGGCCATTGACGAACACTCTACCTAATTTAACATAAATTTAGCAGATAGGAATTCCAAAAAGTCAATGTGCATTATAGGCAAGGAATATTTTTTTCCGAATTTCGTTACTGAAAGTCAAAGGTGTGTATTATACACGTTACACATGACTAATCAAGGTATGCGTACACAAAAAGTCCAACAATGTACAAAGCTCAATATATTTAACAATGTATTTTGAGCACTCGGTTAATTTTCTGATTACTTTCATTGCCTGGATTTTTCTTGCTGCTACCAGGATTGGTACAGTATGAGCTTGGTAGTAGCTATGGGCCAGTGTGTTTGTGTATGTAAATATGTGTAAGAAATGTTTCTATGTCTATATCTGTAACATTCTTGACAAAGAAACTGTCAGTCCAATATGAGTTAATCACATCTACCGCTTAGCAACTAACTTAGTAAGTACGCATTCATAGCTGCCTAGCACTGGATAGAGTGAGAGTGTGCTGTGCCATTAGTAATAAGCCAGTACTAAAACTACTGTTGCTACTATTAGGACTACTACTACTATTGTGGATATAACTGCCACTTACTTCATTTGCATGCAGATTGATAAATACTTAACAAAAACTGTATATAATCATCTGAGTCAGTTGAGATTATATCGTATAGTTCCTTCTTGAATAATGGTGAACAATGAAAGCTGTTTGCAGTCGGAATTTTATGGCTAAGTCTTTCTTAAAACTCACTTATAAATTCTGATGCGTTTTTGCTGTTGTTTTGAATGGAGTAAGAAGTAATCTGTTAAAAAAAACAAAAACGAAAAACAACAAACTGAAATACGTTTCTCAAATAAATTGCCAGCCCATATAGTCAGGTATAAATCCCTGTCATGCATAAGATGTCTGTTGATGTCTGGTCCCAAAATTATTAATTCATGGAATTTATGTAACCAAAAATCAAATTGTATTAGTGTATATCAGAGGTTTACTTAGATATTCCATTTTTTTTTTTTGTGTGTGTGACTGAATTTCAGTGCCGTAGAGTTTAGTAATATATATATATATATATATATATATATATATATATATATATATATATATATAACCTTTGTGTCTAGTGATTGTGCACTAGACATGCAATTTCAAGAAACAGACTGAGCTCACTGGGAACTTTATTTTAATATTTTATATTTTAAATCTGCCCTGCTACTAATAGCATTTTGCGTTACCTATATACTTTTCTTATTTATATTCTATCCCTTATATATATATATATATATATATATATATATATATATATATATATATATATATATATATATATATATATAAACTTGTACAGAAATACATATTTGCATATTTAGATTTGAGTCATTCATTAAACAAGAGGAATTTTTTTAAAAAAAGTAAAATACATGTTTTTCAGGGGTTTTTTTTACCCTGAATTGTAGACACTGTATTGTTTGGAGCTGTTTAATACCAAAAATTATTTTAATCTTGCAAAATTATTTCTTTTGAGGCTATTCAAAATGACAGCAAATCAGACAGAGTGATCCAGGTTTGAACAGAGGTCTGTCATCAAATTTTTTGCTGGCTGAGAAGTGCAAAACATATGGAATTTATAGAAGATTGCATGATTGTGAGAACCATGTTTTCATCTAAGAAATGATTGCAAAAGAGTTAAAGATGGGTTTGCTGCTACAAGTCTGAATCAAAAAGACAGTTCATGGGGTGGAAACTCACTGACTCTCCGGTAAAAAAAAAAGTTCTGGGCATATTGGTCAGTAAAAAAAATCATACTGTGACAATCTTCTGGAACATGAAAGGATCCACCAATATTGATTCTCTTGAGAAAGATGCAATAGTAAAAAATACTTCGGATTGTCAATTCCTTAGACAAAGTTCACCTGATTTATAGAATAATCCTCAGACCTATGTCAGAATATAATCTTATTAAATGCTTAGTATATACATATAAGTCACTACCCAAAAGATTTGGGTGAATATGATCATAAGAAAACATTACTTACCATAATAATTAGTCTCCAATATCTTTTTTTTTTCAAAGTAGCTCCCTGACTGTTTTTTCACACTCTGTCGCACAGATTACTGCTCATAAAGGGTAGCAGCTAAAGTCCATACTATATTTGGTTCACACTGTTAAAATTCCCTACATAACATCTCATACATATTTAGACAAATGCATGAGTTCGTAGAATTGGCTATAATCTGTGGTGACTGACAATGAATATAGCAATCATATACTCCTGTTATTGGAGCCATTCAGTAGACAGTATAATTAGCATGTACTTATTCACTCGTTCTTTTTCTAAATCTCATTATAGCATTTTAAAGACACTACCAACTTAACATGACTCGGAAAGGTTTGGTATTATTTTTATTTTTAAGACTGGGTTGGCTAGAATGTTTTGTGTTGTTTTTATTATTAGATGGCATGAGGGGCGTTTAGTTGGCGGGCTGATAATTTTTTCAAACCTTGTAGGGTGAGCAAGTTATTTTCTATACACTAACATACAATTAATCACTGAGCAACCAATAGGAAAATACCTTACATTGAGCTACCATTAGGATGACAAAAACATAGCACTGCTTGCAAAAGAGTTTATAATTTCACTATTTTTGATTGAATGATTGATTGATTTTAACAGCATGCCAACAAGTCTCAGGTCATTGATTGATTTTAATGGTATATCAACTTGTCTAGGGCTATTTCATGCCAAGAGGCTAAAGAATTGCATTTATTGTATGTTCATGTCTTCATTTTTGTGTGGTCGTTTCTTGAGAGATTTTTTTTTTGTAAACAATCTGATCTAATATGAATAATTTTTAAACAAATCTATTTGATTCATTGATAGGACCTTAACAGATACTACAGCTCCAGAGTAGAACTGGGAGTAATGGAAGGGAAGAGGTACTCAACACTACCCAGATCTCCTGAACTGGAACTTCATCATCAGATGCAGTTTAATGGCCAACCCAGGATATGCTTTTTTTGCTGGGGGGGGGGCTTACTGCTTGGGGTACTATCAATGTATTCTAAGCCCCATTGACAAAGCTATTCATCGCTTTTGTTTGTCTTCTGATAGTTTGTAAGGGAGGTGTCCATGGAGTAATGGTTATCATCGTAGGGAAATGGACACGGCAACACGAGTTCAAATCCTGGACGAGACTGATTGCATTTCACATTGCACTAATACCCTTGGGAAAGGTATGAATCCAAATATTCTCCCTCCAGCTATGGGTAAATAGTAGGGCAGACTAGGTTCTTCAGCCCTGGTGAGGCAACTAGTCTAGGAGAAGGAAAACTCTGAATTCAAACCTGTTAAATTTCACTTGAAAATTGACCTTGTGTCATATCCTGCCCGAGCGGAGGGGTTGGTAAATATGTATATTTTGTATTTTTGTTTTTCCAAAAATTGGATATTGCAGTAAACCAAATTTTTTTTGTATAAAGCTTGAAAAAGATGAAAATAACTCAAATATTTATGGCTCAGTCAGGTGGGGCCATATAATATCCTGACTGTATCTCTGCAGAGGAGTAAGACTACCCCAATGAGTGACCTGGATATGACATTAAACAATCTGATACTGAGGATCCAGTAATTCTAGAGTTTTGGAGAATGTGGAGTACCCCTTTATTGCCATCACTCCTAGGTCCACTCTGATCTGTAGTGGTAGCACCTGATAGGGCCCTATCTATGGGTCAAATTGAACTGTTTGAAAATTAAACTGTATACAAACAAATGACTTATGCTTAATTGAATTGTTAGAAATAGAACTGTTTGATCATTCAACTGTGTGCAAACAACAAATAATTGATGTTTAATTGAATCATTTTTTATATATAGCAATACTTGGAACAATTTAACTTTGTTGACTAAATTGAATTGTTAAAAATAGAAATTTTTATCATTTAACTGCGTGCATCTACAAAATGTGTCTGCAAATCATACATTTAATATATAGATAAAAACAAGATTTGGCATTAGATAACCAACAATGGTTGATATACCATAAAATCAAACCAAACCAAATCCCATATACTCGTATTCAATATATATGTATAAAGAGGATTTGTCATTAAATAGCCAACAATGGTTGATATGCCAAAAAATCAAACTGAACCAAATCAATCAAATATCTAAAAAAAAAAGATAATCTTTTGAAATTTATTGAGTAAAGTTTGCGGAGGCACTTGTGACATAATGGTTATTGTTGAAAGAAGTGAACATTGTGACCTGAGTTCAAATCCTGGTTAAGGCTATTTGCATTTGACATATTACTATTACCTTTCAGAAAAGTATGAATCCAACTATTCTCTTTCCAGCTTGAGGTAAATAATAGGGCAGAAGGAGTCAGAAGTGTCCTGGAAAAGTTATCCTTTCCAGCTTGTACTCTGGTATTGGAATTCTTGAGGCCCATCTTACAGACAGCCTGCTCATCTCCAAGATCCCAGTTAAACATGTTCAGTTATTGCTCTTCTTTCTGAGCCACAGGTGAACATATATATACATATATATATATATATATATATATATATATATATATATATATATAAAATATATATACATATATATATATATATATATACATATATATATATATATATATATATATACACATACATATATGTATGTACGAGTTACATACGATAAGTTTCCAGACTTTTTTTGTATGGGCACTTTTATTGATAGTATACATATGAAACTCTTCGAAGTAATCTCCTCCAGCTGCAATCCACTTGTTGTACCATTCTAAAAACTTCTGGAAGGCCCCATGGAAGACCTCACACAAGAAGACTGCCATAGGGGCCTTCCAGAAGTTGTTGGAACAGTACAACAAGTGCATTGCAGCTGGAGGAGATTACTTCGAAGGGGACTAGAGTTTCATGTGTGTACTATCAATAAAAGTGCCTATAAAAAAAAGTCTGGAAACTTATCATATGCACCGCATACATGGGTATTAATAAACTCTTTAAAAAATTAAATTTTATAATAAAATAATATATTGTATATTAATAATATTTTCTCAAAAAATTAAAAAGATTCTTATATTAGTTTTTTTATGATATTCAGTATAATTGGTCACATTAATAAAATAAAAATAAGAATCATACAAGTTACTGTTAAGACATTATCTAAAATTATAAACAAATACAAAATAATATTACATATCTTCGAGATTACAATTATCATAATATTATTCCTATTATTACTAAACCTCTAATTCTTAAATTTATAAGTAATAATTATTTATCATCAAATACTATGAATTACTTCAACATAATCCTTCAACATAATAAATTTTGGGGGTGTCCTCGTGGTGTAATGGTTAAAACGATGGACTGCGGAATCGTAGTACGCGAGTTCGTACTCCAGTTGCGCTATTACGTTCACTTTCGGGCAAATACCCTTGGGAAAGGTATGAACCCCCTTATCCTCCCACCTATGGGTTAAATAGTACCACTACTGTTATTCTAGGAGAATGGCTTTGGCATTAAATAACCTACAAAGGTTGATATTCCATTAAAAACAAAGAAACCGAAACCATAATAAATTTATTCATATACATATATAATCATTCAACATGTGTGTATATATATATATATATATATATATATATATATATATGTGTGTGTGTGTGTGTGTTAAATTATTTTATCTGTAATTTGGTTGGTTGGTTGGGTTTTATGGCATATCAACCTTTGTACGTTATTTAATGCCAAATCCATTTTTATACAAATAATCAGTTCTATTTCAAACAATTCAGTTTAGCATGAGTACACAGTTTAATTGTCAAAAACATTTCTATTTCAAGCTATTCAATTTATTTAAATAATTCTAATTCAGCTAATTCAGCTTAGTATAAGCACAGTAGTTCTATACTAAGCAATTTAGTTTAGTTTAAGTACAATTTCAATGTCAAAAACAGTTCCATTTTAAACAATTCAGTTTAGCATAAACATACAGTTTAGATATAAGTACATAGTTTAATTGTCAAAAACATTTCAAGCTATTCAGTTTAGTCAAACAGTTCTATTTCAAACAATTCAGTTTAGCATAAGTATGCAGATAGTTCTATTTAACCCATAGATCGGCCCCTATCAGGTGCTACTATTCTGGGACAGAGTGGACCTGGGAGCAATGGCAATGAAGGGGTGCTCCACATTCCCCAAAGCTCCAGCATCACTGGAACCTCACCATCTGATTGTTTAGTGTCATACCAGGACCATCATTGTTGGGTGGGTGGGTGTTGGTCTTACCCCTCTGCAGAGGTGCAGTCAGTGTATTCTACAGCCCCAGCAATATCTATAAGTATATATGTATATAGAAGGTCTGTCTAAAAAGTAACCACACTGAGTGTGCTGCTTGAACGATTGATGAAAGAAGGATAAGTGGATTGTGGTATCATCTAACATGAATTCTTGGAAGTATATGAACATATAAGATTTCTACAACCATTGTATTTTTATTTAGATGCTTCTGTTTACACCTCCTTTTTTTCAGGTTGTTCAGCACTGAAGATCAAATGATTAACAATGAATGAACCTGAAATTTCGGGTTCAGTCGAGTAAAACTTGATCACAAGCACTTAAACTGCTTTAAGTTTATGGAAATAACACTATGTTGAGCAAATATGTTTTTCAGAGGCACAAGAGTTCCAAAGAGTGGTGTGAAGAAGAGAAGGATGACTCCAAGAGTAGGAATTCTTCAATAAGCTGGATTAGATCAATGATATATATATATATATATATATATATATATATATATATATATATATATATATGTATATTTAGGCAGCATTTCTTTGTTAATACAAATTTCATTAAACATAATAGACATTTTATGCCTACATATTTTCTTTTGGATCCGTTCGTATTCCCGTTTTACTTTTATCGTATTCGGGGGGAACTGATTAAGGTATTGTCCATAGTTGTATGTATCCCTAGTACTTTCTGCCCGACTTTGGGCCATCATCAGGGGAGAATCTGTTACAAAAGGGATGTAACTTTTGTTTTAGCAAATTACTACTGTGTAAGGACGTCTTTGCTGTTGGAGATTATGGCGCTTGCTTTTAAATGTAATTCTGTAAATAGTGCCAGTAGCTAAAGACATTTAAGTACGTTAGCACTGGTTTGAAAATTAATTCTATTAAGTGCTGGTTGCAGGTTTCTAATATGTAGTGCTTCGAGAATCTGAAGTTTTTGTTTATTATTTTGATGTTCGAGTATTGTTGTGTTGTCGGTGAGAATTTTTCGTAGTTGTGTTGTTGGGCATGAATGTTTTTTTAAATGCTGAGCTATTGAACTTGTGTCAGAAATATGGTTTAACCTCAACTACCCTGTCGAGGAGACTTACAATGCACCTTTCTGACACAAGTTCAATAGCTCAGCATTTAAAAAAACATTCATGCTCAACAACACAACTACGAAAAATTCTCACCGACAACACAACAATACTCGAACATCAAAATAATAAACAAAAACTTCAGATTCTCGAAGCACTATATATTAGAAACCTGCAACCAGCACTTAATAGAATTAATTTTCAAACCAGTGCTAACGTACTTAAATGTCTTTAGCTACTGGCACTATTTACAGAATTACATTTAAAAGCAAGCTCCATAATCTCCAACAGCAAAGACGTCCTTACACAGTAGTAATTTGCTAAAACAAAAGTTACATCACTTTTGTAACAGATTCTCCCTTGATGATGGCCCAAAGTTGGGCAGAAAGTACTAGGGATACATACAACTATGGACAATACCTAAATCAATTACCCCCGAATACGATAAAAGCAATACGGGAATTCGAACGGATCCAAAAGAAAATATGTAGGCATAAAATGTATATTATGTTTAATGAAATGTGCATATATATATATATATATATCATCATCATCATCATGTTGTGCCGCAAGCACATATATCCCTGACCCTCTCTCACCACTTCCCCCTATCATTCATCACCTGTGGCAGATCTTTAGGGCTACATCCCGTATCCTCACAGAGCTGCTGTATGTATGTTTGAGTTGGTCGTCCTACTTTTGCTTGGCCATATGTGGGCGTCCATAGGAGTACATCACTTATGAGCTCATCTCTGCTTCTCCAGCAGTGTCCTGCGTGTCTAGTTTGTCTAACTTGGATAGTTTTTGTGATGGGAAGCAGGTGGCTGTATAGTTGGTGCTTTGTGGGGTGTTGCCACCAGGACTTATTCAATATTGCCGTCTAGCTTCTTCTCCAGCCATTTTGTTAGCATCCAAGTGGTGCATCCATACAGCAGTATCGACACGACCGCTGCCTGGAAGAAACTGCGTTTCATTTTATCGGTCAGGTCTGATTTCCATATGAAACACACATATATATGAATATGTATAATCATTTGATATGATATATAATCATTTAATATAACATATATATATTGGAAGTGCCTGTGGTGTAATGGTTATTGTCATAGGAAATGGACACGGCGACACAAGTTCAAATCTTGGTCGAGGCTGATTGCATTTCACATAACACAAATACCCTTGGGAAAGGTATAAATCCAATTATTCTCCTTCCAGCTATGGGTAAATAATAGGGCTGACTGAGTTCTTCAGCCTTGGTTAGGCAACTAGTCTAGGAGAAGGAAAACTGTGAATTCAAACCTGTTAAACTCCACTTAAAAATTAACCTTGTGTCATATCCTGCCCGAGCGGAGGGGTTGGTAAATATGGATAACATATATATATTAGCATTTAATATAACATTTATTAGTATTTAATATCATATATATAAATATATACAATTATATGACATATATAAGTATACATAATCATTTAATATAATATATATAAACATTTGATATCATATATATAAGTAAGTAAAGTTGGCGACCTTAGTCGAGGATGACACAAAGGTTCCCTTTTCAATAGCTACAACACAGAGGTGTAGGGGAGGGCACGACTCTATTCCCTGAATTGCTCCACTTTACCCTTGATCCTTACCTTATAATGCTGAGTGTTAAGCATCAAGGACTATTTTTTGAGTCTTTGGTATGACTCAACCTGGGATTGAACCCCAGTCTCCTGGATCATTGGCGAACACTTTACTCATTCGGCCAATGGCCCGGTTTTGATATATATAAACATATATAATCATTTAACATAATATATACATATACATTTATTTATATATGTGTGTATATATATATATATATATACTAGTAAGTAAAGTTGTCGACCATAGTTGAGGGCAACCAGAAGGCTCCCTTTTCAATAGCTACTATACCAAGCTGTAGGGGAGGGCACTACACCTTTTCCTGGATAGCTCCACTTCACCCTTGATATGTACCTTATATTGCTGAGTGTTAAGCAATGAGGTATCAAGTACCAGTTTTAAAGTCTTTGGGATGATTCGACCTGGGATTGGCAAACACTCAACTTACTAGACCAATATATATATATATATAATCATTTAACATTATATTATATTATATATATGTATAAAATCATTTAAGAATGTATCTATTTACATAATGATTTTATATATATATATAATCATTTAACATATATGTATCATAAGATAACTTAAAAACAGAATTTATAAAAAATTAAAAAAATTTAAAAAAATAAAAACTTGACCAATGACAACTAATATTTTCAAGTTTTCTTGGTTGTCAAGTGATAAAAAAGCCTATTATATCTATGCACACATCTCTATATTGTATCTACACTCCAATATTTCCTGATATTAAAATCTTTGCTATCCGACCAACAACAACATAATCAAATATCAATAAAAAACTACCCTGCAAACAAAGAGACGTATATATAAATAAATATTAACAATTGTAGGTAAAATGTGTTGACATTATTTACAAAAGGCATTAATGTTTTGAAGCCATTAATCACTTAATTGCTTATTGACTTAGCTTGTCTGAAGAGTACAAAAACACTGATAGAGTACAAAAAAGATACTGATAGAGTACAATAAAAAATGGTCAATAAAATATAAAAACATTAGAATGATCCTGTTAAGCTTACTCACTGAATGTAGTGGGGAGAAGAAAATAATTTTTCCAAGACATGGAGCTCATATTTTTAAACAGATCAGTGCTCTTGGCTAACATATGTCATCATTATCTACATTTATATGGCGCTTTCAATTGAGCAAGTCCAATTGTGTTAACCGAGGCAGAAGAGATCTGGCAATTTTAACATATCTCTCAATCATCAGATCATTGCTTATTTGACAACTACACCAATAAATTGACTGGATGGGATCAGTGAGTGAAAAAAATACACATTACAGGAGAGATGCCAATTCTTCTGTTCCAAACTCGATACTTTGTTAAAGAACCATCTATTCAACCAAGAAGTAGTATTTTCCGGACCTATGCCAGAAATATATTAGCTTGTTTGGAACGTACATGTTAGGCTATAATAACCTTCTCAGTTGGCCCGGCATATAAAATAAACAACATTTGTTGTCTAAATTTCTGAGACGAAGCTTGATGATTTTTATCATTAAGGGTTTTCAGACTATTGTCTTCATCTTTATTGTTAATTTCACAACGTTTTGGCTGATATCTCCTCCTTCAGGTGTTTGTCAAACTCAGAACTTTGAACTACGTCCTTTATTGAATCCACAGGAGTCACATGTTCTGATTCCATTAGCCATAACTGGGTACAAGTGTTAAGTATTCCTGTATTGTTATTCGCCTGCAGTCAGGATTGAACCTGCAATTTCCAGATGATTGTCTCCTTAGAAGCTTAGGGAGCCAATGCCTATATCCGTTATGCTACATGTCCTGCTGGACAGTTCAGAGTGAATTTTTGGGACTTATAAACTTAATGTTCTTACTTGACTAAGAATACTACTATTATGTATGATTTTTTACCTTTGCTCATATTCAGATTTTTTTTTCATCTAACCTTTTTAATAATCGGTTCCCATATTGTATTCATCTCTATACTTGGTCTACTCAGCAGGTCATTGTAGCCCAACATATGTACTGATTCCTTAAGGTGTCTAATCCTCCAATGTTTAGCCCAATCAAACATTTCAACTTCATCCCATAAAGGCAGATGGTTTCCCCTTTTCCTTCCATATATGATCCGCTATACCCGACTTTTCAATCTCACCTCATACTACTGCCTTACAATATTCTTTTAGCCTTACTTTTTGTTGTATTCTCTTCCTAAACAATGAAAAATAAAAAAAAAAACAACAAATATTTGTCTTTCGGTTAAATATTTTTATTCAAAATATTTATTTATATATGGTCAGTTGAGGAAGTAATGAGACTCATTTTTCTTTTATTTAAGTATAGCATTATCCTGACATAATATGAAATGAGCAGGAAAAGCTTTCTGTGGCGTATTTAGAGATATGCCTGTCATAAAGAAATATTTCAACAGCAAATGCATTGTATGCACAAGTCCAACCCATGATCATTATTGATCATAGCTGAAAAAAAATAAGACATTAACTAGATAAAGCTACCATTGCTATTTGCTTGTACTAATGGGGTACAGAAATGTATTGTTTTCTGTTACTTTTTACCCTTTAAATTCCAACTTTATTTTTAGGTCTAAATGGCTATTCTGTAGTGGGAAATGTTTCCCTGCACTAGCAGAAATACGAGGTGCATACGATAAGTTTCCAGACTTTTTTCCTATGGGCACTTTTATTGATCATACACACATGAAACTTCGAAGTAATCTCCTCCGGCTGCAAGGCACTTCTGGTACCGTTTCAACAACTTCTGGAAGGCCCCATGGAAGTCCTCTTGTGTGAGCGTGTGAATGACCTTCATCACAGCCTCTTTCATCTCCTCAATTGTCTCATAATGACAGCCTCTGAGCTTAGGGAATAACCAAAAGTCACAGGGAGCAAGGTCTGGACTATAGGAAGGGTGACGAACTGTCTTGATGCCCATCTTGGTCAAATAGTCTGTGACAAGGATGGAGTTATGGACTGGTGCATTGTCCAGTGGAAATACCACTGACCCGAATTGAAGAGTGCTGGCCTCTTCCAATGGAATCTCTTGCTGAACTCCCTTAAAACCTCAACATAGTAACCCTAACCCTAACCCTTTAGCTGTGACAGTCAGGCTTTAGTAGGGTGTATTCCAATTGCTGCTGTAGCTGTTCATTTGAAGCTGAAATCAAAAAATTGCTCAGTCATCTTATAAGATGTATAGCCATAACATAGTAAATTTTCACAGCTGGTGAATTTCAAAAATCATGCAATCTGGACATGAGGACACTTTAGAAGAATGATATGCAATAAAATTCTGTTTTAAACATAGAAAAAATGCCAGAGAAACGTATGGAATGCTTCAGACTGCTTTTCGACCATCTTGCATGAATCAAGCATCAGTTTTTGAGTGGCATAAGAGATTCAAGGAAGGCAGGGAGTCTGTGAGGGATGATGAGAGATGTGGGAGGAGTAAGGAAGTTTGAACACGAGAATTGATTGACCAAAGGGTTAGGGTTACTATGCTGAAGTTTTAATGGAGTTCAGGAAGAGATTCCGTCGAAAGAGGCCAGTACTCTTGCTTGAAACTTTTATCAAATTAATTTAATTCAGTGTTAAAAGACCCAAAATGGTTGATATGCTATAAAACAAAACAACCAACCAACCTCTGGGAGCTGCTACATATTTTAAACTCATATAAAATCATTTTTCATTTTTATATTTATTAATTTCTACATACTGCAGCGGTGACATTTGAAAATGTGTCGGGTATTTCTATCATACCCTGTACAACTATTCCATTTGTGTATAAATTTCATACATTCAACATAACATTGATTCATGGACAGAGATACCATTCTTCACATGTTATAAAAAATGTATGACAGTAAAGATAGACTAGAATATATGATAGTGACATAATTCATTCATATAATGTATTTCAATGTCCGCAAGGTATGCAGTTAAAAGGAAACCATCACTTCCAATCTAAAATGGTCAAAAACCACCAGTTAGACTGTTTCCGTCTTATAATTTTCATTGATAATGTTTTGTTTATGGAACAGTTATGGATGTTAATTCATCACGAGTCATTTTCAGCATTGAACGCTGATGAGAGATGAGTTCTTGTGGCTGAGTGGACTGCAACTTCATGTTTAGAAAGTCATGCTATTACATTCACTTTTGGACTAATACCCTTACAAAAGGTATGAACCCCCTTATCCCTCTAACTATGGGTTAAATAGCATCACTATTGCCCTACAAGGTTGGTTGGTTGGTTGGTTTATGGAAATATCAACCCTTAAGGGTTAATTTAATGCAAATCATTTATATATATATATATATATATATATATATACATATATATATATTATTTCAAGAAAAAAAAACAATATTCGGTCATGTTAGGATAATAAATTTATCATCAGATCTAATAGGAAAATTTTTCCAATTGGATCTGATGAAGTCCTGTTAAAAATTATTTTAGAGTCCTTGATTCATATCAATACTCTTCATCATCATCATCAAGTCATGCCATCAGCACGGATATCCCTGACCCTCTCTCGCCACTTCTCCCTATCATTCATCGCTTTTGGCAGGTCTTCCGGGTTACATCCCGTAACGGGATGGAAATTAATTTATTATCCTCATGTGACTGAATATTATTTTTTTCTTGAAATAATATTATTTGTTCTGTGAATTTATTTACATTGAGCTCCCTACCAGGAATATTTAAATATTAGAAATTTGAATAATTTATTTGTTCTGACAGAATTATTCCCTACTCTGGATTTACTGGATTGAAGAATACCTATATATATATATGATTTGTTGGCAAATAACCGGAGACTATTTTTAAACAAGTTGTGAGATCTCATTTGTTTGTGCTCAGTTAAATGGTTACATGTCTTCATATCTAACACTAATAATTCTATTTAATATTGTTCCTTTTCTTACACAGTGAAATGGTTTCAAGTATTGCTATTTAATATTGATGATTCTGTTCTTCAAGTATTTGTATGTAATTTGGATAATATGCACACAATTGTATGGTTTCAAATATCTAATAATAATAATCCTTAGTAAATTGTTAGACAGTTCTATTTGGCCCATAAATGGGATGTCCTTCTCCAAGGATGGTTTCAGCATTAAATAACCCACAAAAGTTGATATGCCATTAAATGAGGAAACCAAAACACTGATTGGATCCTGTTATGTACTCTACCTATGAACATCGTTGGGTATGTCCCATTCCTCATAAATACGTTGGACACTATTGTGAGGGGGTATTTTTTGCTGACTGTTCAGCAGACTATCTGGCATCTGTGTTGGACGGTCAATGCTCTATCATCATCATCATGTCATGCCACTAGCATGGATATCCCTGACCCTCTCTGGCCACCCCTCCCTATCATTCATCGCTTTTGGCAGGTCTTCAGGGCTACATCCCATATCCTCACATAGCTGCTGTATGTATGTTCGAGCTGGTCGTCCTGCTTTTGCTTGGCCATATGCGGGGTCTATAGGAGTACATCACTGATGAGTTTGTCCTTGCTTCTCCAGCAGTGTCCTGTGTGTCTGGCTCGTCTAACTTGTATTGTTTTCGTGATGGGAGGCAAGTGGCCGTACAGCTGGTGTCTTGTGTGGTGTTACTGCCAGGACTTGTTCAATATTGCTCTCAACATTCTTGTGTAATTGCCGTCTAGCTTCTTCAGCTGTTTAGTTAGCATCCAAGTTGTGCATCCATATAGCAATATCGATACGACCGCTGCCTGGAAGAAACTGCGCTTCATTTTATCGGTCAGGTCTGAAAGGTCTCTGGCTTTGGCTGGGACACCTGCATCATTGACATCTTTGTTACCCTTATATAACACTGGACCTTGCTGTCCAGTTTAAGCTATAATGAGGCATATGTGCCTGAATCCAGATTTGGGTCCATGTCCAGCTAGGCACATCAGGCCCACATTGCATTAAGTAGGTTGATGACCAGCATAGTCCAGCAGGGCTTGAGCCTCGGCTCATGCCCGACCTTCCCCTCCCCTAAATCCCCACTATAATTGACCTTTGGGTCATTGACCTTGTGTCAAGTCCTGTCTGGTGGGAGGCAGAGACAAATATTAGGTATTTTTGCTGACTAAGTAGTCACCACTAGTTGTGGTTTACCTTCTTCAAGCTGTTGGAAAGTATTGTATTTTGTTTAATGTTATAAAGATTTCCCTTTCATTTCCAACCTCCGTTTTGGTTATTTCTCATTCAGTAATCTTTTTGTTTAGTATCTACAGATCCAATGGGAGTCATTATTTTTTATACTTGTATACAGTTTGTGAGATGACCAGTCAAGCAGAACAGGGTTCATCAATCATAAACTTATGTCCATATAGAAATACTTAGTGTCACCTAAAAACCAGTCCTCAAGATAAAAACTTGATGATTTAAAAAATATTTTTGGTCACTGAACAGAGAACAATATGTTAATATTGATTCTTCCCATAAAAGTTTCATTTGTGGAGGTGCCTGTGGTGTAATGGTTATCGTCGTAGGAAATGGACACGGCAACACGAGTTCAAATCTTGGACGAGACTGATTACATTTCACATAGCACTAATACCCTTGGGAAAGGTATGAATCCAATTATTCTCCCTCCAGCTATGGGTAAATAGTAGGGCATACTCGGTTCTTCAGCCTTGGTGTGGCAACTACTCTAGAAGAAGGAAAACCCTGAATTCAAACCTGTTAAACTCCACTTAAAAATTGACCTTGTGTCATATCCTGCCCAAGCTGACGGGTTGGTAAATATGATAAAAGTTTTGTTTAATAAACAATGAGACATTGTAAAAGTTTCATCATTGATTTTCATTTACAAATCAATCTTTTCTTCCAAATATTTCTCTTGGGAATTAGCACACAGGATAAAACATGATCTCTATCAGTCTGTGTTGACTTGTTAAATATTTCTGTTCAATTACCTAGAAGTTCTGGATCCTTCCACGCAAAGATGGCACTTGATAATGCAGATTACTGCTGATGGAGTGGCATAAGACTTCCAATTTTCTGAAGAACATCATTAAGACAGTTAGTGTATAAGTAGTCGCAAAAGACAGTTGATGTATTCACATTTTGATATTCACCTAACTTGTTCAGGAAATCATCACAGAAATCATCATTAATGATCTTGACCCTCGACTGAGCCATCAATCAAGAGATGCACCTGTGTAAATAAGCGGAAGAACAGCAGAAGCAGGTAGGCATTAAACAATAATATAACTAGGTGCACAGATGGTTCCAGTCAGTGGGAGACAAGATGCTGAAGTGAGAGCCAGCGGCAAACAGAGGGCTTTGGGCCCTCAGTGACCCACGGTTAAGCAACCCCAGCCAAGATAAGTAAGAAGTGCTGCTATGGTCACAAGAAGAACTTGGGTTAATATAGCAGTCTGTCCCTGTCTCCAACTCACCTCTCACACACAAGAGGGTGTCCTCATGGTGTAATGGTTGAAGCGATGGACTGCGAAATCGTAGTAAGCGAGTTCGTACTCCAGTCGCGCTATTACATTCACTTTCGGGCAAATACCATTGGGAAAGGTATGAACCCCCTTATCCTCCCAGCTATGGGTTAGATAGTTCCACTACTGTTCTTCTAGGAGAATTGCTTTGGCATTAAATAACCTACAAAGGTTGCCATTAAACAAAGAAACCAAACCAAACCAAACCAATCTCACACACAACAAACATCACCCTTTCGAGAATAAAGTGTGAGAGATATATTTTCATAAAGAAGTGTGTTCGTTCATTCATTGAAGTTCGTCATTATGTTTGATTATGTTCCTTATATATTTGTATATGTATGTGGCTATTCAACCATCTTAATAAAAAATGGGTTTTTGATTTTTTATTTGATTTGATCATGAAAAGAAATATCGGCATTCTTCTAGTTTTTATAAACAAATAAAATCATGAGAAGGAAAATTTGGTTAGGCTTATTATAACCAGTCCATTGGCATAGTGGTAGAGTGTTTGCAATGGCCCGGGAGACCGGGGTTCGATCTCAGGTCGAGTCATAGCAAAGACTCAAAAAGTGGAACTTGATACCTCCTTGCTTAACACTCAGCATTATAAGGTATGTTTCAAGAGTAAGTGGAGCAATCCAGGGAAAGGAGCAGCACCCTCCCCTACACCTCGATGTAGTAGCTACTGAAAAGGGAGCTTTTGGTAGCCCTCGACTTCTGTCACGGCAACTTTATTTGGTCTAATGAGTAGTGTTCACCAATGATCTGGAAGACAGGGGTTCAATCCCAGGTCGAGTCATACCAAAGACTCATAAAATGATACTTGATGCCACCTTGCTTAACTCTCATCATTATAAGGTAAGGATCAAGGGTAAAGTGGAGCAATCCAGGGAATGTTGTAGCACCCTACCCTACACCTTGGTGTAGTAGATATTGAAAAGGGAGCCTTTGGGTCATCCTCAACAAAAGTTGCCAACTTTTCGTACTTTTTATTAACTATCTGTGTGAATACAGTATTCTTCCTTCGTAATATAAATATAGAGATCATTCGACTGGGGCTGTAGAATACACCAACTGCATCTCTGCAGAGGGGTACCCCCCTACTCAATGAGTGTCCTGGATATGACACTAAACAATCTGATGGTGAGACTCCAGTGAGGCTGGAGCTTTAGGGAATGCAGAGTATCCCTTCATTGCCATAACTCCCAGGTCCACTTTGATAGTGTCCTATCTATGAGTCAAATAGAACTAAACTGTGTGCTTCTGGTAAACTGAATTGTTTGAAATAGAACTGTTTTGACATTTAACTATGTAAATAAATGACATGTTTAATTGAATTATTAATGATACATAGCAATACTTGGAACCATTTAACTTTGTTGACTAAACTGAATAGCTTGACATAGTAATACTTTTGACATTTAAACTGTATTGTTTGAAATAGAAGTGCTTATATATATAAAAATGGATTTGGCATCAAATAACCTACAATGGTTGATATGCCATAAAACCAAACCAAACCAAACATAAATATTTGTGGTGGTGGTGGGGGTCAAAGAAATCCAGCTGTCTTATAACAGCTGATTACTGTGGGGTTAGGTATATGTGATATTCAAGGGTAAGCAATCATCATCATCATCTTGTCATGCCATCAGCATGGATATCCCTGACCTTCTCTCGCCACCCCTTCCTATCATTCATTGCCTCCAGCAGGTCCTCAGGGCTACTCCCCTTATCCACACAGAGCTGCTGTATGTAGGTTCGAGCTGATCGCCCTGCTTTTGCTCGGCCATGTGAAGGGATTCATAGGGTAAGGCGATTGTAGTCGAGGTCGACCAGAAGGCTCCCTTTTCAATAACTACTACACCAAGGTGTAGGAGAGGGCACTACTCAGGGTAAGCAATGGAAAATGAAAAAGAATGTTTATTATCTTTTGGTTATATATTTTTCATTAAAATATATGTTTATATGATGTCAGTCTCAAAAGTAAGGACACTAACTTGGGGGGTGGGGTTGGCAACCCTAATTGAAAATCACTTGATCAATGTTGACTTTGAACATGTGTGAAAACATTCAAATCATGTTTGTCTTTTAGAAATCACTTACAACTAAGTAATCTTTGATTATTACAAGTTAGTATGGTTAAGTGTTTCACAAAATGGAATGCAAGATCAAATTCTATGTCAAACCTCAGAAAAACACGACAGAAACATTTAACAAGTTATTACAGGTTAATGAAGATCAAGTTTTATCCTAGATATGTTTTTTTTTAAAGTCACCAGAGATGTTTGGATGGTTGAGAGACTTGTCAAAGATAAATCTTATTCTGGTTAGGGGACTGAAGAAGGCTGAAGAATCAAATGGCTGAAATGGGATTATAGCATGCAAGATGAGGACTCTAATCAGAGTTAATCAGTGCATTGTAATGATAGTTGGAAATTAGATCGGTATTCATATGAAATAAATTAAAAGCTTGTGTATGCAAAACTAAAGTTGAGAATATTTGTCAAGAACATTGTTTAGAAAAAAACAAATATAAGATTAATTTTTTCATTCTTTCTTGAAAGAATTTTTCAAATTCTGGAATAAACACCTAAATATGCATCCTTATAAGGTTTTTGTGAGCATTCTTATAATGGTGTTCTCTGTTGAGAGTTTTTTGAAACATGAGTTTATTACAGAAAAGGTTTCACAAAGTTTTAATGATTTAAAAAAAGATTAAAATGCAAAATTACCTTTTTTATAAAAATCAATTTTTGAAGTTTTTTTTACTTCTATAATTCACTTTGAGTAATGGATCTCTCCAACCCCTGATAGTTGTGAGATGAGACGAAAGGTTAGATTTCATTGACTTTTAGACTAAAACCCTTGATAAAGGTATGAACCAGGAGGTGCCCATGGTGTAATGGTTATTGTCGTGGGAAATACACACAGCAACACGAGTTCAAACCCTGGATGAGACTGATTGCATTTCACATAGCTCTTGGGAAAGGTATGAATCCAATAATTCTCCCTCTAGCTATGGGTAAATAGTATGGCAGACTGGGTTCTTCAGCCTTGGTGAGGCAACTAGTCTACGAGAAGGAAAACTCTGAATTGAAACCTGCTAAACTCCGCTTGAAAATTGACCTGGTGTCATAGCCTGTTCGAGCGGAGGGGTTGGTAAATATAGGGTAAAAGTATGAACCCCCATATCCCCTCCAGATATGGGTTAAATAGTAACAATGCTGTTCTTCTACGAGGATCGTTTGGCATTAAATAACCCCATGGCATTTGATATGTCATTAAACAAAGAAACTGAAATCAAATGACAAGGCTAGTTTAATGAGGGGAACCTGTAGGAAGCAAGGCTCCCAAGGAGCCAAGACAAAAATTGTCCAGTCTGCTCAGCATTTCTTTTTATTAGGGCACTTCAGATGTTAATCCTATTCATTAAGCTCTCCAAAAAGACGAATTGTGACACATTTTAACAGTACATTTGTTTTCTTTTAGTTTCTTTGTTTCAATGGCATAACAAACTTCTTGGGTAATTTAATGCTAGCGCCATCCTTGAAGAAGAACAATGGTGGTGCAATTTAATCCATAGCTGAGAAATATTGATTGCTATGGGTTGGTTATGAGTAATATTCAAAGGTTGACAGTGACAATTAAAAGATATCAAAGAGATCTCCAAAATGAGGTGCCCATGGTGTAATGGTTATCATCGTAGGAAATGGACACGGCGACACGAGTTCAAATCCTGGACGAGACTGATTGCATTTCACATAGCACTAATACCCTCGGGAAAGGTATAAATCCAATTATTCTCCCTTCAGCTATAGGTAAATAGTAGGGCAGACTAGGTTCTTCAACCTTGGTGGGGCAACTAGTCTAGGAGAAGGAAAACTCTGAATTCAAACCTGTTAAACTCCCCTTAAAAAAATTAACCTTGTGTCATATTCTGCCCGAGCAGAGGGGTTGGTAAATATGAATATGTGGTCCTTATCAGTGGCCTGTGGCGGAAATAATTTTCCCAAGCAATTATTCTCCTCCTGATCTGTGAGAGCACAATTGCAGATTCATTATCATCAAATTCCAAATTGGACAGTATTGTAGGTGACTCACCTATGACCAGAATAATGGACTTACCCAAAGGGTACATTAATCAAGAACTAAGCTGGTAGAGCAGAGAGCAGCAGCAGCAGCTTTAGTAAGCACCTTGCGTGTCTTCGTGTACGTTGAACCAAGGAGACCCTCCTCAGAGACTTGAATACATTTGTGTAGCACCTCATATCTCCGTGTTGAGTTATTTGTTTATTATTACAGACTGGAAATTGCTTTATTCTTTTTTATGTTTTTGCAGTAACAAATATATTGCCGTTGAGCATTTTTGTCCTCTAAATTATTTTGCCGCAAATTCAAACTTGATTAAAATTTGCCGGTGATCTTTACAAGCTAATAAAAATCAATTAATCTTTTATTTTTTAGATTTATTCATATTGATTTTTTTTTGGTTCACATACTCCAAGACATTGACAGTTATCATATTTACCAACCCCTCCGCTCGGGCAGGATATGACACAAGGTCAATTTTTAAGTGGAGTTTAACAGGTTTGAATTCAGAGTTTTTCCTTCTCCTAGACTAGTTGCCACACCAAGGCTGAAGAACCCAGTCTGCCATACTATTTAACCCTAGCTGGAGGAAGAATAATTGGATTCATACCTTTCCTAAGGTTATTAGTGCTATGTGAAATGCAATCCGTCTCGTCCAAGATTTGAACTCATGTCGCCCTGTCCATTTCCTATGATGATAACCATTACACCACTGGCACCAAGACATTGACAGTTATGTGTATCACGCAAGCTGCCAATCATCTGAAAAATAGTTTAACACAAAAGTTTGTGAAATTTATCCCCTCTCGGTTAATGTGGTTTATATGGTAATTGTATTCTCAGCAGTGAGATAAGACCTCCACCCCATTAAACTGCATCTGATGGTGAGGTTCTTGGGAGGGATGAGTCTTCCTTTTATTACTATTACTCCCAGGTCCACTCAGTATGGTAATACCTGTTAGGGTATTGTCTATTGGTCAAATAGATGTTTCAAAATTATTTGTATTAGATAAGAATACTTGATACCATATAACTGTGTAAATTATTTCTATTACGAATAGTTACTTGAAGCTATAAATGTTTACAAAGGATTATTATTATTAGGTACATGAAACCATATTACAGTGTACAAATAAATGTTCCTAATTAAATAGAAGTGGTTACTTGAAAATATATAATTGTGTATACTTTATTAATATTAGATAGGTGTGTCTATAGCCATATAACTGTGTGAAAATTATGTGTATCAGAGAGGAAACAAATGATTATTATTGGATAGAAATAATTACTTGGAACCGTATGATTGTAAAGAAAAATTGATAACAAGGTAATCCAAGTAGGAGAGATTTAATGAGAAGCAAAGTCGACACAATAGCGTTTCGGTTCTAATGAACCATCGTCAGGACTATGAAGGATGATATTAGTGATGTTAAATCAACGATGGATATGTAAAAGGTATTAAATATAAAAACCTACGAAAAATTTGTATAACAAGAAATGACTGGTACAAGTACTTTGGTTTGATTACTTATGTTTAATGGCATATCAACCTTAATGGGTTATTTAATGCCAAAGCAATCCTTATAGAAGGTAGCCCAGTCGTCAAGGGCTGTAGAATATACCGACTCCATCTCTGCAGATGGGTAAGATCCCCCAAAATTGACCTGGATATGACATTAAACTATCTGATGGTGAGGCTCCAATAATGCTGGTGCTTTGGGGAATGCAGTGTATTCTTTCATTGATATCACTCCCAGGTCTACTCTGACCCAGAGTGGTAGTACCTGACAGGGTCCTATTTGTTTGATTTTTAAAAAGAGTGCAAACAAATGATTTAAGCTAAATAGAATTGTTTGAAATTGAACAATTTGATCATTTAACTGTGTCAACAAATGACTGATGTTTAATTGAATTGTCAGTGATACGTAGCAATATTTGGAACCGTTTAACTTTTTTGACTTATGCTAAGTTGAATCGTTAGAAACAGAACTGCTTGATCATTTAAACAAATAACTAATGTTTAATTTAATTGTTTGTGATACATAGCAGTACTTGAAACTTTTAAACTTTGTTGACGGATGTTTAAAAATCATATATATCTAATATATATGTATAAAGAAGATTTGGCATTAGATAACCTTCAATGCTTGATATTCAATAAAAAAATAACCAAACCAAATCTTATATATCTAACATATATCTATAAAGAGGATTTGGCATTAAATTGCCTACAAGTGTTGATATGCGATAAAATTCACCTTTATTGAAGAACAGAAGTGATGCTATTTAATCAAGAGCTGGTGGCGATAAGGGAGTTCATACCTTTCTCAAGGGTATTAGTCTAAAAGTGACTGTAATAGCACAACTGTAGTTCATACCGTCTTACTCTTAGGCTATAATTCAGTACACTAGCTATTTGTCATGAAGACTCCCAACAGCTCAATATCAGAGATAGAGTATAGTATAGCATAGATACAATGTAGATAATGGTATTAACCCTGTATCTACACTATCTTGATGGCTCCCATTATTCTGAATGATATTTCATAACTTCTAGACATGAAAAAAACCATAAATGAGTCAATATGCTATAAAAACATTTATATTTCTTATTGGTCTAGTGGGTAGAGTGTTTGCCAATGTTTTGGGAGACCTGGGTTCAATCTCAAGTCGCGTCATACCAAGGACTTTAAAAATGGTACTTGATACCTCCTTGCTTAACACTAAGCAATATAAGGTACGTATTCAGGGTTAAGTGGAGTAATCCAGGGAAAGGAGTAGCCCCCTTTCCTACAACTCAGTGTTGTAGCTATTGAAAAGGGAACCTTTTGGTCGCCCTTGACTATGGTCGCCAACAACAACTTTACTCTTGCCCTTGTTATCAAGTAACAACAATTTTCTCTGATACCCCTCGATTTATATTACTATACATATACACATATTGCTAACAATTTATAGGGTGTCTCTATATATATGGGAACCATGTGATAGCTAATAACTCTACTAATAACAATGTTGTATTCTCTCTTGTTTCAGATTTGAAAATAGTATATGATAACTACAATTAATCGTCGATCACGATGCCTTGGACAAGCGAGGAAAAAATATCTTGTTTCACTACGTAGTTGGAGACAAAAAATCATTCAAAACTGTCTCAAAATAGATGCCACCTGTTAATATGATAATGATTTATTACTGAGACAAAAAAACTCAAAAAAAGATTGCATATCGTAGAAGCTGATATAATAATAATTAAAAAAACATTGATTTGATGTCTCTAGCTCAAAGGATGCATTTTTTACAGGACATGTTCCAAATGACTGGCATTGCGCTTGTCTCAGTAATGAATCATTATCATATTAATGGGTTGCATTTATTTTGAGACACCCTGTAATACTAAAAACAAACATAAACAAATATATATATATATATATATATATAAATATATATATATATATATATATATATGTGTGTGTGTGTGTGTGTGTGTTTGTGTTTGTGTGTGTGTGTGTGTGGTGAAATGGTTATCATTGTAGGAAATGGAGATGGAGACTTGAGTTCAAATCCTAGATGAGGCTGTCTGCATTTCACATTTTGCTAATAACGTTTGAAAAGGTATGAATCCAATTATTTTCGCTCCAGCTAAAGTTAAATATTAGGGCAGGCCAAACTCTTTAAAGTTGTTATAACAAGCAGTCCAGAAGGAAAACTCTGAATTCTAACCTATTAAACTGATGGTAAATACACACATACACACACACACGCGCGCACACACACACACACACACACACACACACACACACACACACATATATATATATATATATATATAAACAAAGAATAAGTATTTATTCATGTTTACACCAGTCTCATATCAATTAGCGAAAAGAATAAATAGCACTATTGTAGAAATCTATTGGATGAGAATTTAAAGAAATTTTTGACATCGATACTTGCCTGCAGTATAGTGCGAACTGCACTGTGGGACTTCTGTATAATTCAATTAGGTAGTAGCAATAAAATGATTAGGAAAAAAAAATTTTGTAAAGCACAGCAAAATTTTTTTATTTTTTATTTGATCAAGTGATGACCTCATATTACAAATCTGTGGAAAAATTTTCAATGCAATTTTTTTCTTTAATCTAAAATAAATAAATCTCTGTTTATGAAAATGATGTTATTTTAACATATTTACGTATCAAATTACAAAGTTATTTTAAACATAATAACAACACACTGTTATACACTTAAATATTTACATAAATTTGGTATATGTTTGTGTATATATATATATATATATATGTATTTACACAAACTATGGGTGTATGTGCATATATGTACATAAAAGTTTATATATATATATATATATATATATATATATACACCCCAAACTGTGGGTCAAGTTATGCCACTACTGCCCTTTTAAAAATATGGTTTGATATTAGATAATACATGAAGGTTTAAGCAAATAGACCTTTATATATATATATATATATATATATATATATATTCGATTGAATATAATAGACAATATTTGTGTACATATTTTTTTGTTAATCTTTTTGAATTGCCATATTGATCTTATGATATTCATTGGGAATTGGTTGATAAACCTTTCATAATTAGTTATTTCCTCAGTACTTCTGCCCGACCTTGGGCCATCATCAGGGGAGGATGTATTACAAAAGTGATGTAACTTTTGTATGTACATTACTACTTTGTAAGAATGAGCGTTTGTACTGTTGTATTGTGTAACGTATACTTTTCAAATTTGTTTCTATAAATAGCATCAGTAGCTAAAGACATTTAAGTACATTAGCACTGGTTTTTAAATTAATTCTATTAAGTTTGGGTTGTATGTGCCTTATATATAGTGCCTCAAGAATCTGTAATTTTTGCTTGTTATTTTGATGTTCTAATATTGTGTTTTTGGTAAGAATTTTTCATAATTCTGTTGTTAGGCATGAATGGTTTTTTTTAAATGCTGTGCTATGGAACTTGTATCAGAAAAGTGCATTGTAAGTCTTCTTGATAGGGTAGTTGAGGTTAAACCAACATATATATTGTTATTTTCAGAGATACAATCTCCTAAAGGACATTTAAATTGATATATTATGTTGTTTTTTTGCAAAACTCCAATCGAGGGAGAGGGATTATTTTTAATGACTAAGTTGGAGGTTTTAAATTTATTATAGTATATAATAAGTTTTATTCTTTTTTTATTAGGATCAGTGGGGAGTATGTTTCTATGATTCAATGTTTTTAATTTGAAAGGATTAACAAAAAAATATGTAGACAAAAAATGTCTATTATGTTCAATAAAATATATATATCTATATATATATTTTTTTCTTTTTTGCAAAACTCCAATCGAGGGAGAGGAATTATTTTTAATGACTAAATTGGAGTTGTTGAATTTATTATAGTATATAATTTATTATAGTATATAATAAGTTTTATTATGTTCAATCAAATGAAGAAATGATGCCAATATATATATATATATATATATATATATTTTTGTGGCATAATGGCTAATGTGATGGATTATAGTCTTGAAGTAAGAACATTTGAACTCTAGTCACACTATAACATTCATTTTACAGCTTATACCCAATAGGAAAGATAAAAAACCTTATCCCCACTAGCAATGGGTTAAAAAATATCACAGCTATTCATTAACTAAAATGGCTCCAGAATCAAATAACCCCAGAAGTTTGATATGCCATTAAACAAAGAATCCAAACTAAACATTATATGTAGATGTGAGTGTGTTCTGTGTGTATGCATGTGTGTGTGAATATATACTGGTGGCAGGGGGGGGGGCATTGGTCTAGTAAGTAGAAGGTTTGCCTAATGGTCTGGGAGACCAGGGTCCAATCCGAGGTCGAGTCATACCAAAGACTCAAATATGGTACTGGATACCTCCTTACTTAATACTCATTATTATATGATTCATATTAGGTGGTAAAGTGGAGCAATCCAAGGAAAGGAGTAGTGCCCTCCCTTACGCCTCAGTGTAGTAGCTATTGAAAAGGGAGCCTTAGGGTCGACCTTGACTATGGTTGTCAACTTTACTTACTAATAAATACACATATATATATATATATATATATATATATATATGTACATTCATATAATATATATATATATTTGTACATTTATTTATAAATATATGAAGGTATGTATAGACATATATATAAAAAGGTATATAAAAAGGTATATATATAACATTCATTTTACAGCTTATACATTCATATATATATACAGCTTATATATACATTCATATATATACATTCATATATATACAGCTTATATATACATTCATATATATACAGCTTATATTATACATTCATATATATACAGCTTATACATTCATATATATATATTACAGCTTGTACATTCATATATATATATATATATATATATATATATAAATATATATAAGTGTATAAATATATATATTTTTACAGTCATATCTATCTATCTATCTATCTCTATTGTATATTTATTTATATATATATATATATATATATATATATATGTATATATTTATATAAATAAAAATTCGTATATATTTATAAATAAGAGTACAAATATTAATATATATATATATATATATACATATATCAATATTTGTACTCTTATTTATAAATATATACGAATTTTTGCCCATTTATATCTTATACATGTGTGTTTTTATATACATGTACGTTTATGTGCATATATAAGTATACGCATATATACATATTATCAATACTTGTACATGTATTGGTATATATGTATGTTTATATATATATATATATATATATATATATATATATATATATATATATATGTGTGTGTGTGTGTGTGTCAACAAAGCATATGTAAATGTAAAAATATCCTCACAAGTTTATTTCATTTAATCTATAGTAGTAAAAAAACTTGTTTTTTTAGCCTAAATAGTCCAGTGCTTTAAAAAAACATACATAGATAAATAGGGTGCAGGTACCAGAGTTGTGATTATTATTGGCTCTGAAAATACAAATAGCAAGTAAAATTAAAATTTTAGTCTACACTTTTCATATTCACTTAATACTAAAGCCCTTTTAAAGGGTATGAACCTTTTTTCCTCGCCCAGCTAAGGATAAAATAGCAGAGTTGATGAGGCTCCTTATCCATGAGGTCCAGCAACTAGTTAAGGAAGGTGTGATTTGGTTGGTTGGTTGGTTGTTTGGGTTTAATGGCATATAAACCTTTGTAGGTTATTTAATGCCAAATCCTCTTTATACATATATAATATATCTATATAGGATTTGGTTTGGTTGGGTTTTATGGCATATCAACCAGTGAAGGTTATTTAATGCCAAATCCTCTTTATACATATATATTAAATGTATAGGATTTGGTTTGGTTGGGTTTTATGGTATTTCAACCTTTGTAGTTTATTTACCACCAAATCCATTTTTAAGCAAATAATCAGTTCTATTTCAAACAATTTAGTTTAGCACGAGTACACAGTTTAATTGTCAAAAACATTTCTATTTCAAGCTATTCAGTTTATTCAAATAGTTCTAATTCAGATAATTCAGTTTAGCATAAGCACAGATTTTGTTTACACACAGTTAAATGTCAAAACACTTATATATTAAACAATTGAATTAAGTGTAAGTACAGGTTCAATGTCAAAAACAGTTCCATTTCAAACAATTCAGTTTAGCATTAGCACACAGTTAAAATGTAAGTACAGTTTAATCGTTAAAAACATTTCTATTTAAGTTATTCCATTTAGTCAAACAGTTTTATTTTAAACAATTTAGTGCAGCATAAGTATGCAGATCTATTTAACTCATAGATAGGGCCCTATCAGGTGTGGATCTGGGAGTCCTTTGATTGTGCAAATGAATGAACAGTTTTGAATAGAATTATGAGAATTAGATAACAATACTCGTAGCCACTTCATTTGGATGAATATCTTCATGTTCATTGTCTTATTCATAATGTTTTGACCAATGTGTCTATTTATCTTCTTCAGGTATTAATTGTTGAACTTGAGAGCCTACACAGAATTGCAAACTGAACCCTTTTTTTAATCCGTAAGGATAAATTGTTCTCATTAACCCCAACCGGATACAAGTGTTAAGCTATTGTACGTAATCTCATGATCATTTTGTACAAAGAAGAATATGATATTGGAACCAATAATCAAAAAAGTTAGGGGTGTCCGCATGGTGTAATGGTTAAAGTGATGGACTGCGGAATCGTAGTACGCGAGTTCATACTCCAATCGTGCTATTATGTTCACTTTCAGGCAAATTCCCATAGGAAAGGTATGAACCCCCTTATCCTCCCAGCTATGGGTTAAATAGCACCACTACTGTTCTTCTAGGAGAATGGCTTTGGCATTAAATAACCTACAAAGGTTGATATGCCATTAAACAAAGAAACCAAACAAAACCATAAAAAAAGTTAGATAAAAAATCGCATATAATAGTCATCATCATCATCATCATATCGTGCTGGCAGCACGGATATCCCTGACCCTCTCTCGCCACTCCTCCCTATCGTTCATCGCCCTAGGCAGGTCTTCAGGACAACATCCTGTATCCTCACACAGCTGCTGAATGTACGTTCGTGCTGGTCGTCCTGCTTTTGCGCGGCCGTGTGTGGGGATCCATAAGAGTACATCTCTTATGAGTTCATCTCTGCTTCTCCAGCAATGTCCTGCATGTCTGGTTCGCCTAACTTGAATAGATTTCGTGATAGGGGGCAGGTGGCCGTACAGTTGGTGTCTTGTGGGGTGCCGCTGCCAGGACTTGTTGAGGATTGCACGCAGCATTCTTGTGTAATTGCCATCTAGTTTCTTCTCGAGCCGTCTTGTTAGCGTCCATGTAGTGCATCCATATAGCAGTATCGATGTGACCGCTGCCTGGAAGAAACTGCGTTTCATTTTATCGGTCAGGTCCGACTTCCATATAGTCGATAGCCTATTGATAGCTGTCCATGCTTTCGTTAACCTCGTTTCGATGTCCTTTTCGGTTGATTCGACGCTGCTTCCTAGGTACGTGAATTTGTCTACTAGTTTAAGAGGGGTTCCTTCTAGAGTGGAGATGTCCCCCGTTTGGTTATAGCACATATATTCCGTTTTGTGTGCATTAACATGGAGGCCTATGCTTGCTGCTGCTCGTTCCAGGCTATGCAGAAGTGTTTCGGCTTGGTCAGGTGTATTTGCCAGTATCGCTATGTCATCGGCGTAGTCGGCGTCGGTAATTGTTGTTGCGGGATATCTTCTGCTTCTTTTCTTCGTCAGTTCGAAGCCATTCTCTTTGATTTTGTCAATCGATGTTCTAAGTACGTAGTCTAGACAAATGATAAAGAGATACGGAGCCAGCGTGTCCCCTTGTAGTACTCCTGCTACAATGTCGAAGTATTCTGTGTCTCCATCTGGTGATCGTACTTTTACTTTAGTGTTTCTATAGAGAATCGTTATTGCCGCTACGGTTTCTTTAGGTATGCCGTACGCTAGTAGGATTTGTTCCATCTTTCCTCTGTGAATGGAGTCGAAAGCCTTGGTAAAGTCGACAAATATTAATGTCGCTTGTAGGTTCTTTGCCCGTACACCTTCAAGGATTCTGCGGATGGTTAGTATTTGTGAGGTCGTAGAATAGTAATAAATTGTAATTCATTGTGTTTATAAAACATTAGGTTTATAGGTCCCAAAAATTTACGCAGTATTGTCTAGCAGGATACAAAAGAAATAATGGATATAGGAGTTTGGTTAATGAACTTCTCAGTGAAATCATCAAGAGTTTGTAGGTTCAATTCTGACAACTGGTAAAAATAACAAGGTTAGTGCAGGTGCTAAAAACTTGCTAGCAGTGAAGCAATAATCACAAAAGCTTCATCGATATATATATATATATATATATATATATATATATATATATATATATATGATATAATTTACAAAATGGGTCTTGAATCAGAATGTATTTTAATGAAAAATGTTATTCAAGTAGTATGTTATTTAATGAAAAATATTATTTAAGTAGTGTTGGATCGAAGTTGAATTATTTTTTTTTGCATTTAAAAATTATTAATGTTTTGATGCGGAGATAATTTTTTAATTCAAAATTTTTTAATTTAATTATCAATTTGATCATTGTAAAGTAGGAGAATTATTTTCTGCAAATTGGCAAAATAAAAACTAATTAATTAATGATATATGAAAGACAAACAAAACATAAAAATTGATTTTGATTTAGTTTGGTTTTATGGCATAGCAACCATTGTAGGTTATTTAATGCCACATATTTTATGTATATATATATATATATATATATATATATATATATATATATATATAAAAGTAAAGTTGGTGACTGTTGTCGAGGGTGACCCGAAGGCCCCCTTTTCAATAGCTACTACACCAAGGTGTAGGGGAGGGCTCTACATATATATATATATATATATATGATTCATAAACATAAGTCAACAAATTTTAATTGTTTTAAGTTCAATAACAATTCAATTAAACATTGAACATTTGTTTGCACACAATTAAATGATCAAACAGTTCTATTTCAAAAGATTCAATTTAGCATTAGTCATTTGTTTGCACTCAGTTGAAATGTCAAACAGTTCTATTTGACCCATAGAAAGGACCCTATCAGGTGCTTCCACCATGGGTCAGAGTGGACTTGGGAGTGATGACAATGAAGGGGTACTCTGCATCCCTAAAGCTTCCGGGCTGGACCCTCACCATCTGATTTCTTAGTGTCTGTTGTAACCTTACAATCATCATCTTTCGGTAAATCCTGAGGGCACTTTCCTTTGTTTCTGTCAGTAGCTGATATTTAATGAACTCTGGGTTGCTGGCTCATTGAGATCATCTAGTCTTTCTCAGTGTCCCCTGTCTTTCAAGGTGTCAACTGGTCTGTTCCCAGTTGCCATTCAGTCTATTCCTGAAAGTCCACTGATGGACCATAGCTCTGAAGAAGGAAATTACTTAATAAGTCATTGATACTCACCAAAAAGTGAGCGGACAGACAGATGCTTCTCTTACCATTGACATTCCATAGAGTAACTCTATATAAAGGGATTTTCTTCGTCGAATGAAAGTTTTAGCCTTAATCCTTTTTTTATCGAAGAATCGTATTTGGGTCATCAGGAGAGAATGTGCACCGTTTCGGGGCCTTCCTCTTAACGATTTTATTCCACTCACGGAATATAAATGTATATATCACTGAGGCTTTGTTATTTATTTGCTTAGCTTAGCTTAGATGTTGACTCAGAAGTGTAATGGCGAAATGTCATTTGAAAAATAACTGAATGAGAAATATCCAAAACGGAGGTTGGAAATGAAATGGAAATCTTTATAACATAAACAAAATACAATACTTGCCAGCAGCGTGAAGAAGGTAACCCCTGCTAGTGGTGACTTCTTATTCAGCATAATTACTCACCTCACCATAGTGTCCAACATATTTATGAGGAATGGGACATACCAATTTATGTTCATTGGTTGGGTATGTAACAGTGTCATAATCAGGACCCTCACTGGAAGGTTCTTACCCCTCTGAAGAGATGCAGTCAGTGTATTCTACACCCCCAGCCAACTGGACTATATAAAAAAAATTGATCAGCAATTGTGTATCATTGCACAATAACCTGAAAACAATAAAGCACGTACCTTTTTATTATAATATTTTAGAAAATAAACTTTACACGATCCCACACCACAATGAGGCTTCCTAACAATATTTTTCATACATGAACAATGAATTGCTCAACTAGTTTCCAATAGGAAAATGCCTTAAATTGAGCAATTGACAAAAAATGATATTTTTCAGCTTTGTAAAGAATTAATGAATGCATGAAAATAATCATTTTTTTTTATAAAAGACGATAGTTGAAATTTTGATCTTAAAAAATCAGATCAAATTGAAACCTAAAAATAAAAATAAAAAAATCTTTAAAAACTAAAAATCACTCTGAGTTTATGAAAGGATAGAAGGCAAAATTTTCCGAGGAGTTGACATGAGGAATTTTATAGAAATGTAAACCTATTCTCTGTGTCTAGTGTGTTATAGAGAAAGTTAAGGCATCGATCTCCCACTATGCCATCACTTAATATTCTACAGCTGAAAATAAAATCAGCATCTATTTTTTTCTTTCACTTTTCTGGCTGATATCAGGCCTGCATTTGGAAAAAGATACATTGATTTTAGTCAATAATCTGCTGTTTAACAGACTGTGATCATCAACTACGCTCTGCATAACATTCTAACGAGGCAGGATGCAGAAGAGACACAGTATGTACTGTAATGCCTACAGGTTAAAAAGCAAGAAGAAAATGATTCTTCTCAAAGAAGTATTATCAATCAGACATTAGTTTACTTGTGTCGTCAGAAATAATGCCTGTATTTAAATTATTTTGTATTGCATTACATTTATCATATATCAAGGTTTCAAGGTTATTTGATTTAATGGTATATCAACCTTTGTAGCTTATTCAATACCAAATCCTGTTTATACAGATGGATAGATAGAAAGAGAAAGAGAATTGATAACAAAGTAATTCAAGTAGAAGGAGATATTTATTGAGAATCAAAGTCAACACTATAGTATTTCGGTTCTGATGAACCATCATCAGGACTGTCAAGGATGATATTAGTGATATTAAATCAACGATAGATGTTTAAAAATTCAAAAATACAAAAACCGAGAGAAAATTTATGTATCAAAAAGGAGTTAACCGTTTAATCTTGATATATAAATTTTCACTAGGTTCATTGCTTGGTGCCCGAGGCACCCAATTAGGGCAATACTGGCGAGCTTAGAATTTTTACACCGGCCTGAGCATGGGTTTTTACCAGTACAAGGTCCCCACAATAAAATGGCCTTGTAGCCTGGTGGGGGTGTTGGATAGATATCCATACTTATTGTAGACTGTATGTTAAACATGCAAGTTATCTCTCCTGATATTCTCGATAAGAGAAGACGTTATTCGGGGACCGGAAGTAAACAAACGGCCATATTCGTTTATGTGAGAGTGTAAGGAGGTCAGGTGTAAAAAGGCATCTCTGTATGCAGAGTGTTATAGCCTGAGTTCTTTGTTTTTTAACATTGGTTGCAGAGCTAAAAAGACACTATGGCTTCAAAATATTTTCCTCCATCCGCATTGCTTAAAGATAAATATAGTACATGGTGGAAAGAAATGAAGATACAGGAGCTCATAACTTCACTTGATAAATCAAAAAGAGCCCTCATGGTGTTTTTGTCATTGGAAGGAATTGAGAGAGAAGCTGTTGTGGAATTAAATACTGCAGTTCTTAATTCTGTGGATGGAATGAAAAAATTATATGAAAAACTGGATACACTTTTTCTGGAAGATATAAACCAGTCTGCCTTTTGAGCATACGAAACATTTGAAAATTATCAGAGACCGCCTGGGACGTCATTAGAAGATTTTCTGATTGAATTTGGCCGACTTGTCGCCAAATGAAAATACTTTAACACTGTATTTTCTTACATGTACATTTATTCTAAGAATAAATACTAATTATTACGGATCTTTAATTATATTATAAAGATAAAACTGAATTGTCATGATTGTAATCCCTCATTTAGAAATTAATTCAATTTTGGCATTAAATAACCCATAAGGGGTTGATGCGTATTAATGCCCTATACTGTGTTGTAATGACAGAATGATAACCCATATATGATTGGATTTCTATTATAAGTTGCAAATGATGATTTAAAAGTTTATTTTGCAGTCAGGTTCATTGGTCTAGTGGGTAGAGTGTTTGCCAAAGGTCTGGGAGACCTGGGTTCAATCTTAGATCGCATCATACCAAAGACTTTAAAAATGGTACTTGATACCTCCTTGCTTAACACTCAACAATATAAGGTACGTATTGAGGGTAAAGTGGAGCAATCCAGGGAAAGGAGTAGTGCCCTCCTCTACACCTCAGTGTTGTAGCTATTGAAAAGGGAGCCTTTCATACCAAAGACTTTAAAAATGGTACTTGATACCTCCTTGCTTAACACTCAACAATATAAGGTATGTATTGAGGGTAAAGTGGAGCAATCCAGGGAAAGGAGTAGTGCCCTCCTCTACACCTCAGTGTTGTAGCTATTGAAAAGGGAGCCTTTCATACCAAAGACTTTAAAAATGGTACTTGATACCTCCTTGCTTAACACTCAACAATATAAGGTACATATTGGGGGTAAAGTGGAGCAATCCAGGGAAAGGAGTTGCGCTCTCCCCTACACCTCAGTGTAGTAGCTATTGAAAAGAGCCTTCTGGTCGCCTCGTCTATGTTTGCCAACTTTACTTTTAATTACTTGCTCTCAGGGGCTGATCCTTGAATAGAAATGGTCGTTGGATTCAGTTAAGTAGCAAACATTAAATTAGTCTTTCTATGTAAAGCAAGTGGTAAGTTCCTTGTACAAACATTATCAAGTTAATTAATGACATTGTTAATTATCTGAGAAGTTAATTAGTTACAGGAGAATGTCAAAAAGTAATCACCTTGTTTCACATATTAAACATCATCTGTTTGTTTTATAGACTACTAAACAACCTATGAACGAGTTGAAGTCCTGTTGTAAAAGTGATCTGTCCCTAATGATATTGATCCTTCTAGGAAGTAGTGAAAGATTCTAATTTGCTTTTCATAGTTGACAGTGATCCATGATATTGAGGTTTTCATTGGTCAAATATGTAGAGTGCTTGCCAATGGTCAATCCCAGGTTGAGTCATACCAAAGACTCAAAAAATGGTACTTGATGCCACCTTGCTTGGCACTCAGCACTATAAGGTACGGATCAAGGGTTAAGTGGAACAATCCAAGGAAAGGACTAGTGTACTCCTCTACACCTCGGTGTAGTAGCTATTGAAAAGGGAGCCTTCGGGTCACTCTACACTAAGGTTGGCAACTTTACAATTATTTAGGAAGGAATGAAGAATCCTAGTATGCATTTCATAGTTAACAGCAGTTCATAATAACATTGATACTTCTATTTAGGATGGAGAGAACGATTCTAATTAGTGTTTTATATCGATCTCAGTTATATCCAGAGTTTGAAAGACTGGAAAAATAATGTTCATTTGCAAATTGGACTTGAATTTTCATAGTTATCTGTAATATACTGAGAATTTGGACAATCGAATATTTAGAACAAATGCAAAGACCACAAAATCATAATGTCATGACAAGTTTGACTGGAATTTGCTTTATTCTCTTTGAGCATTTTAAGTTTATTGCTCCTATGGATATCTATTTGCTGGGGTATGGTTATATATATATATATATATATAACCATATATATATATATATATATATATGTATATATATATATGTATATATATATATACATATATGTACTCCTGTGGACCCCCACATATGGATGTGCAAAAGCAGGACGACCAGCACGAACTTACATACAGCAACTATGTGAGGACACGGGATGTAACCTTGAAGACCTGCCGGAGGCGATGAATGATAGGGAGAAGTGGTGAGAGAGGGTCAGGGATATCCGTGCTGGCGGCGCAACATGATGATGATGACGATGACATATATGAACACTCTGGTATCCAGTAATGCAAAGTGTAAACAAACAAAAGCTAATACATATACGTTATAATTCCTGAGTTGATGTATATAATTGAAATGGCTGAGCAGTTAGATGCCAAGTCTAGTGTAAAGTTAGGCGGGTTTCGATCCCAGCTTGAAGCATCCTGCATGTCTAGTCACACTGAAGAGTTGTGATACAATGAAACAGTCTGTCTGGGGATGACAATATATATGCATATATATATATATATATAAATATATATATGCACATATATGTATATATATGTTTGAGCGACAGGTTTTCATGAATGCATGTTTGGTTAAAAAGAACAGACTAAGAATGTATAATTCCCCACCCCCAATTTTTCTTGTTTATGAACAAGGGAACTTAAATCCAAATTCTCTTCTGTCTGATGATTGGGCATATATCACCATATGAAACTTATAGTAACTGTTAAAAAAATGCTGGTAATTTTGATTTAGTGTGTGTGTCTGTATATATATATATATATATATATATACATACACACATACAGATAGAGAGAGAAAATGCAGGAAGCTTACATAAATTTCTTTATTAAGATATTTGATGACAATTGATGTAGTTTATGATGAGTAAGGACAACTTATGACCACTTAATATTTGGTAGGGTTATATGCCACAATTTGACCTTTTACAAAATCAGACAACTGTTTATCAGACATTAACAAAGGACTAATCACAAATTAGAATACTAAACCAAGAAAAAAAAATTCTAAGAAATTTCCAATGCTTTGGTATTTCTGAGAATTTCCTTTTTAGAAAATCATGAATTTTCCCTTCAACTTAAGAAACTTTGAGAGCAATAATCAAGGAAAATGATTACTTCCTATGTGTGTCTAAGTCATTGAAGTTACATAAAAATTAGTGGTAATTATAAATAATGGTTCAGTTTTTCACTGTCAAATATTGTTTGTTTGTTTGGTTGGTTGGTTGGTTTTTATGGCCTATCAACTTTTGTTGGTTATTTAACACCAAATTCATTTTTATGTAAATAATCAGTTTTATTTCAAACAATTCAGTTTAGCATGCATACACAGTTTAATTGTCAAAAAAATTTCTATTTCAAGCTATTCAGTTTAGTCAAGCAGTTTTAATTCAGCTAATTCAGTTTAGTATAAGTACAGATTTTGTTTATACACAGTTAAATGTCAAAACAGTTCTATGATAAACAATTCAGTTTAGCATAAATAAAATTTCAATGTCAAAAAACAGTTCTATTTCAAATAATTCCATTTAGCATAAGCACGCAGTTTAAATGTAAATACGGTTTCAGTTCAGCATAAGTATGCCGTTATTTCTATTTAACCCATAGATAGGGCCCTATCAGGTGCTACCACACCGAGCCAGAGTGGACCTGGGAGCAATGGCAATAAAGGGGTACTCCGTATTCCCCAAAGCCTAAGTATTACGAGAACCTCACCATCAGATTGTTTAGTATCATGTCCAGGACACTCGTTGGGTAGGGGGGGGTTTACCCCTTTGCAGAGATGCAGTTGGTGTATCATACAGCCCCAGCCAACAGAGCAAGTCTAATATTGTGTGTGCAAGCATGCGCATGTATGTGTGTATGTATATTTATATATATATATACACACACTCCCTTGTTTATTAATAAGTAGCAGTTTTTACCCTAAATTGAGCTGACGTGCACTTTACTACCTTCAGAATTGTCGAATTCTCCTGGTATAAGATGTTTTCACAATTGTGATTTCTATTTGTCAATTTTCTTGACAACTGCAGGCACTTTTGGTAAAAATTGGCCAACGAGAGAGGAAAACTGAAAGCATTTAAGATCACCTGCAACTGTCCTCAAATGCAATTGCTAGTTGAACATTCTGTCTAGAAGATCTATCTTTTGGATTAACACCAGAGGAAATCTCATGATGAGGATTACCAAAAGTGGATTCTCTGATCAACTGAACTTGTACAATGGTGACAAGGATTTTAACCGGAGTTCAGCAACATGACTCATCATTTAGCCTCAAACAAAGTTATCCTAACAAAAAAATTTTCAGTTTATTAAAAGAGACAACTACTTGAATCAATATTCTTGTAAAAATGATTTGGTCATTTTCAGCAGAAAATAATTGAAAATAAATTTTCAAGATATTTGAATTTTCAAAATCTCTTTAGAAATTGACTAAGAATGTATAACATTTTAATTAGCCAATCTTAAGCAGGTTAATTTCAGCTTTTTACAAAAGCCAATATCAAAAGTTTATTTTGTAGAACCTAAAAAAGAATACTAATACTGTGAAAACTTGTCAAAGTAGCGACTGTAGTCGCAGGGTGATCTGAAGGCTCTCTTTTCAATAGCTACAACACTAAGGTGTAGAGGAGGGCACTTCTCCTTTCCCTGGATTGCTCCACTTTATCCTGGATTCGTTCCTTACAATGCTGAGTGTTAAGCAAGGAGGCACTGAATTTCACCCAATCAGGATGACATATCCTATTCAGCCCGGACCTTCATTTCCGGCTAGCAAAACGGGTGAGCGGCCAAACACACTCTCTTCAGCTTGAGACGGCGACCAGAACAGACGCGCCTCTGGTCGCCCCTGCTTAGCGATGCTTTTTAGCTAAACAAGCCACCCAGTGTGGACATCTCACTGTGGCTTTAACCCTAGCAGCAGCAACATGGACACTCAACGAGGGAACCATCTAATTTATGGATTCTTTGCGTCTAATATATTTTAGACCAAGGAATCCCAGTTGAATATGAATTATATACGTTCAGCATGCCTTCCACAAGCACCACAAAAATTTACTATGTCGATCCGAGTGCCACTTCGCTCTCGACACACGAGCTCCCATTTCACCTCTGGTCCACATTAATGGAGATAACGCCTACTCTCCCCAATTACCAGACACACAAAACTACACGGTGACCTTGAATACTTCCCTCACACGTCCAACAACACGCTGCCATCTCAACATCCCGCTAAACCATTTCGTCTCAAACATCCAACAAGCCTAACCACCACGAGTCTTGCAGCACCAAGAACAAACCGCCTCAAAGCTGCAAATAAAGAACTTTCGTTATTATGTGTTGTTAAATCAAAGTCTTGCAATTCATTTGTGAGCCTAAAAAATATAGTGTTAGGGAAATTAATAAATTCCTGAAACGCTAAAGTACCAAAGATATTTTTAAAATCCGTTTTTTTGTCCTGATAACAGAAAAGTTAAAAAATAACTAAATTTTGTAGTTCTTGTACAAAATATTAAATTGAGAGAAAAGTTTGGCAATATTTTCTATGTGGTGTGTATACCGGGCCATTGGCCTAATGAGTAGAGTGTTCGCCAATGGTCTGGGAGACCGGGGTTCAATGGCAGGTCGAGTCATACCAAAGACTCAAAAAATGGTACAGATGTCACTTTGTTCAACACTCAGTTTTATAAGGTAAGGATCGAGAGTAAAGTGGAGCAATCCTAGGAATGGAGTAGCACCTTCCCCTACACCTCATTGTAGTAGCTATTGAAAAGAGAGCCTTCGGGTCACCCAAGACTAAGGTCGCCAACTTTACTTTACTAATATTATACAACTGAAGCAATTCAAGCAGTGGAAGGTACCTGATGTGATAGGTGGTAATCATAGTTGTGATCATACATTGAGCATTGGCTTCACTCTGTGTGATTTGTAAGCTACAGAGTTGAATGTGAAATGTAGTCTAATTCAGTAACTTATGCTTTACAAGATTTAACTGAGCCATAACACAGCAGAAGTAACCAAAACCATTTATTGTGCAGAAGGTGAAAATGCAGTTGATTATGGTTCAGTAATCAGATGGCTCAAGAAATTCCGCTCGGCTTGGAAAGACCTCAACGATCAAGCAAGGTCAGGTAGGTAAAAAAAAAAAACAAACAAAAAAAAACAAAACCCAATGATTCCAAGACTGTGCTTTAAGACATGGAGGCAAATTTTGCAAGTAATACTCAGAGAGTATCAGGCAAGCTTGGTTTCTAACAGTCTCGTGTGGGTTATCAGCTTCATGACCTTGGTGAAAGCGTAAAAGGTTATTTTATGCTGAGGTTAGTCTTACGGTACTTGTTGTTTATAAGTGGTCATTCATGTAAGATTACCCAGTTGGCTGGGGCAGGTAGAATACACTGACTGCATTTCTGCAGAGGAATAAGACCCCCACCCACCCAAGGGTGTCCTGGATATGACACTAAACAATATGATGGTAAGGCTCAAATAATGCTGTAGCTTTGGGGAATGCAGAGAACCTCTTCATTGTAATCACTCCCAGGTCCTCTCTGGCCCTGAGTAGTAGCACCTGATAGGGTCCTATCAAATAGAACTGTTTGACATTTAAACAGTGTGCAAACAAATGATTTATGCTAAACTAAATTGTTTGAAATAGAACTTTTGATCATTTAACTGAGTGAGTAAACAAATGACTGATGTTTCATTGAATTGTTAGTGATACATAGAAATACTTGGATCCATTTGACTGTATTGACTTATACTAAATTGAATTGTTTGAAATAGAAGTATGTGGTCATTCAACTGTGTGTATCTTATTTAGTATATGTGTATAAAGATGATTTGGCTTTAAATAACCTATAATGGTTGACATGCCATAAAACCAAACCAAATCCTATATATTTAATATATATGTATAAAGAGGATTTGGCATTGAATAACCTACTATGGTTGATATGCCATTAAACCCAACCAAACCAAATTCTATATATTTGATATATATGTATAAAGAGGGTTTGGCATTAAATAACCTACAATGGTTGATATGCCATAAAACCCAACCAAACCAAATCCTATATATTTAATATATATGTATAAAGAGGATTTTGAATTGAATAACCTATAATGGTTGATGTGCCATGAAACCCAACCAAACCAAATCCTATATATTTAATATATATGTATAAAAAGAATTTGGCTTTAAATAACCTACTATGGTTGATATGTCATAAAACCCAACCAAACCAAATCCTGTATATTTAATATATATATATATATATAAAAAGGATTTGGCATTAAATAACCTACAATGGTTGATATGCCATAAAACCCAACCAAACCTAATCCTGTATATTTAATATATATGTATAAAGAGGATTTGGCATTAAATAACCTACAATGGTTGATATGCCATAAAACCCAACCAAACCAAATCCTGTATATTTAATATACACATATAAAGGGGATTTGGCATTAAATAACCAACCAACCAACTCATTGGCATAATGGATAGAGTGTTTGCCAATGGCCAAAGAGACAAGGATTCAATTCCTGGTTGAGTCATACTAAAGACTCAAAAATGGTACTTGATCCCTCCTTGCTTAGCACTCAGCATTATAAGCTAAGGATCAAGGGTAAAGTGGAGCAATCCAGGGAAAGGAGTAGCACCCACCTCTACACCTTGGTGTAGTAACTATTGAAAAGGGAGCCTTCAGGTAACCCTTGACTAAGGTCACTAACTATACTTTTTTATCTATGTATAAAGTGGATTTGGCATTAACCTATAATGGTAGATATCCCATAAAACCCAACCAAACCAAATCCAATATATTTGATATATATGTATAAAGAAGATTTGAGATTAAATGGTATTGTAGATTAACAATATCATAAAACCGAAGCAAACCAATCATTTAAGATTACTGAGAAGGCCAAAACATGACACGTAGGATTTGAGAAGTAAGATTCTTGTCCTTTTATGACAGCTTCAATTCTTTCAAGCGTAGATTTCTCTAATTCAAAATGTTTTCAATTTATGATATAAAAATGTATTGCCTATTTTCACAATCCAGATAAGAATAAATTTCAGACATTCTCTTTTTATTTATAAACTTTCTTGCAAAAAATAAAATCTAATCTTAAATAATGTATTTGGATAAGCTAGGCTCAGTAAATTTCTATTGTAAAAAGCAAAATTGGATAACTGCTGTCAGTGTCGTTGCTTAGGGCTCACATACCCTCCATCTATGGAACCCTTACTCTATTATATGTCAATTTTCATCAAGCAGTAATGACATATGGTGAGGTGCTTTGACCAATAGAATTCTCATTGGAATGAGTGCATTGAATAATAAGGGAATTATCTTGAATGGTATTAATGGTACTTATTTAGAATAGCACCCTGGAAAAAATAGAAGTAATATTCAAAACATAGAAATATAAGATTTACATTCATGATCTAGATAAGAATATGTTTCAGTCATTGTCTTTTTATAAATGAACTTTTAAGAAAAAAATAAGCAATGTTCTATCTGAAATATTAATTCTCTCCTCTCTAACTAACCATGATGAAATCTCAGCTGAATTTTTTTTTTTAAAGACATAGATTTGGTAATTAACCCAACCCCAAACTATTCACCATTTAAACATTAAAAAAAAACCTCACTTTCTGGCTTTTAGATGGAGGAGAGTCTTTTCACTTGAAAAATCAATATGGCAGCCTTTTAAGACGGGAGTTTTTTGGGGGAATTTTTACAGTGTGTTATAGTTCATGAATAAAAAGAAGACACTGACTGAAACTTATTCTTATTTGAATTGGGAATATAACTACAGCATTACTATATCATTTTTTTAACATTACCACATTTCTCTTTTGTGAGGGCTATTCTGAATAATTGCCTCTGTAGTAATTAATTTTTTTTTCTCTGAGAGAAATGAACTTGGATTATTACTTGTCTTTATTTTTTAGTTTAACATTATATTCTTTTTATCAATTTCATCAAATAAATCTTTATTTAACTCTTTTATTGCGACACATTTGGCAATAAATCTAATGGCTGATCATGAAATAAAAAATATTGCTTCAAATTTCATGATATATAATAATATATAATGCATAAGTGACTCAATTTTAAGTCAAGTCATTATTGAAGTATACCATTTTGAAGTGAAAAAATATATTGTGCTAGATTTTTTTTTATTCACTGTTACTTCTAAAAACGATTGTTTTACTAAGGTTCTAGAAGTTAAGAATAATATTTTTTTTAATTTCAGAACCAGGGTATATCTGAAAAGAGGCATTTTCAGGGGTATATTGTGCAAGATCTGAAACTTCTATGTGTGTTAAAGTTACATCTGGCTCTCACACAGTAAGTATACGTAGATGAATTGAGTTGCTCTCTGTACCAAAAGAGTTAGAAAAAAAAATTCAAATAATTTGAAAAATAAATCTGGGTATGACAAGTTTTAATTTAGAATTGGTATCTGTCTCGGGAATGGTCACAGAAAAATGATGACTTCATGCATCTTTTTGTACAATGTTTAGATTCAAAGAATAAGACAATATCAATTTGTGATTGTCTTTTAATTTGAGAATTAATTTTTTATTTACTGCGGACTTTTTGTCCTCATCTTGGTAGTTTTTGTGTTGTTTCTTCTTTCACTACGTTTCGGCCAAATTTCACCTTTGGCCTTCTTCAGGTGATTTACCGTGACCTCGGATAGGAATGCTGAGTCTTGTAACCGTATCCCCAGTAATTACTGCCTTCCATAGTTGTTGTCTATCGCAATAAATAAAAAATTAATTCTCAGATCAATTTGTGATTTTATCAGTAATAATGTCCATCAAGATGGAACGGTGGAAATTTCACTGAATGAAAAAAATCAAGGAGCTATCTAAGCAAGAAAAAATAATTTACAGTTTTATTTCATATAAATCCTATTGTTGCCTTTACAATACTTTTGTGGATTATCTATTGTAATCTATTTAATACTTAATACAAATATCATTTGCCCAGTTCGCTAGATAGTGATAGAATACACTTTCTGCTTCTTTGCATCTCTGTAAGACTCCCACTCCCAAAGAGTGTCCTGGATATAACACTAAGCAATCTGATGGTGAGGTTCCAGTATGCTGAAGCTTTGGGGAATGTGGAATATCCCTTCATTGCCATCGCTCCCAGGTCCATTCTGAGTCAAATAGAACTTAACTGCATACTTATGCTAAAATGAATTGTTTGAAATAGAACTGTTTTGACATTTAGCTGTTTGTAAATAAAAAATATACTTATACTAAACTGAATTGTTTAAAATCTAATCTGGCATTAAATGACCCGAAAAGGGTTGATACGCTGTAAAAACCAACCAACCAACCAATTTGTGATTATATTAGTACTAATGTCCAACTAGATGAAGAGGTGGAAATTTCACTGAATCAAAAAAATCAAGGAGCTATCTAATCAGGAAAGGATGATTTGTAGTTTTATTAGATGTAAATCCTATTGTTGTCTTTGCAATATTTTTGTGACACTGCTGGAGAAGCAGGGACGAACTCATAAGAGATGTACTCTTATGGACCCCCACACATGGCCATGCAAAAGCAGGACAACCAGCACGAACATACATTCAGCAGCTATGTGAGGATACGGGATGTTGTCCTGAAGACCTGCCTAGGGTGATGAACGATAGGGAGGAGTGGCGAGAGAGGGTCAGGGATATCCGTGCTACCACACGCGACATGATGATGATGATTTATTATAATCGATATAATACTTAATCCAAATATTTGTTAATATTTAATTCTACAAAAACTACAAGATCAATATATAGTTCTATATCCGATTTTATAGATAACAGGAATCTTCGGAGTTCTTTTTCTTTTTCAACTTTCAACAGCATGTTGTGTTGTAGAGTAATGAAACATATTGAATGAGTGTCAATGAGCGAACGAAACACTTCTTTATAAAAATATATCTCTCATTTTATTCTCAAAAAGGGGCCCACTGTTTGTTGCTAGTTTGAGAGAGAGATGGAGAGACATATACTCAGAGAGAGGACTTCTTCTTGTCCCATATCTTCTTCCGGGAGCCAATGCTTGCACCCCCTTCTTCAGAGATGATGTAACCCTCTGATCAGCTGTGTGTCCCTGGCTCGACTCCCGATTCTCTGCACTCTGTCTAAATCTGACCGCGTGGTTATCACGTGGTCTCGTTCTGGTTACATACCTGTTGGACCTGGCTGCCCTGACGTGCTGTCATCCCCCTGTTTACTTATCACAACGTGATAGTTTGTCAAAGCACATGGGGTCACTAGGAACAAGCCAAAAATCCATGTCATATGTTGTATAAAATTTGGAGCTTATCAAAACTTCAGAGCTCATTGGATCATGGATCTCATCAAATATTCGGCAAACCAATATAGAATAATTTATGTGAGCTATACTACTTAGAGAGGATAGATGAAGTTAGCACAGGGTAATTCTATTGCAGTTGAACACTGTTTGATCTGAAAGAGCAACATCTATGTTGAAGAATAATCCAATTGATTGAGAGAGAGAGAGAGAGAGAGAGAGAGAGAGAGAGAGAGAGAGAGAGAGAGAGGGTAGAAAAATATTCCACTTGGCTGCAGGGAGATGTATAGTGTGAGCACTATCTTGGGTTTCACTGTACAGAGATTCTGCTGGTGTAAAAATACCCTCCTTGGTTAATGTTCTTCTATCAACAACCTACGTTATCCAGGATTTTAGTTAATGATATGTGAGGTAGTTTTTTTTTTCTCTAAGGGGGTCTTTTACCCTTTCTCAAATATTTCTTTGTCTCACTGACCTGTGAACAGCTTACCAAACAGTACAATCTTTTGTAGATGCTTGTCTTCACATGACCTATCCAGTATAGGTGTGTATTTTGTAGAGCATATCCTCCATGCTAATGATTTTACTAGCTTTGAAATCACTCCAGTGAACGCAGAGAATGGTGTGGAGATAGCATTTAAGTGGGCTTAGGTGATCATAATAGATGATTTCTTACTGTATAAATGGGTTTTTATGAAAAATTTGGTGGTTCTTTCATTTTTTAATTTCCTGAGGCTCTTATTTCTGCAGACACATACTGATTGCTTGCTTTGCTTTGTTCCACTGACAGAATAAATATCTGCTGGTAAATATGGGTATTTTATTAGTTTGGTTGGTTGGTTGGTTGGTTGGGTTTTATGGCATATCAACCTTTGTAGGTTATTTAATGTCAAATCCATTTTTATGAAAACAGTTCTATTTCAATTCAGTTTAGCGTTAGTACGCAGTTTAAATGTGAGTACAGTTTAATTGTAAAAAACATTTCTATTTCAAGCTATTCTGTTTAGTCAAGCAGTTCTAATTCAGCTAATTCAGTCAAGTAAAACTACAGATTTTGTTTACACACAGTTAAATACAATACAGTTCTATATTAAACAATTCAGTTTAGTGTAAGTTCAGTTTCAATGTCAAAAAACAGTTCCATTTCAAATAATTCAGTTTAGCATAAGTGTGCAGTTTAAATTTAAGTACAGTTTAATTGTCAAAAACATTTCTATTTCAAGCTGTTCAGTTTAATCAAACAATTCAGTTTAGCATAACTATGCTGTTAATTCTATTTAACCCATAGATAGGGCTCTATCAGGTGTTACCACGCTGGGCCAGAGTGGACCTGGGAGTAATGGCTATAAAGATGTACTCCGCATTCTCCAAAGCCCCAGCATCACTGGAACCTCACCATCAGATTGTTTAGTGTCATATCTAGGACACTCTTTGATGGGGATCTTACCCCTCTGCAGAGGTGTAGTCAGTATATTTTACAGCCGCAGCCGACTGGGCAATTTACCAGTTTGGAGGATAAATAGGTTCATACCTTTCCCAAGGGTAACAGACTGGAATTTGAACTTGCATCCTTCAAAGCAGCTGTCCAACACTTTAGCTAATACATCACAATAACTTCTCCCTTTGTTTTGTGTGAACAATGATAGTAAAAGTAAAATAAAGTTGGTGATCTTAATTGAGGGTGACCCAAAGGCTCCCTTTTCGATAACTACTACACTGAGGTGTAAATGAGGCCACTACTCCATTCCCTGGATTACTCCACTTTACCCTTGATCCTTACCTTATAATGCTGAGGGTTAAGCAAGGGGGCATCAAGTACCATTTTTTGAGTCTTTGGTATGACTCAACCTGGGGTTGAACCCTGGTCTCCTGGACCTTTGGTGAACACTCTACTCATTCGGGCAATGGCGGATTGATGATACTTGCCCTCAACCCATACAAAAAACAACACATTTCCAGTGTATTTTGTGTATTATCAGCACATTTCATAAAAACAATCATAATACTGTTTACTGATAATTTTGGTCATGAAAATTGTGATATGAAATTTTGGTCATGAAAATTGTGATATGAAATTTTGGTCATGAAAATTGTGATATGAAATTTGGGTTATGAAAATTATGATATGAAATTTGGGTTATGAAAATTATGATATGAAATTTGGGTAACGAAAATTGCAATATGAAATTTGGGTAACGAAAATTGCAATATGAAATTTGGGTAATTAAAATTGCAATATGAAATTTGGGTTATGAAAATTGCGATATGAAATTTGGGTCATGAAAATTGTGATATAAAATTTGGGTTATAAAAATTATGATATGAAATTTGGGTAACGAAAATTGCAATATGAAATTTGGGTAACTAAAATTGCGATATGAAATTTGGGTTATGAAAATTGTGATATGAAATTTTGGTCATGAAAATTGTGATATAAAATTTGCATACCATAGCATTTCTAAGAGGGAGTATGTGAACTAGTACAAATAGTTCCATGTGAACGAAAAAAAAAATTTTCTAGATTAATTTTTATTTGAATTCCCAAGTTTTAGAAAAATATTGGATTGGAAAATGGTTCGTCTGTAGGTTATTGAAAAGTATTATATATTCTGTTATGTTTTAGAAGCTTGCATTAAGATGGACTGATTTACAAAAATATCAGATTAAACATTTTAAAATATCTATAAGAACTGAATGTAACTTCATACTTATGATGCTAAGAAAACAACAGCTGTGCGGACAACAAAGCCAGATTTCATCAGATGATGACCCTTGGGTCAGGCATGGTTTTGGGGCCAAAGTATCATAAACACTAACCGAAAGAAGCTCTTATGATACCACCTGACTTTTTTGGTTTTTCATTTCACTGTGGGAATATTAGATGAAAATGCAACATTATCATATATTCCTTCTTGTATTTTTAACTTTCTAGTCAATGCCCATGAGCCCAAATCTTATTTAAAAAAATATACATAGGAATCTAATAAATATATATATATATACACACACACAAACTTAGATATGAACTCCTCATTGTTACACACACAAGAGAAATAAAAAAAACTCATTTTAAATCCAAGCTTGTTTGTGATCCTTTCAGATTAATGCCTTTGAGAAAGGCATGAATCCAAATCTCCCTAAAAACTATTGCATCAGATATTTTGTATAATGTCTTGTTAATAGCATGGAATAATGCTTGATGTAATAGAGAGGTGTATCAGCACTCTCCCATAAGTATCTTCTCTATCAAGGCGGAAGTAGAAAAAGGCTGTTACTCTTAAAATCCCAACCCAGTCAGTTGGGGCTGTAGAATACATTGACTGCATCTCTACAGAGGAGTAAGACCCCCTCCCAGTGATTGTCTTGGGTATAATATAAAAGTATATTTGATTGTAAGACTCCAGTTTTGGACTGCCCAATCGGTTGGAGATGTAGAATACATGACTGCATCTCTGCAGAAGGGTAAAACCTCCTCATACAAATGAGTGTTCTGAATATGACATATACAATCTAATGGTGAGACTGCAGCCATGGAGATAGTGGGAATATGGAGTACTTTTTCAGTGCCATTGCTCTCAGGTCCACTCTGACCCAGAGAGGTGGCACCTGATAGGGTCCTATGTATGGGTCAAATAAAACTGTTTGACATTTAAATTATGTGCAAACAAATGACTTATGCTCAATTGAATTGTTAGAAATAGAATTCTTAGACTGATTCAACTGTGTATAAGCAAATGACAGATGTTTAATTAAATTGTTAGCGATACATAGCAATACTTAAAACCATTTAACTGTGAACAAACAAATGAATAATGTTCAATAGAATTATTAGTGTTAAATAGCAATACTTGAAACCATTTAACTGTGTGCTAATGAATGAATAGTATTATCAACAAAATGCATACAAATCATATATATATATATATATATATATATATATATATATAAACAGGATTTGGCATTAAATAACCTACAATGGTTGACATGCCATAAAGCCAAACCAAACCAAACCAAACCATACCATATTCAGTCTTGGGGTTTGTTGAATATGCAGTATTCTCTCATTACCATTACTCTCAGGTCGACTCTGACCTGAAGCAGTAGCTCCTGTTAGGGTCTCAATTATAGGTCAAATAAAATATTTAATCTTTTTCTATACTTGAAACCATTAAACAGTGCGCAAACAAATGACTGATCTATAATTATCAGTAATACATAGCAATACTTGGAAACATTTAACTGTGTGCAAACAAATGACTGATCTATAATTATCAGTATTACATAGCAATACTTGGAAACATTTAACTGTGCGCAAACAAATAAGCTCCTGCTCTTTTAAAAATGTTATCTACAAAATATTCATCTTCAAATCATTTAATTCATATATGTTTAAGCTGGATTTGGCATTAAGTAACCTACAAGGGTTGATAATGCCATAAAACACAGCCAACCAATCATAAAGTAAATATTGTCAGTAGCAATGATTTACACATACACACTTACATATATATATAATTTTAATATTTATATCTAATCTATAATTCTATTGGTGTGTAAAAAACCCACGTTGTACAATTTGCAAATTCTACAAACTGATATCTGGGAAAAAAAATTCAGTAAAAAAAAAAAGAAAAGACGTAAAGCACACTTGCAACTTGAAAATAATCAAGCACCACTTATGTCAAGTCAAAAGATAAAACACTTACAGTCTTACCTAAGCTAAAACGTAATAAAGGGCTCAATACGTGAGATTGAACTAATATTATAAAAATAATTCCTTCAAGACCAAGAGTGAGTCTACATAGGTTTCACTAGGAATTATTTTCATTATATATATATATATATATATATATATATATATGAAGAAAAATTGACAACAAATAATCCAAATAGAAAGTGGGGATTTATAGAGAAACAAAGTCAGTCGACACTATAGCATTTCGGTTCTGCTGAACCATCATCAGGGCTGTGAGGGGTTTTATTAGTGATGTTAAGTGTAGATGGATGTATAAAAAGTGTAAAAATATATAAAAATTCGGAAAAGTTGTACAACAAGAAAAGTTGGCTGTTTTTGACAAGAAAAATTGGCCGTCTGATCTATGAATCAGCGTTCGTTTCTTTAAAATACGTCACCTGATATTAGAAACATTGTGCATAATCCACTTTCCGTTAGTTCATCACGAGATTTCGAACCATTCCTCATTAGAACCGAAACGCTATAATGTCGACTGACTTTGTTTCTTTATAAATCCCTACTTTCTATTTGGATTATTTGTTGTCAATTTTTCTTCACAAATTGTCGGATTATTATCCATTATTTTCTTCCATATATATATATATATGTAGAAAAACTGATAACAATAATCCAAGTGGAAGGATTTATTGAGAGGTCGACACTATAGCATTTCGGTTCTGCTGAACCATCATCAGGACCATGAGGGGTGATATTAACAATTTTGAGTTAACAATGGATGTTTAGGAATGTTAAATACAAAAAACCTAGGAGAAAATGTGTATAATAAGAAAAAGTTGCTCGTTTAACAGGCGAATCAGCATTTGATGTTTTAAATTACGTCATTTGACTTATTAGGAATATTGTATAGAATCAAATGCTGATTCGCCAGTTAAACGAGCAACCTTTTCTTATGATACACATTTTCTCCGAGGTTTTTTGTATTTCACATTCCTAAACATCCATCGTTAACTCAAAATTGTTAATATCACCCCTCATGGTCCTGATGATGTTTCAGCAGAACCGAAATGCTATAGTGTTGACCTCTCAATAAATCATTTGGATCGTTGTTATCAGTTTTTCTGCATATTGTCAGATTACAATCCTTTATTTACTCTTCATATATATATATATATATATATATATAGTCATCCACAGACAGATCTGTTTCATTCTATCAGAACTCATCAGTGTGGCTAGACAGTAGCTACCCAATGCTGGGATCAAAACCCGGTTTGACTCAAACGCCAAGTCGAAGCCTCTAACCATTCAGCCACAAGCAGCTATTAGCTGCGAAGTAAATTTTAAATGGTTATGAATCACAATTACTATTGTTTACATACATCCGTTTAACGGTTGCCGAGACCTCAATTCAAATACGAAGAGGCTTGCAATCAATGCTAATGGCAACACAATTACTTCTTCACCAGAGAACTCAACCCTACAAGGGTAGGAGAGTATATATCTTCATATATATATATAACTTCATATATATATATAACTTCAGACAGGACATATATATATATATATATATATATATATATATATATATATATATATCCTGTTTGAAGTTCTTAAGCAAATCATATTAACTTCAATAATTCAAATTTCGTTAGACAAAACAGCCAAACTTTTAACAATCAATTTAAATATGAAAACAAAGTCTGGGTTAAAATTTTATATTTTCAAAATATGTTTTATAGAAGTTATTTGATATCTTGTCTTCGAGAGTATTTGCCATAACAAGTAATTTTTATAACAATTGAATTTCAGCCAAAACTCTGCATTGACCCTTTGAATATAAAGAATGTTGGAACAATTTCTGGAATGCCTTAAAATAAACAAATGATAAAAGAATTTAATATCTAAAACATCCATTTATTTATTCATCTATCTCAATCTGCTCCGATGCATTTATTTCTTTATGATTTTATCTTTCTACTAATATCTCATTGGCCTAGTGGGTAGAGTATTCGCCAATGGTCCGAGAGACCTGGGTTCAATCTCAGGTCGCGTGATACCAAAGACTTTAAAAGTGGTACTAGATGCCTCCTTGTTTAACACCCAGCGATATAAGGTACGTATCGAGGGAAAAGTGGAGCAATCCAGGGAAAGGAGTAGTGCCTTCCCCTACACCTCAGTGTAGTAGCTATTAAAAAGGGAGCCTTCTGGTTGCCCTCGACTACGGTCGCCAACTACAACTTTTTTATGAATATCTCACCATCCAGGGAAAGGAGTAGTGCCTTCCCCTACACCTCAGTGTAGTAGCTATTGAAAAGGGAGCCTTCTGGTTACCCTCGACTACGGTCGCCAACTACAACTTTTTTACGAATATCTCACCATCAAGGAAAAGGAGTAGTGCCTTCCCCTACACCTCAGTGTAGTAGCTATTGAAAAGGGAGCCTTCTGGTTGCCCTCGACCAAAGGGAAACAACTACAACTTTTTTATGAATATCTCACAATCCACATTGTTTTAAGCAACTTGCTAATTACATTTTCTTGTTTATTTTATTATAATCATGAATCAGAATAATTAAACTTTAGTAGAGTGTTCTGCAATGATCTAGGAGACCAGGGTTCAATCCCAGGTCGAGTCATACCAAAAATTGAACAAATGGTACTTGGTATGTCCTTGCTTAACACTCAGTATTATAACGTACATATAAAAGGTAAAGTGGAGCAATCCAGCGAAAAAAGTAGAGCCCTCTCCAAATCTTGGTGTATTGAAAAAGTAGCCTTCAGGTTACTCTCAACTAAGGTTGCCAACTTTACTTATTTTAAATATCCACACACAGACTCCAATACTTATATGTAGCTAAGTATTTAAGAGTAAATTGTAAAAATTACGGAAGGATTTGAATTAAACATTTTTTTAAATAATCTTTAATAATCGTCATTTGAAAAGAAAATAACTTCACTTAGTTATTAAAGAAAATTCAAAAATTTTAAATATTTACAAATATTTTTCTATGAGGCTAAAGAATCGGAAAGATAAATCTGTTTTCTGTTTACCCAATTGGTAGAAAGACCCCCTCCCCAATGAGTGTCCTGATATGACACTAAAAAATCTGATAGTGAGGCTCCAGTAATGCTGCAGCTTTGGGGAACATGGAGTACCCTTTTATTGCCATCACTTCCAGGCCCACTCAGGCCCAGAGTGGTAGCACCTGATAGGGTTCTATTTATGGGTCAAATAGATCTAAACTGTGTGCTTATGCTAAACTGAATTGTTTGAAATAGAACAGTTTTTATATTTAACTGTGAGTAAATAAAAAACTAATGTTTAATTGAATTGTCAGCAATACTTAGCACCATTTAACTTTGTTGACCATACTGAATAGCTTGAAATAGAATTGTTTTTGACATTTAAAGTGTGTACTTATGCTAAACTGAATTGTTTGAAATAGAACTGTTTATATGTATAAAAATGGATTTTGCATTAAATAACCTACAATAGTTGATATGCCATAAAACAATACCAAAGCAAACCAAACCAAAACTATAGGCAGAGCTGGAAATAATCTGACTCTGTCCCATGCAGAAAGGGAAGACCCCCACCCTGCTTAAAAATGGGGTGTCCTGAGTGTGACACTAAACTGCATCTGATGATAAGGCTCCTATTCTGGAGATCTGGGCAGTGTGGGGTACCCCTACATTAACTTCACCCACTCCCAAATCCATTCTGATTTTGATTGCTCACACTAATTGGGGTTCTATCTAAGATTAAAAATGATTTATATTTAATCGTTCAGTGTGCAAAAAATAAATTCTTTCAAAAACAACTACACAAAAAAATAAAAATATGAAAGTATAATGAATGTGGTTCCCTAACCTCTGGGCATAAATAACCCTAGATATGTTGACATGCCTTTAAAAACAATTATTCAATCAATCTGATTTTTGTATACTTTCTAAAAATACAGAGAAATACAAATCTAAATCTATTCTTTTACCCAGACGTGTGATATAATACAGTGAAAAATCCTGTTTTTTCAGCTTTTTATTTTAGATCAAAGTATAAGTACATTTTATTTTCTTGTAAGTCAGGTTTTAACTTTAATATCTCAAAATGACTAAAGAAATTTCAATAAAATTTCTCGGTATATTTGCAATTACAATTTAATGAAAAATGTAGCCAAGTATGAACAAGATATACAAAATTTTTGACCAAACAAAATGAATGAAAGAGAAATAAAGAAATATATATATATATATATATATATATGTATATATATATATAGAGAGAGAGAGAGGTGGAGTGACAGACAGACAGAGAGATAGATAAAGAGATGTTAACATAATTCGAGATTTACTGTGTATTTTAACTTTTGAGGGCTGAAGAAGAATGCAGCCAATAACACATCGAAATGTTATCTAAGAGTCTTTTTAAATAAAGCAAACAATTTCTCTGCTAAGAAATTTTCACTTATGTTCAAGTGACTGCAAGTTTCTTCAATTTTTCAGGACTTTTCTCAGTATTCTAAACAATCACAGTAGCCCATCTGACCATGGATCTAAGCCTCTTTTTAGGTTCTAGGGGACATTTCCAAAGGTTTTTCTCCATATTATTATTCTAATTTTTACTCTATGCAAGTTAGTGATGGACTGCGGAATTGTAGTAGGTGAGTTTGTACTTCAGTCGCGCTAATACGTTCACTTTCAGGCAAATACCCTTAGAAAAGGTATGAACCCCCTTATCCTCCCAGCTATGGGTTAAATAGTACCACAACTGTTCTTCTAAAAGAATGGCTCTGGCATTAAATAACCTTCAAAGGTTGATATGCCATTAAACAAAGAAACCAAACCATCTATGCAAGTTCTCATACCAGAATTAACCGATGGCTTTAATTAAAATCCTTATGACAGAAAGTCTCTTCAGTTCACCAGGACTCAACTCAGTATCCTAAGGTATCTCAGTGGTGATGTGGTCTGGATGGTCTCTAACTTTCCACAGATCTTCAGCTCTCTCAGTCTTTTTTTCAAGTTCTTCAGGATTATTCTGAGGGTTCCTACTATTATTGGTATCACTGTCATTTTTAGGTTCCATCATTTCTTAGTTCTCTCGCAAGGTTCAATTATTATTATTATTATTATTATTTTTATCCTGGTGAGTTTTTCAAACCAGTTTTAACTTGTTGTTTTTCACTGAAGTCTGAGTGATAGCAAGTCTCCTCAGATCTCCAGGACTTTGCTAAGTATTCTAGCAGGTTTTAACATTGCTGTGGTCTTGATGTTCTCAATTCTTCCTCTAATCTCCTGCTTGCCCAGGCTCTTTGAGATTGTTCAAAATATGACTGGTATCACTGTCACCTAAATTTTCTACAACTTTTTCAGTTCTCTGTCAACATCCAGTTTTTAGCTTGATTTATTTTTCACTCTATTGTCTTCAGGAATGGCAAAATCCATAAGTGAACAAGTTCTTTTCTTTTTGTTAATTAATATGAGGTCAGATCCTAGAAATGCCTCATCCATTTGTATCTTAAAATCCCATAGAAATTTATTCATTTCTTTTTCTTGAAAAGATCCTGGTTTGTGTACATACAATTTGCCACCATGGACAAAAGTTAGTCTCTTGCATAACTCCCAGTGCATCACCTTTCCCACCCAGTCATGCTTACTCTAATATTCTTATATTCCCTTTGTACTAGCTTGATGGATTCATTTATGAGATTAATGGTTCATCTCCGTCAGTATAAGGACTACACATGCTATTTTCCTGCGTATTATCAATGTTAGTATAATTGGTTTTTCGTAGCATTATTTTAAGCTGTTATTTATAGAGATCAGGTTTCTTGCATCAAGTTTCCTCTTCATATCCATGTCTAGGTCATCACACAAGAAATGTTCTTAGATTGGAACTTAAAGTGTCAATTCCGTCCTTTTTTTTTACGATTTCAATTTTCTAGTTTTTTAAATTTTTGTTATTCAGTTAGTATTCCTGGTAAAGGCTGCTGTTATGAATTATCATGATGGTTCATCACTTGTGAGTTGTTCACACGAGTTTTAATTGGTGGTCTTTCACTGGAGCCTGGGAAACAGCACTTAGCCTCAAGCATCCAGGACACTCCTCAGTATTCTGGCCGGTCTTAATAATGCTTTAGTTGGATGGTCTTCACGTGTGTTCTGATTTCTAAGTCTTCCAATCTCTTTAACAAGCCTTTGGGTATTGTTCTTAGTGCAATGTTTTATGCCGTGTCTTGTAGTCCTTTTGCACAAGTTTGTTACATTTGATTAATCCCTTCATCTCTTCATTGATATTATTATTATAACTATTATTATTACTATTATTACTTAGAATATTTGGACATTTGACCTCATTTTTATATATATTTATTTATATATTTATTATATATATTTATTTATATATATATTATATATATTTATACTGCTATATGGCTGCACTACATGGACGCTAACAAAACAGCTGGAGAAGAAGCTAGACGGCAATTACACAAGAATGCTACGTGCAACCTTGAACAAGTCCTGCCGGCAACACCCCACAAGACACCAACTGTATGGCCACCTGCTCCCTATCACGAAAACTATTCAAGTTAGACGAACCAGACATGCAGGACACTGCTGGAGAAGCAGGGATGAACTCATAAGAGATGTGCTCTTGTGGACCCCCACACATGGCCGTGCAAAAGCAGGACGACCAGCATGAACATACATTCAGCAACTATGTGAGGATACGGACCTGCCTAGGGCGATGAACGATAGGGAGGAGTGGCGAGAGAGGGTCAGGAATATCCGTGCTACCAGCGCGACATGATGATGATGATATTATATATATATATATTATATATTATATATATATATTATATATTATATATATTATATATATATATTATGAATATATATTATATATATTATATATTATATATATATTATATATATATTATATATTATATATATATATATTATATATTATATATATTATATATATATATATTATATATATATATTATATATTATATATTTTTATATCATATATATATTATATATATATTATATTATATATTATATATATTATATAAATATTATATATAGATTATAATATATATTATATATTATATATTTATTATATATATTTATATTTATTATATATATTTATTATATATATTTATTATATATTTATTTATATACTTATTATATATATTTATTTTGGCCGATATATCACAAAGAACGCTGAAAGACAAAACTTTGTAATTATTTACAAAGTTTTGTCTTTCAGAGTTCTTTGTGATATATTGGCGGAAATCTGATTTTAACAATAAAGATGAGTTCAATAGTATCAATAGTAAGAATTGTGGAGGTGCCCGTGGTGTAATGGTTATGGTCGTAGGAAATGGACATGGCGACACGAGTTCAAATCCTGGACCATACTAATTGCATTTCACATAGCACTAATACCCTGGGGAAAGGTATGAATCCAATTATTCTCCCTTCAGCTATGGGCAAATAGTAGGACAGACTTGGTTCTTCAGCCTTGGTGAAGTAACTAGTCTAGGAGAAGGAAAACTCTGAATTCAAACCTGTTAAACTCCACATAAAAAATTGACCTTGTGTCATATCCTGCTCGAGCAGAGGGGTTGGTAAATATGATTGTATAAAAAATAGTAAAGTTGGCGACCTTAGTCGAGGCTACACGGCATGAATTGCTCCACTTTACTCTTGATATGTACCTTGTATTGCTGAGTGTTAAGCAAGGAGGTATCAAGTTCCATTTTTAAAGTCTTTGGTATGACATGACCTGGGATTGAACCCAGGTCTCCCGGACCATTGGTGAATGCTATTCTAAGTAATAATAGTAATTATCAAGCTTTTTCTCAGAAATTTTGGCAAATTATTATTATTTTCGTTTGATTTCATTTTCTTTTAGTGACTTTTCAGGTCTCTCGCAGAGACCTCGGCTTTGCAACCATGGTCATGTAAATGATGACATCCTGAGTATTACAAGCAATAACTGGGCCATTGACCTAGTGCATAGAGTGTTTGCCACTGGCCTGAAAGACGCGGGTTCAATCCCAGGTCAAGTCATACCAAAGACTCAAAAAATGGTATTTGATGTCTCCTTGCTTAGCTCTCAGCATCATAAGGTATGGATCAAGGGTAAGCGGAGCAAACCAAGGAAAGGAGTAGTGCCCCCCGCTACATGTCAGTGTAGTAGCTATTGAAAAGGGAACCTTTGGGTCGTCCTTGACATGGTTGCCAACTTGACTTTTATATATATATATATATATATATATATATATATATATATATCTTTCATACACAAATATGTATATGATGTTTACGATGAAAATTTCTTTGAAATGTGCACAGCGAAAGTGATTGCAGTTTTTTACACTTTGCATATGTTGAGCTTTCTTGGTCTGCTGTTGACAAATCTACCACCCTTCTTTGTGAGTAGTCCCAGTGCTCCAACAACTACTGGTATTCCTTTTGTTTTCAGCTGCTACATTATGCTATTTTCTGCTTTCACATCTTTATGCCTTGAAAGCTTTTGAAAATTTTTCAGAACATTATTATTATCATTATAATTATTATATTTGCTTCCCTTTGGTATCAGGGTTGGACAACTGGATCCTTAATGGTTTATAGTCTCAACATGCAGTTTTTTTAATCAACATATTTTGCCTGGTAATTCCTGGTGAATAGGTTTTGGTCCAGTGCAATAAATATATGTGCCGCTATCTCTGCTTTTAGACATGCATTCTTTAACCATCATTATTATTATTGTATTACTCCTTCATCCATGGAAAGGAGTAGTGCCCTTCCCTTCACCTCAATGTAGTAGCTATTGAAAAGGGAGCCTTCGGGTTATCCTCGACAGTGGTCGCGAACTTACTTACTTATTACTCTTTGTGAGTTTTTCACACCAGTATTAACTGATGGTCTTTCACTGGAGTCTAAGTTACAGCAAATCTTCAGGACTCTTGTCAGTATTTTGGCTGACCTCAACAATGCTGTAGTTTGGATGGTCTCCATTCGTCCTCTGACTTCTAACTCCTCTGGCCCTCTTACTAAGCCTTTGAGGATCGTTCCAAGTGTTCCAGTTACAACTGGTATTACCTTCATCTTCCATAGCTTTTTTAGTTCTCTGGCAGGATCTAAGTATTGGTGTCTTTTTTCGTTTTCTTTTCTTTTTACACTGTGGTTGGCTGAACCAGCAAAGTTTACTATTTATTAGGTTCTGTTTTTTTTTTTTTTGTTTTTTTGATACGTGGTGCATTCAATAAGTTTCCAGACTTTTTTGTACGGGCATTTAAAATTGCCGTGGACTCTTGAAAATTCACTATGATATTGCTATACATCTTATGAGATGACTGATCAATTTATATGATTTTAGCTTCAAATGAACAGCTACAGCAGGAATTGGAATACATCCTACTAAACCCTGATTGTCACAGCTGGTGAATTTCAAAAACCATGTAATCTGATACTTTAGAAGAACTATATGCAATAAAATTCTGTTTTAAACTTGTAAAAAATGCCAGAGAAACGTATGGAATGCTTCAGACTGCTTTTCGACCATCTTGCATGAATCGAGCATCAGTTTTTGAGTGGCATAAGAGATTCGAGGAAGGCAGCAGGTCTGTGAGGGATAATGAGTGGTGTGGCAGGAGTAAGGAAGTCAATACACCTGAGTTGATTGACCAAAGGGTTAGGGTTACTATGTTGAGGTTTTAAGGGAGTTCAGAAAGAGATTCCTTGGGAAGAGACCAGCACTCTTCAAATCGGCTCAGTGGCATTTCCAGCAGGACAATGCACCAGTCCATAACTCCATCCTTGTCACAGACTATTTTAGCAAGATGAGCATCAAGACAGTTCCTCACCCTCCCTATAGTCCAGACCTTGCTCCCTGTGACTTTTGGTTATTCCCTAAGCTCAGAGGCTGTCATTATGAGACAACTGAGGAGATGAAAGAGGCTGTGACGAAGGTCACTGACATGCTCACACAAGAGGACTTCCATGGGGCCTTCCAGAAGTTATTGGAATGGTACAAGTGGACTAGAAGGGGACTAGAGTTTCATGTGTGTACTATCAATAAAGTGCCCATACGAAAAAAGTCTGGAAACTTATTTAATGAGCTTCGTAAATATAATTAGGTTTGGTCGTCTGGCCAAGATTAGTTGATCTGTTTGTATAACAAGATTCCAGAGAACGTTTTTGCGTCTCATTCTCCAGGATGTATTCTAGATTATTCATATACCACTTTTTCGTATGGTCAAATTTCATTTTCTTGCACAGTTCCCAGTGGATCACTTTCTCCACCCAGTCATGTTTAGTCTTATACTCTTTTTTACGCTAATTCGATGCATTCGCTAATCATGGGATTGATCTTTTCGTCTCTATATTATTTTACTCGAGAGTTCTTCACACCAGCATTAGCTGATGGTTTTCTACTGGTGTTTGAGAGACAGCAAGTCTTCTTAAGTCTCCAGGACTCTTCTCAGTATTCTAGCCGATCTCAACAATGTTGTAGTTTGGACAGTCTCCACCCGTCCAGTTATTTCCAAGTCCTTGAACAAATTCTTTGGTGACTGTACCAAGAGCACCAATTACAATTGGTATTATCGTCATTTTCATGTTCCACAGCTTTTTCAATTCACTAGCAAGGTCGAGGTTCTTATCCCTCTGTTATTATTATAATTATTATTATTATTATTATTCGGCTCATTTTCCCAGTGGTCCGGGAGACTTAGGTCGCGTGATACCAAAGACTTAAAAAATGGTAATTGATACATCCTTGCTTAACACTCAGCAATATAAGGTACGTATCAAGGGTAAAGTGGAGCGATCCAGGGAAAGGAGTAGCGCCCTCCCCTACACCTCGGTGTTGTAGCTATTGAAAAAGGAGCCTTCCGGTCGCCCTCGACTAGGGTCGCCAACTTTACTTTTTACTTATTATTGTAATAGTAGTAGTATTAGTAGTAGTACTAATTGTAGTTGTTGTAATAATACGACTGGGTGAGAAAGGTGATCCACTAGGAACTGTGCAAAAAATTTAAATTTGACCATACGAACAAATGGTATATGCACAACCTAGCATGTTTCCTGGAGAATGAGATACATAAACTCCTATGGGATTTTAACATACAAACGGATCTCCTAATCTCAGCCAGACGACCAGATCTTAAAATTATCAACAACAACAAAAAAAAAAAAAAAAAAAAAAGAAAAAGAGAACTTGCAAAATTGTGGACTTTGGTGTCCCGTTTGACCACAGAGTAAAATTGAAAGAAAGTGATATGAAGGATAGGTACTTCAACCTTGCTAGGGAATTGAAAAAACTGTGGAACATCAAAGTGACGATTATACCAACTGTAATTGTTGCTCTTGGCACAACCACCTAAAGATTAATAAAGGGACTTGAGGAATTGGAAATAAGAGGACGAGTGGAAACCATTCAACCTAGTACACTATGGAGATAGCCAGAATACTGAAAAGAAAGTCGGATCACCAAATCTCGGCCAGAAGACCAAACCTAATAATAATCAACAAAAAGAAGAGAACTTGCAAAATATTCGACTTTGCTGTCCGGACTGACCACAGAATAAAACTGAAAGAATGTGAAAAGAAAGATAAGTACCTCGACCTTGCTAAGGAATTGAAAAAACTATGGAACACGCAGGTGACAATTATACCAATTGTAATTGGTACGTTTGGAACAGTAACTAAAGGATTACTAAAGGGACTGGAAGAGTTGGAAGTTGGCAGAGGAGTGGAGACCATCCAAACTACTGCATTACTGAGAACGGCCAGAATACTGAGAAGTGTCCTGGAGACTAGAGGAGACTTGCTATCACTCAGACTCCAGTAAAAAAACATCAGCTAATGCTGATATGAAAATCTCTAATGAGTAAATAGTAATAAAGTACCTCGACCTTGCTTGAGAATTGAAAAAACTATGGAACATGAAGGTGACAATTATACCAATTGGGATTGGTGCTTTTTGCACAGTAACTAAAGGATTATCAAAGTGCCTGAAAGAGTTAGAAGTTGACGGAAGAGTGGAGACCATCCTAACGACAGCATCACTGAGAACGGCCAGAATACTGAGAAGTGTCCTGGAGACTAGAGGAGACTTGCTGTCACTCAAACTCCAGTGAAAAACCATCAGCTAACGTTGACATGAAAAACTTTAAAGGAGCAAATAATGATAATAATAATACTTTATCAGAGAATTGAAAAAATCTGTGGAACATGAAGGTGACAGTGATACCAATTGTCAATGGTACACTCGGAACAATACCTAAAGGCTTGATAAAGAAACTAGAAGACTTAGAAATCAGAACACAAGTGAAAACCATCCAAACTAGAGCATTATTAAGATCGGCCTGAATACTGGGGAGAGTCCTGGACACTTGAGGATAATTGCTGTTTTCCAGACTCTAGTGAAAAACCATCACTTAGCGCTGGTGTGAAAAACTCACATAACAATAATAATGATAATAATTATATTCTTTAAACTGTGACACAAGAAAAGCAATCAATTTAATTTATTCTAATGCTAAACGATTTAATCTAAACTGCAAGCTTTGTTTTATGTGAAAACCTAAGAGCACATTTACCGGGAACGTTAATGGTATTATACTTAGGAACTAAAAATTTATCAAGTACCGTTTTGGGATTTCTTTTTCTTTTTTCTTTCTTCTTAAAAAAAAATAGGAAAAGAAAGTAGCCAGCTTAAAATTAGAAGCGCGTTAAAAAAAAAAAAAAGTTCTTGAAATTAGAAACGCAAAAATTGAAATTTAAATCATCAAAATTCTATCAAACACAAAAGTCCACCAGAATGAAAGAGCAAAAACCCACAGATGACATCACTCGTTTCATATCAAATAATAATGACCTAAAAATATATATCGATTTTTTTTTTCCTCAAAAACTGAAAAGAAGGAATTTTACATAATTTCCTTTGAAAAGAAAAGAATATTTGAAAATCTTATTGATGATAATAATAACGAAGAAAAGTTATTCCAGGAAGTAACTTTTTAATGGTTATGTTTATATTTCTTTCAAGGTTTTTTTTAGGGGTGTTTATATTTCAGTTAAGACCATTCGTGTTGTTTTTGGAAAAATCGGGATATCATTGAAATAGCAGAGATAATTTGTAAATCAATAAAAAAAAAAAAAGATAAAAAAATGAAATTTAAAAAAACAAAACAAAACAAAACACACACTAAACATTTCGATGTAATTAGTATAAAAGTTGTGAAATAATGAGACATTTAAATGAGTCTGATCACGTGATTATTTCATCGTAAAATGTTTCGACTTCTTTTTATTTATTTATTTATTTTTTTATTTTTATTCATTTTTCAGAGACTGGATATTTTATTAATTTATTTTTATTCTTACAATTTCTAAAATCTGAATTCCGAAGAAAAAGAAAAAATGGTTTAAAAAGATAAAGTGAAATAGTCCTGAAGAATCTACAATATATATATATATATATATATATATATATATATATATATATATATATATATATATATATATATATAAATGAATTAAGAGTCTGATGTGGGTAAAAAGGAAAGAAAAAATAAAACAATGACTTGGAAAAAGTGAAAAATTTATGAATTTTTACTCGTTTAAAAAAAGGAGACAAATATTATACCAAACTTATTCATTCACGGGGAAAATGGTAAAGATAATAAGAGAAAATACAGGAATTAAACAAGGGAAAAAAAGAAGGAAAAACATTGTTTTGTTTTGTTTTAAGTCAGAAAAATTGTAAAAACATGATTCCGAAAATGAATTGAGTCTCTTAAATCACGTGTGATGCTATCATTTAAGTCAACAAATCCTAGTTTAAAAAATATCCCAATTATAATTAAATTATAACTATTAACTATTGATATAGAAAAAGAAAAAAAAAATGTTGACAAAAATCTGTCATTATTGGGGTATGAGAAGAGCTTATAACAACAGACCGACAGGAGAATAAATATAGGCGGGTTGAGTAGAGATATATCTGTTGTTGGAGGAGAAAATCGAGCAGAAAAGCGTACATAAATAAACAGACGGACAGTCAGATAAGGAAATGCACAGACTGACATAAATAAATATAAACGGGAAATAGTTCTTGCTACATTGTTAATAAGGTTACAGAAAAGTTCTTGGTTCAACCAAGAGGAGGGAATGACCTATTTTGTGATTTTTGTTTTTTGAAGGGTTAAGAAAAAAAAGTGAGGCGAAGGGGTTAAGCAAGTGCTTTGAACTACGGTAAGAATATAAGGGATGATCGCATATATGTTTCGTTTAAGGTCATTTCCTTCTTGGTCAGGTCGAGAATTTTTCGGTATCTTCTACCCTCAAACCCACATGGAACACCTATAGGCGCTAAGTAAAACTATTATTCAAAGGTAAGGTGATAATTTCCAGATTTAATTTCAAAATGGAACGAAGAATAAAAAGAGCAGAAAAAAAAAAGAATGTTTACCGTCAAAAAAAAAAAAAAAAAAATCATGGTATATCTGAAAACCGTAGCATTAACCTAACCTGTGTTTATGTGTGTGTGTGTGTGTGTGTGTGTGTGTGTGTGTGTGAGAGAGAGACAGACAGACAGACAGACAGACAGAGACAGAGACAGAGATAAAAATAAGTCAGTGCGATGTTATTTCAAAAGTAAATACTGTCGGAGGGGGGGGGAAGAAGAGAATTAGGGGTACTACTACTGCCACTACAACTACTACTACTAATAATAATGATAGTTGAAAAATAAAAGAAGACGAAAAATTGCAAGAGTAATGAGGTGACTTGTTGCCACTTGATCTCGAATTAAAGTCGCTCGTTACTGCCGGTGTGAAAACCCATTATTTGTATACGTTCTGGTTACTGGAGGGTTGGAGACTTGCTGTCACTCAGTCCCTAGCAATGATCCCACTGACACAGCGTCTGAACAAGCAATAAATAAATAAATAAAATAGATAATGAAGAAGAAGAAGAAGAAGAAGAAGAAGAAGAAGAAGAAGAAGAAGAAGAAGAAGAAGAAGTCATCTCATTATTAATCATCAAATAATCAACCAGCTTGTTTTGAAGTAAAAAGAAATAGTAGTAGTAGTAGTAGTAGTAGTAGTAGTAGTCTTATACGCTTTGCTTATGATGGCACAAGGCAAGAATTATTGAGTATTCATCATAATTTGTTTACTGCATTTTTCCGATCTTGTTCGATAGGAATAATGTTATCATTTTGTTGGGATGTTAAACCATCAAAACTTATTTGTTTTGTTGTCTACGCTGAAGATGAGGCCCTTTGTTTGTTTGTTTGTTTTGTTTGCATCTTTGGTTTAATTTTTTGTTTTTCATTCTAAGAAGCACCAGTTGTAAGCTTAAAAAAATATGTCGTACCAAAGATTTTCCGTTACTAAAAAAAAAAAAAAACGAATTTGAAAACTGCTCCCATTGTGTAAAATTTGAAGCACTGTGAATGATTTTTACATATTTTACCTATTAATACCTATTGCTTTTTTCTTGACTTGCTAAATGGATATTTTAAGGAAGAATTTAAACGACAAACATGTTTTTGTTTTTTGGGGGGTTCTGCGTGGAACAGAAAGAGATGGAATCTTTTTCGCTTCTTCTAGCAGAAAGAAAGAAAGAAAGAAAAAAGCTCAGCTGCTATGAACGCTTTTGTAAGTCCTTTTACAATTAATTACATTTGTAAAATAAAAATGATTGTATCTCGACAGTAAAATATAAATTAAAATATTTTCTTTTCCTAAATTTTTTTTTTTTTGTCTTTTTAAAATTCTAGAGCGCTTAAAATTTAGTAGTCTCTTATTCTCCCTCCCCACACTCTCTCTTTATGCCAAACAGAAAGTAAGCATTTCTATTTTTTAGGAATTTCTTTAGAGAGTAGAGATAATTCGACTAAAAATATTAAAAATTGTGTTTGAAGCCTTAAAATGTGGTGGGGGATATACAGGCTGGTTTTATTGTACTTATACAGTCTGGAGTTGAATGGATATGAAATAGATAAATAAATAAAAAGTCGCACAGGTGAAATATAGGTAGGTATTGCAACTTACAGGAAGGTAGATATTGTGATTGTATCAATCGACCTTTGTGAGTGATTGAAATAAAGACAAATTACCATTAAATTCATCTTTTCTCTACATCATATCGATGAGTCACATCTTGATGACATCAAAATGACAATATAGCAAAGACTGAACCAAAAAAATACATAAAAAATTTTTGACATTGTACTCACTGAATCTATAACAAAACGAGATCAAAATTATAATATAGATTTGATGTTTAAAAAAGGACTTTTTCTTACCTCATGACATGTGTATTCTCTTTAAAAGGCCCGACTTTAAAAAAAGAATTGTTCCTCTACACGAATCACATATATACATACATGTGAACCCTTTTTTTAATTGTTTTTTTAGTAGATTTTGTGCGTGGTTTTTTTTTTTTTTTTAAGGCTTTATAGTATTCATTTAAGCTCACGAAGGCGTCAGTGTATTGTTCATTTATACTGTTTAGTGGAGGAGAGCGTTCTGATACATATAAATGTATCGATACGTTCGTTTCTTTCACTGCTGATCAACGGCAACAACTGTAGCAGGAGATTTAGTAGTTGGTGTTAGTATTCTTAATAATACAGTGTTGTGTGGACTGGCTCTAGTACCAGCAAATTAAGAGTAGTTGCATCAATGCTACTGTTTGTATTTGCTGCTTCTTCTCCTTCTTACGTTGTGATTAATATTTGGTTCTTTTACTTTAAAAGACGCAGAGTCATAATTTCCTTTAAGAAATCCCGGAGGAGATAGTTACAAGCTCTTGTCATTGTGTTTCACATCAAACAATGTAGAATGCAAATAGGTGCAGTAATTATGTCGATGTTTCAACTGTTAAATGGAATCTCAATTAAATGTGATTGCTATTGTTTTTAAACAATAATTGCACAAATACTGCTTTTAAGTGCATGTACACTATGCACAAACGTACACATTTAGCTAAAATGATGCATGTGTTTTCCATTTAAATTTTCAGATAAAGAAATCGTAGGTGAAGTTGATGTATAGCGTATCATTTATTTTCTTAAAAGGTTATAAAAGCAGTTATGAGTGTAAAGTCGATATTCATATTTATTTTTAAAAAATGTCCCAATCTTTTAAAAATGAACTTATTGTAAAGTTGCTTACAATTAGAATAAATGCTTCAAAATTTAAGCTGTTCAATAATTGGCATTAATTGTGTCGTCATTATTCGTAAAACACTTGAAGCAAGTAAATGACGGAATAAAAAAAACATTTAAGTTTTCTCTTCCTTAAAACTATGAAGCAAAAGTCAATATACTTCGTAGTTACCTGTGTAAATAAGAAAAAGAAAAAAAAAAAAAAACAAAGAAAAAAAACAAGAAAGGCATTCCAGTTTGGGATTTTATTGTTATTTACGTCATTTTTTGCGATTCCTTGTTAATATTCGAAAACTATTTACTTCATTCATCATTTTTTTTTCAAATTCAACCATTTTTTATTTTTTAGGAATATTTGCAAAACCAGGTTCTTAATTTGAAGTAAACTGTTACATTCACTTTCAACCCCGAGACCGGCCATAAAGCCACAGAAAAAAAGTCACAAGTTGGAGTTTGGTAATATGGTTATATTTTGAAGAGAAATATGTTTTTAATTCGAATGAAACAAAAGGATTTATTTATCGAATGAACACTTTTGAATCAACATTCATTTTTTTCTTGTGCCTTTTTTTTTTTTTTTTTTTTACCTGGATTCCTTTTTTCAAACAATTAGCAATGAGCCTGCATTTGTAGAAACAGAAAAAAAAATACACCAGTTGAAAAATAAAATCTAATTATTCACATAAGCAAAAAGCAAAAAAAAATATTTATTTTTCATTAGATTTATATAATTAAAAATAAAAAAGATTTGATAAAATATATGATTTTTAAAGTTTCTTTCAGTTAGTCTTTGATTGATTTTTAAAAGATTTTTTAAATTGGGTGGTTGGTACTAAAATGTTCCAGCTGTAAGTTGATTCTTCTTTATATATATATATATATATATATATATATATATATATATATATATATATAATCACAATTTTCAAAATCCGGGAACTTCCTTTCGAATTAAGAAAATCCTTATTTTGTATTAGATTCTTTTTCAGTTCTTCATTTTATTAGCAGAGATATAACGAAAGTGATTAAATTATGTGATTTTAAATTCAAGATTTTTGTCAGTGGCTCACAAAATCGTTTGGCTAATCAAGTACAACAAAATACAGTAACAAGGTGGTTTTTCCCCTTTAAAATTAACATATATATATATATATATCGGACATGGGGTTAGAGTGTTCGCCAATGGCCCGGGAGACCTGAGTTCAATCCCAGGTCGTGTCATACCAAAGACTCAAAAAATGGTACTTGATGCCTCCTTGCTTAACACTCAGCATTATAAGGTACGGATCAAGGGTAAAGTAGAGCAATCCAGGGAAGGAGTAGCGCCCTCCCCTTGGTGTAGTAGCTATCGAAAAGGGAGCCTTCGGGTTACCCTCGACTATTGTCGCCAACTTTATATATATATATATATATATACATACATAAGTTATTAAACAACTTTGTAAGGTACAGTTGCTGAACTGCCGAAAATATCACTAAGTTTTAAAAAAACTCTTTTTCGTTTTTTAATCTCTCTTTATCATCATCATCATCAGCATTATTATTATTATTATCATTATTATTATTATCATTATTATTATCATTATTTACTCATTAGAGTTTTCGCATCAGCGTTAGCTGATGGTCTTTCTCTGGTGTTTGAGTGACAGCAAGTCTCCTCAAATCTTCAGGATTCTTCTCAGTATTCTGGCCGTTCTCAATAATGTAGTAGTTTGGATGGTCCCCACTCCTCTGCCAACTTCCAAGTTCTCCTGTCCCTTTGATAATCCGTTGGTTACTGTACCAAAAGCACCAATCACGATTGGTATAATTGTCACCTTCATGTTCCAAGTAAACCTACACGAGTGAGTTCGAGTCTCATTGGGTGCCCCTTTCATATGGCCTTGTGCCACATCTAAGCAAAAAGCTTAGTAAATTTCCACCTTCATGTTCCATAGTTTTTTCAATTCCCTTGCAAGGTCGAGGTACTTATCCTTCTTTTCACATTCTTTCAGTTTTATTCTGGGGTCACCCGGGACAGCAAAGTCGACAATTTTGCAAGTTCTCTTTTTTTTGTTGATTATTATAAGGTCTGGTCTCCTGCCCGAGATTAAATGATCCATCTGTATGTCAAAGCCCCATAGGATTTTTTGTGTTTCATTTTCTAGGACAGGTGCTGTGTTGTGCATATACCATTTGTTTGTATGGTCAAATTTAAATTTCTTGTACATCTCCCAGTAGATCACCTTGCCGCCCCTGTCGTGTCTAGTCCTTCTGTGCTAATTTGCTGCATTCGCTTATTATGTGATTGATGGTTTCATCTCTGTCACCGGATACCTATGTTTGCTATTTTGTTGCGTCTTATCTATTCTCGCTTTGATATGTTTGGTTCTTCTGGCGTTGTTTAGTGCTGCTATAAAGAGAGATTCTGTTTCTCTCTTAAAGTTTCCTTTTCTTAGCTACGTCCGGGTTTTCTGGTGAGAGATGTTGTTTATTAGTCGTTTAAACGCCCATAGAGTTGTTTTCCTTGCCATTTTTGTTTCCTAGTTATTGTCATTCTGTTGTTCATCGTGTTGTCAGTATGGTTTCTGATGGCTGTAATCAGTCCACCTTCGTGTTTTTCTATGTGGTCTTCGAGTCGTTGTATCGATGCGTCAACATTGTTTTCAATGCTGGTAAGTCCTCTTCCTCCCTCTTTTCTTGATACATATAGTCTGTCAACGACGTCTCTGGGATGTAATGCCTTAGGCATGGTTATTAGTTTTCTTGTTCTTTGGTCCATTTGTTTAAGTTCTTCTCTAGTCCACTTCAAAAAGGGCCCGGAATATTTATCGAGGGGTACAGGCCAGGTATTTATTCCTTTGATAAGGTTTCTGCTAAACAGTTTTGTCTCGAGTAGCTTTCTAGTTCTCCTGAGATATTCTTTTAGAATTTTTTTCTTTTATTACCACTCGTTTGATGGTGTCAGCCTCCAAGATGTCCAAGTATTTGTAGGTTTTCTTTTCTCCGAGCGTTCAAATCTTGTCTTGATTTGGTAGATCCATTCCATCAGTCAGATATCGTTTTCCTCTTTTCATTACTAGCTTGGCAGATTTTTCGATGCCAAATTCCATTCCTATGTCCTGACTGTATATCCTAACTGCGTGTATTAGAGTTTCCAGTTCTTTTTAATTTTTTGCAAATAGTTTGATGTCATCCAGGTACATTAGGTGATTGATTTTTTCTTGCGATCTACAAAGTTTGTATCCGGCTGTACATTTTCTGAGTTTGTGGTTAAATGGCATCATGGCAATTATGAATAGTAAAGGTGATAGTGCATCTCCTTGAAAAATACCTTTTTGGATCTTTGCTTCAGCTAAGCTTCTTCCTCCTCCTGTCACTTTCACTCTCCAGCTTTTCATGTTTTTTCTCGATAAAGTTTATGACTTCATCTGATATTTTGTACATTTTGAGGCAGTTTATTATCCAGCTTTGCGGAACCATATCATATGCCTTTTTGTAGTCAATCCAGGCAATAGCTAGATTTTCCCGTCAGGTCTTGCTCTCGTTTAGGATGTGCTGATCTATGTAAAGTAACTCTTCTGTGTCTATTATTATTATTATTATTATTATTATTATTATTATTATTATTTACTCCTTTAGAGTTTTTCACATCAGTGTTAGCTGATGGTTTTTCACTGGAGTTTGAGTGACAGCAAGTCTCCTCAAGTCTCCAGGACTCGTCTCAGGTATCTGGTCGTTCTCAGTAATGCTGTCATTTGGATAGTCTTTACCAGTCCGCCAACTTCCATGTCCTCCAGGCCATTTAATAATACTTTGATATCCCACAGCTTTTTCAATTCTCTAGCAAGGTCGAGATACTTATCCTTCTTTTCACATTCCTTCAGATTTATTCTGTGGTCCGCCGGGACAGCAAAGTCGACATTTTTCACGTCAGTTTTAGCTGGTGGTCTTTCGCGACAGCAAGTCTCCTCAAGTCTCCAGGACTCTTCTCAGTATTCTGGCCGTTCTCAATAATGCTGTTGAGTGGATGGTCTCCTCTCGTCCTCCAAATTAATTATTATTATTAGTAGTAGTAGTTGTAGTAGTAACAGCAGCCGCAGCAGTACCTCTCGTTTTAAATAGATTTGGTTTCTTTGTTTAATGGCATATCAACCTTCGTGGGTTATTTATTGCCAAAGCCATCATAAAAGAAGGGCAATTATAGTACTATTTCGTCCGTAGGAGGTTCATAACTTTCCTAAGGGTATTGGTCCTAGAGTTGAACATAATAGAGTGATTTGAGTTTGAACTTGCTTACTTCTAGACCGCAGCTTGGCACTTTAAACATTTCACCGCAGGGAACCCTCCCACCAACCGCGTCTTAATTAGTGAGCGAATTAGGCTAGCTGACCATTTACCATGATTTTGATTCTCACTTGGTGCCATATGCTTCTGGTTTTGTGCAACAACTATTCTAAACTTACATATTTTGTTGCGCGTCTGTGAGTTATCGAAGCGAAGCTGTCCGACGTATGAAAGAAGAGAGAGAGAGAGAGGGGGGTGCTACTGTAACCTGGTTTAATTGTGGGGTGCCACTAATGTAGCGTGTCTAAATCAGTAGCCCATCCCTCTCCAGGTTTACAACTTGTTTGTATTCAGATTTTCCATCTCCTAGACTGGTTTCCATACCAAGATTAAAGATACCAGTTCTACCCTTAACTCGATGGGTACAGGGGATGTTATATTCATAATTCACCTGATGATTTTAGTGCTATGTGAAATACTAACAGCCTTGTTCAGGATTTGAACCGTTACACCTGAAACGTCTCATATCATCTGACCTCTCTTTAAGATATTCTGTTGATCGATACCCTCCTACATTAAACGGTGTATAGATTTTAGGACTCTGTTGAGATCTTTCTTTCTTCCCTTTTTTAAAGTTATTCTTTTTCAAAGGGCTTCACTCCTTTGGTGGTGTAAGGGTTAGCAAGCTAGACTAGCAAACCTTAACACGTGAGTTCGAGTCTCATTAGGTGCCCTATTCATACGGCTTTGTGCCACATCTAAGCAAAAAGCTTAGTAAATTACTTCCATTTGTGTGTTTTTTCTACCAACAACGTCATTGTAACCATATCATTTTATGTGCTAAAATCCTATATTCATATCACCTAGGTTTATATTGTAGTGGAAACGTTATTTGGTGAATATGTCTGGTCCCCCATTTTGTAGTTGAATGCTTTATATGAAAGATGTGAAACGGCGCGGACAAAAAGAACATTCAAGATAAAGCCGTACTAACGAAACAAATTTATGTCTTAACAATACATACAATGAAAACATTTAAAACATTACTATGGTTCTATTACTGTTCGTGAAAATATTCTCTCTGTGTGTGTGTGTGACTAACACAACTAAAACTACAAAAAAAAAAAAAAAGGACTAAATGACAAAAGTGTCCTATGCATGTTGTCTACGTATTTTTAAATGTTCGTTTCTTTCTGTGGTTCGACGCAATTGCTGTTTTCGAGGCTGGAAAAAGTCTCACAGACAAGGTATTTTGAGGAAAGGAATGTTTGCATGGCCTATACATTTTGTGGCGTTTGACGGCTGTTGGTCAATATAAGAGAGTGATAGAATTCTCTCTGGATGTCACACTGGAGAGAGTGTGTTAGCCCTGCAAAGTGAAAATGTGAAAAAGAGAAAGAGTGTTTGAAGACGAAGTATTTATAGAAAATACGTGTCTTGAAGTCGGCTCCAAAAAACGCGGGACGAAATTCAAATGAGGACGTAGTTTTAAACACTTATCACGTGGTTCTCCTAGCCAATGGTTTCTCGAGACTGAATATTTGCGTGCGTCCGCCATCTTTGTTTCGGTAACAAGTGGCATACCACTTATTTTAAATTATAGGAGTGTAAGTCCAATAATATTAACAAACTACCTTTTCAATGAGGCGTACAATACTCTGACTGAATCTCCTGTTGAGGGGGAAGACCCTAGGTATGACACTTGACTGCATCTGATGGTAAGCCTCCTGTTCTGGAGATCTGAGGAGTGTAGCGTACCTTTTAATTACCATGAAACTCTGTACGGGAGTGGTAGCGCCTGTACCAATAAATCTGTTTAAAAATTATTCATATTCGATAAGAACACTAAACGCCATATAACTAGATTTTTTGTTATAAGAAAATGTTGCTGGAACCTATAATGGTTAGAGTGTTGGGCAATGGCTCCGAGGACCGGGTTTCAATCTCAGATCGGGTCATACCAAAGACTCAAAAAATAGTACTTGATGCCTCCTTACTTAACACTCAGCATTATAAGCTAGGGATCAAGGATAGAGTGGAGCCATCCAGAGAAAAAAGTAGTGCCCCCTCTCTACACCTCAGTGTAGTAGCTACTGAAAAGGGAGCCTTCTTGTCATGATCGACTATGGTTGGCCAGCTTACTTATTATTAGTCAGTTGAAACCATATGATTGTGTTTAAGTTATTTGTTTTAGAAAGTAATTAATACTTCATTGGAGGTGGCCGTGGTGTAATGGTAATCGTCGTAGGAAATGGACACGGTGACACGAGTTCAAATCCTGGACGAGACTGATTGGATTTCACATAGCACTAATACCCTTGGGAAAGGTATGAATCCAATTATTCTCCCTCCAGCTATGGGTAAATAGTAGGGCAGACTAGGTTCTTCAGCCTTGGTGAGGCAACTAGTCTAGGAGAATGAAAACTCTGAATTGAAACCTATTAAACTCCACTTAAAAATTGACCTTGTGTCATATCCTGCCCGAGCGGAGGGGTTGGGTAAATATGATTAATACTTCATATCACAGAGGATTTTCTCTGTGACCGAATGGTTAAAGCATAGTACGCGAATTCGAACTCCAGTCGCGCTATCAGATTCTATTTTGGACTAATACCCAAGGGAAAGGGAAGGTAGGAACCCTTATTCCCCCAGCTATGGGTTAAATAGTACCACTTATGTTTTTTCTACAAAGATATTTTTGGCATTAAATAACGTACGAGGTGCATACGATAAGTTTCCAGACTTTTTTTGTACAGGCATTTAAAATTGTCGTAGACTCTTGATAATTCACTATGTTATTGCTATACATCTTATGAGATGACTGACCAATTTTTTATGATTTTAGGTTCAAATAAACAGCTACAGCAGTAATTGGAGTACACCCTACACCCTGATTGTCACAGCTGGTGAATTTCAAAAAATGCAATCTGACACTTTAGAAGAATGATATGCTATAAAATTCTGTTTTAAACTTGGAAAAAATGCCACAGAAACGTATGGAATACTTCAGACTGCTTTTCGACCATCTTGCATGAAGCGAGCATCAGTTTTTGAGTGGCATAAGAGATTCAAGGAAGGCAGGGGATCTGTGAAGGATGATGAGTGGTGTGGGAGGAGTAAGGAAGACAATACACCAGAGTTGATTGGCCAAACGGTTAGGTTTAGGGTTACAATGTTAAGGTTTTAAGAGAGTTCAAGCAGAGATTCCTAGGGAAGAGGCCAGCACTCTTGAAATCGGCTCAGTGGCATTTCCACCAGGACAATGCACCAGTCCACAACTCCATCCTTGTCACAGACTATTTTAGCAAGATGGGTATCAAGACAGTTTCTCACCCTCCCTATAGTCCAGACCTTGCTTCCTGTGACTTTTGGTTATTCAGAGGCTGTCGTTATGAGACAATTGAGGAAATGAAAGAGGTTGTGACGAAGGTCATTGACACGCTCACACAAGAGGACTTCCATGGGGCCTTCCAGGAGTTGTTGGAACGGTAGAACAAGTGCACTGCAGCCGGAGGGGATTACTTCGAAGGGGACAAGAGTTTCATATGTGTATTATCAATAAAAGTACCCATACGAAAAAGTCTGGAAACTTATTGTAGTTACCTCGTATAAGATTGATATTCTGTGAAATAAAGCAAGCAAATTGATATCATATAAAAAAAATCTCTTGAGAAATAGCTGCACAAAAATGTAAATATGAACCAGATTCTCTAACTAGTAGGTCTGAAATAATCCTAAATGGTTTGACATGCCGTTAAAATAAATGAATTAATAATATTACCAAAATCAACTTGAAATAAAATTACTTAAAACAAAATTTTACTGATTAGAATACGGCTAATAAAACTAATAGAAATAAACATGTCAAGTTGTATGTATATTTGTTTAATGACATATCAAACTTAGTGGGTTATTTAATGTCAATCAATAGTGGTACTGTTTAACTCACTGCTGAGGGAAAAGTGGGTTTATACTTTTCCCAAAACTATTTGTCCAAAAGTTAACATAATAACGTGGCTGGGTTTACTAAGATGCTGTAAGCCAGAACGTTAGCCACTACGCCACAGGGACAATATAGTTTAGATTTTAGAAAGACTTAAGAAACGAAAAAGAAATACAAGTCAAATTCAGAGTTAAAAAAACAACATTTTGATAAAGTTTTATGAACAAAAATAGCCAATCAGTGCTTAGCTGAATATTAATGTCTCCACATGAATATGAGATTCGAAGGCGATAATTTTTGAAAGGTGGACATGTTTCCACCCGAATTTTTGTCATACGATTGAATCAACAAATAATGACTCAACGACTCCATGCCTCCAAATGTCTTCAACTGTACCGAGTACAAAAAGATCTTTTATTTCTTATCTGTGAATATATATATATATATATATATATATATATATTCATTCACCATCAGAAAATAATTGAAAAGATATTAACATGAAATCAATGATTAAAAAAAGATGACAAATAGATAAAAAGTCTGAAAACATATCTGCTATTTGGATTTAATATGAAACTTAATCACTCGACCTTGAAATAGAAATTTGACGACCACAAACATATATACAAACAAATAAATTTGACAATAAGTCGCTGCAAATTTGAAAGGTTGTCCTTTGAAAATAATACTGTGTAAAACATCCACACAAGTAAACAAACAAGCCGGTCAAGTCACGGCTAATTTGAAACGCATCCCTCCCACACCCAATGAAAATATATTAAAGCAGGTGCTCTCTCTCTACAGAGAGACAGGTATATATGAGAGATCAACCAAAGACATAATGATCAGTCTACGTTCTTCATTAAACCAATAGATTCAACACCGACAACCCATATATATATATACATATATATAATATTATACAACAGAACTCAAAATCTCTCTGATTCACAAATTCACTGACTTAATACACCCCCTCACTAGAACAACAAATAAAAAACACTCAGGAAGAGAATCCAGCTAACATATTTTTGTTTGAAAGAAGCTAACATCAACCGGATGTTAACCCGACAGTAGCTACCAACCCCATGAATAAAAAATGTCTCTGAACATGTACGCTCCGCGCAGCTCTCGGTTAAAGAACTAAATCAACAGACAATTAAAAAAGTCCTCTTTAAACCAACCATAAACTTTGCCCCCAAAGTTTTTCGGAGTCGATTTCGATCCCAAATACGGATATAAAACGGTCAACAAAAAAGTTACGACTCACCCTTCGGGGCCGTCGCCTGCCATTTGTGCCGAGCAGTCGTTTGCAAACTATGTCACCTTGGGCTTAGGGGGCTGTTCCCCCCAGTTCCTTGCCTGCTTGTAGGACTAAGTTGATTGCTTGGTACCTGAGGCGTCCTATTAAGGGAATGGTGACGGAGTCAATTTTTTTTACACCTGCTGCGCATGACTTTCGATTCGAGCGTCGTCTCCACCATAAAACAGCTTTGTGCCATATTCTGACACAGTGGGATGTCGGATAAATCGTACATCACCGTTGACACTGAGACTGGTACCAGAGAGAATCTTCATGTATCACATTCCGGACAAGATCAAAGACCGCTGACAACCTACCAACCCACACCGCATCACCACGCCGCGCACAACCAAGTAATCTGGCCAAGAACAGACTTATACTCATTCGCCTCCTGACCCCTATCTGGTGGAAGAAGAAAACCTGTATCTTTTCTAAAGCTACTACTGCTTATTTGAAATAAACGAATTTAGATTAAATCCGTTCGCCCGTTGTCTTTCGCAACCGCACGCTTGTCCATGATATAAATATATATATAGTCATCCATAGACAGATCTATTTCGTTCTATCAGAACTCATCAGTGTGGCTAGACAGTATCTCCCCGTAGCTGGGATCGAAACCCGGTTGACTCAAACGCTAAGCCAAAGCTTCTAACCATTTAGCTACGAGGAGATATTAGCTACGAAGTACATTTTAAACGGTTATGAATCACAATTAATATTGTTTACATACATCCGTTTAACGGCCGCCGAGATCTCAAGTCAAATACGAAGAGACTTGCAAAGGCGCTAATGGCAACACGATTACTTCTTCGCTAGAGAACTCAACCCTACGGGGGTAGGGGAGTTATCAACAAGTTATTGATTATACAAATTTGGTTAAAGACAAAGGAACTTTCTTTTGCCATAATATTAATATATTAAACATAACATTAAACGTAACATATTAAACATCGTCCTCAACTAACATACTAATCAAAGTAACCCACCAATAATAAACCCTTTGACTAAGTTTTACATCGTTCAATACTTACAAAAAAAAAGATAAGATAATAATCTCCCTGAAGACGATCAACCGATATAGTTAGTTGGTTGTTTTATTTTACGGCGTATCAACCATTTTCGGGTCATTTAACGCACAATTGAATTTCAAACAATCCAGTTTAGTATAAGTATAGTTTTTGTTTTGTCACGTGGTGTCCCACTGAGAAGATAGAAATAAGATGACTACTATTCCCCGTGCGTGAATTAACAGTGGCAAGCCATCAGAGAATGACCCTTAAGACATGAAAGAATGTGGGTCAATCCCAAAGTAACAAATCCAAGTCAGAATGGAAAAACAGATGTTTGTACTTGGTGACCTGACGGAAAAAGAATGGGACTTGGGTGACATCTAGTAGCCCTAAAAAAATCGCCTGACCAGGGGGGAAGAAGAGAGAAGCCAAATGATTGGCTGGGACCCCAAAACGGAAGTGGGGACTCCTTCCCGTCAGCGGAAATAGATAATAAGAAAGTTAGTTGTTGGACAGGGTTCGTGGCGGACGGAACTAAAGCCAAGAACTCCGGGTAAAAGAAGAGCCCGTAAAAGAAGAAAGATTCTCCACAGGAATCCATCGAAATAAGATAAGTAATCTTTGGGACTGTTTCTCCTTATACCCAATTTTATATACCCTCTCTCTCTCTCTCTCTCTCTCTCTCTCTCTCTCAATTTGAAGAAAGACTAAAAACGAAAGAAAAGAAAAGAAGAAAGACATTTGTGTTCACGCACTATTCATTTATAATATGTTTGATACGTTGAAAGTGTATATCTGTGTGTTGTAAAAAGGACTGATATATTTTAATGTTCCCACGTGCTTGAAGTTGTTATTTGTAGCGTTTGCTACGAATTTGTTATTTTATGTTTCTTTTCCAGCTTCACGTCGCCTTATGATATGCTCGCTTAAAATTGTCCTATAAATTCCTTTAAATTCTTATACGGGGAACCGGAGTTGCCGACTACTACAATATAATATTATTACGTGTAAACCTAGAGGTCCATATCTTCCATTGTTCTAGGGGAGGAAGACTAGCGGCCTTGGTGGGTGTGTGTATAGTGTGGAATTTGGAACCCCTTGCCAGCGGCGGTCGGTCTAGCCATAAATTAATCCCCCACATAATATGCCAGTTCTTATGTGCCCGAGAAAAAAAACTCTGAACGAGGACTTATTTTACAAGGGATCAAGTGCCAACCTGCCCCGTCTTCACACGTGCGAAAATAAGGTCCCGTTTTGGGATAAAAGTAAATCTTTCGCGTCACAGTTTACACACAGTTAAATGTCAAAACAGTTCTATTTCAAACAATTCGGTTTAACATAAGTAAACAGTTTAGTTGTATTTGACCCATAGATAGGACCCTATCAAATGCTACCACTCCAGGCCAGGGTGGACCTGAGAGTACTCCGCTATCCCCAAAGCTTCAGCATTACTGGAGTCTCACCATCAGATTCTTGAGTGTCATATACAGGACACTCGTTGAGGGAGTCTTACTCTTCGGCAGAGAAGCAATGGGTGTATTCTACAGCCCCAGCCATTCTGGGCAAGATCAGTCGATATAATCGAAAGCGCCCAGGAGTAGAGCTTAAGGCAACCTCTCTATCAAATGGAGCCTGATACATAGAAACGAACGAGTAAACTAATGAAAAAACATACATATATATATATATATATATAATGTAGTTGGCGTGAAACTGACCGTCATTGAACACCGTTGACTATATGTTTACTTTTCCTTAACTTAAATATATATGCTCTATTACCAGTATTGACCCCTTTTTAGTTATAAATATACCAGTTTCACACCGACGTGATCATCGCACCAAGGTGTGAGTCCTTAATATATTATTGATCGAATGTATCTAAGGAGAGCATTAATACATCCAGCTGCTGACATTATTTCAACCCAATCCTAACACACACACACACACACACAGATATATATATATATATATATATATATGTGTGTGTGTGTGTGTGTGTGTGTGTGTTTGTGTATATTAATTTATATATATATATATATATATATATATAATAGCATATTAAAAAAACATTCAACAGTGAACATTTAAATTTTCCTGGCAAAGAGCTCAATGTAACTGAAGATCTGAAGAAATCCTGTTAATTTTTTTTTTCGTGTTTTTTGATTTTATCAAAAATGCATAACAGGATGGAAATAAATTTATAATCCTAATGTGACCGGTTTTGTTTTTTTCTTAAAGAATATATATATATATATATATATATATATGTGTGTGTGTGTGTGTGTCTGTGCCTGTGTGTGAGTGTATAGTGGAGTAAAATCTGACAACACAGAGAAAAAAATTGATAACAAGGTAATCCAAGCAAAAGGAGAATTTTATTGAGAAACAAAGTCGACACAATAGCGTTTCGGTTCTTAGGAACCATTATCAGGACTGGGAGGGATGATATTAGTGATGTTAAATCAACGATATATATATATATATATATATATATATATATATACCGTATCAGTTAAGTCCGTAAATAGACTTAAACGGAATACTCCAAAGGGAGTGCTCAATGCATGGCTGATTAATATATGCAAACACATACAAAGAAACCTATGAAGAGCAAAATATAATTAAGAACAAAATAAATATTTTCCATTATAAATTTATTTCTAGAATCTATTGACAGATTCTTCCGATGGATTTGAACAGAAATTTGTTTCTCTACTGTTCAAATCCATCCGAAGAATCTGTTAATAGACGGATGAAACAAATTTAAAATATTTGGTTGCTTGGTTGGTTGGGGTTTATGGCATATCAACCTTTGTAGGTTATTTAACGCCAAATCCATTTTTATGTAAATAATCTGTTCTATTTCAAGTTTAGTCAAGCACAGCTAATTTAGTTTAGTATAAGTACAGATTTTGTTTTCACACAGTTAAATGTCAAAACAGTTCTACGTTAAACAATTCAGTTCAGCGTAAATACAGTTTCAATGTCAAAAAACAGTTCTATTTCAAATAATTCAGTTTAGTATAAGCACACAGTTTAAATGTAAGTACTGCTTCAGTTTAGCATAAGTATGCCGTTAGTTCTATTTAACCCATTGATAGATAGGGCCCTATCAGGTGCTACCACACCGAGCCAGAGTGGACCTGGGAGCAATGGCAATGAAGGGGTGCTCCATATTCCCTAAAGCTCCAGCATGACTGGAAACTCACCATCAGATTGTTTAGTGTCATATCCAGGACACTCGTGGGGTGGGGGAAGAGGGTCTTACCCCTCTGCTGAGGTGCAGTCGGCGTATTCTAAAATATTTTTCATTATAAATTTCGCCCTGTCGCAGCCGACTGGGCAAAATTGATAATGAAGAATATTTTTCAATTATATATATATATATGTGTGTGTGTGTGTGTGTGTGTGTGTGTGTGTGTGTCGATTTGAATAGTAATTGTCTATATATATATTAGGAGGTGCCCGTGGTGTAATGGTCATCGTCGCAGAATATGGACACGGCGACACGAGTTCAAATCCCTGACCTGACTGATTACATTTCACATAGCACTAATACCCTTGGGAAAGGTATGAATCCAGTTATTCTCCCTCCAGCTATGGGTAAATAGTAGGGCAGACTAGGTTCTTCTGCCTTGGTGAGGCAACTAGTCTAGGAGAAGGAAAACTCTGAATTGAAACCTGTTAAACTCCACTTAAAAATTGACCTTGTGTCATATCCTGCCCGAGCGGAGGGGTTGGTAAATATTATCTCTATATATATTAGGTCTCATCAGCAGTGTATACCGTGATCACCTCCCCTCATTGCCATGACTAGTTAATTTGGCATCGCTTGTGTGCGATGTGTACCGATGGCTCAGTGGTAGAGTTTCGGCTCTGTGCTCGCTGATTCGATCTCCATTGGGAGAGATCACAGTATACACTGCTGATGAGACCTAATAAGGCTGAAACAGCTGTCTAGTGGTTCTGTATGTCGCGCGCAAGTGTTTGTCGGATTTTCTGGTCATGGTACTTCAATTTACAATATAATTCTTCTACTTAAAAACGAAAAAGTAAAAAACAATGATTAGGATATATGGCATATCAACCATTGTGGGTTATTTAATTTTCAAATCCTCTTTATACATATATATTAGATATATAGGATTTGGATTGGTTTGGTTTTATGACATATCAAACATTGTGGGTTATTTAATACCAAATCCTCTTTATACATATATATTAAATATATAGGATTTGGTTTGGTTGGGTTTATGGTATATCAACCATTGTAGGTTATTTAATGCCAAATCCTCCTTATACATATATATTACATATATAGAATTTGGTTTGGTTGGGTTTTATGGCATATCAACCATTGAAGGTTATTTAATGCCAAATCCTCCTAATACATATATATTAAATATATAGGATTTGGTTTGGTTGGGTTTTATGGCAGATCAACCACTATAGGTTATTTAATGTCAAATCCTTCTTTACTAAACAAATATGATGTTCAAAGACATTTGGTCGATAACTTTTTTAAACGAGCCTGAGCTCATTTCCTTTTGTACACAGTTCAATGGTTTCAAGTATTGTTGTATGATTGTAACAATTTAACATCAGTCATTTGTTTGCACCCATTTAAATAGATATACATGATATGTAAGGGATTTGTTTGTCAGTGATTTTATTTTAAAATGAGTTAGAACTAGTTTGTTTGCACTCTAGTATTGCAATTGTCTCCACACAGTTAAATGATTTCAATTATTGCAACTGCGCACAAACAATTCTGTTAAACATAAATCATGTATTTGCAGACAGTGAAGTGGTTTCAAGTATTGCTATTTAACACTAATTATTCTATTCAACATTATTCCTTTATTTGTGCATAGTTTAGTGGTTCAAATTATTCCTATGTATCACTAACAATTCAATTAAACATCAGTCTTTTGTTTACACACAGGTAGATGATCAAACAGATCTATTTCTAACAATTCAATTTAGCATTAGTCATTTGTTTGCACAGTTGAAATGTCAAACAGTTTTATTTAACCCATAGATACGACCTTCTCAGGTTCTACCACTCCAGGCCAGAGTAGACCTGGGAGTAATGGCAATGAAGGGGTAGTCTACAATTCCTTCAGAACTTGAACCTCACTATCCAGTTATTTAGTAACCAGGAGACTCGTTGGGAGGTTTTACCCCTCTGCACAGATGCAGTCGGTGTACTTGACAGCCGTAGCACATGATTATTAGTTTCAGTAGTCGTAATAATAATAATAATAATAATAATAATGGTTGACATACAAACGGATCACCAAATCTCGGCCAGAAGACCAGACCTTATAATAATCAATAAAAAAAAAGAGAACTTGCAAAATTGTGGATTTTACTGTCCCGGCTGACCACAGAAAACTGAAAGAAATTGAAAAGAAGGATAAGTACCACGACCTTGCTAGGGAGTTGAAAAAAAACTATGGAACATAAAGGTGACAATTATGCCAATCGTGATTGGTGCTTTTAGCACAGACACTAAAGGATTATTAAAGCGACTGGAGGACGAGTGGCGACCATCCAAACTACAACATTATCGAGAACGGCCAGAATACAGAGAAGAGTCGGAGAGACTTGAGGAGACTTGCTGTCACTCAAACTTCAGTGATAAAGGATCAGCTGACATTGATGTGAAAAACTCTCACGAAGTAAACAATGATAATATCGAGGCGAAAAATAATTATACGCTACTGAATAGCAAGTGTAGGTTATGAGGGAACGAAAGATAAAACGGTTAGTTCCTTATAAGTGAATGCAGCAGACTGGTACAATAGGAGTAAAAAACAAGAAACGACTGTGTGGGAAAGGTGATCCACAGGGAATTATGCAAGAGATTAAAATTGATCATACAACCAAATGTTATCTGCTCAAACCAGAATTTGTCCTCGAAAATGAGACTCATAAAATTCTCTGAGATTTTGAAATACAAACGGATCGCCTAATCCGGGCTAAAAGGCCAGAATTAGTTTTAAAAAACAAACTTTCATCTCATGTTCCAGCGGGACATAGAGGTTTGGTTTGGTTTCTTTGTTTAGTGGCATATCAATCCTTATAAGCCTATCAATATAGAATATAAGAACGATGCTGGACAAACTCAATTCAAATAAACCTGAAAGAAGGAGCGCTATAAAATCTAAGGGGCTCCAAAAATACAACATCAACATTGCGGCTCAGAGTGACATGAAAGAGAGGGGACGGGCTAAATATTCTACTGGAGCGGTAAAACTCCAGATAGAAATTAATCTGCAGTGGTGCAGTGGCTTTTGCAGTTAGAAAGGGTCTACCAAGAATATCTGAGATTCTCAAACCAGTGAGTGACTGACTTATCACACTAGATATAGTATCCTGATCCCTGCTTATGCCACGACTATGACCAACAGCCTTAAAAAATATAAGCTGTTTCTGCGACCTACTCGCGCAGATACTTCGTGCTATCGCGAATACAGACAAAATCGTCCTTTTTGGAAACTTAAATGCCTCGGGCTGGCCAATCACATTATACTTGGATGAGGGTCAAAAGTATGTTTGGAATAAACGCTGGCCAATTACATTATACTTGGATGAGGGTTATAAGTATGTTTGGAATAAGAGAACCACTAAAAGGCTCCCTTTTCAATAGCTACTACACCGAGGTGTAGGGGAGGGCGCTACTCCTTTCCCTGGATTGCTCTTCTTTACCCTTGATACGTACCTTATATTGCTGAGTGTTAAGCAAGGAGGTATCAAGTGCCATTTTTAAAGTCTTTGGTATGACGCGACCTGGAATTGAACCATTGGTGAGTGGCAATCGGCTGCTATTCATCTGCACAGAATATGAGCTAACTTCAAACATAAGCAAATCTACAAGAACTCCCGGATGCACCCAAGATTCAACACAAGCAGTTTATCGACTACATCACACAATAGGGTGATCTTTCAGATTTTTTGAACACAAGAGAGATGAGCCTACTGTAGAGTTGACCATGTTATGATCAAGTCCACTATCAAACCCCGTGTGTGGCGAAGAATGAGAAAAAGCAAAATACCCATCAGGAAGCTCACAACCAGCATGTTTGTTATATACCCTACCTAGGAACATTAATGCGTATGTCCCATCCCTCATAAATACATCAGTCACTATTGTGAGGGGGGTGTTTATGCTAACTAAGTAGTCACTACTAGAAGCGAGTACCTTTTTCACGCTGCTGAAGAGTATTGTATTTTGTTAATGTTTTAAAGATTTCCATTTCATTTCCAACCTCCGTTTTGGTTATTTCTCATTCAGTAACCTTTTGTTAGGTTACAAGATCAACAGAGTAAAGGATGGACCGCAGGCCTCGTTAAAGGACAGGCTCACTGAAATTCCCACTGATACAGTCGAAAAAAAAAAATGGAAAGCCTTCAAACCAATTTTGTACAAGTTATCAAAAAAAAAAAAAAAAAAAAAAAAAAAGAGATCGGCACTGCTGTAAGGAAGCATGAAACAGTATGGAGCTGGAAGAGGTTATCATGAACAGGAACCTAGCCAAAAATAACATGCTCAGCAAAACAAGTTTCCTTGGGCCAGATATAGAATATTGTGTCAACTTCTCCGACAGAGACGCAGGGAACTCAAAAATAAATGGTGGCTGAAAAAAGCAGTTGACTCTAATGACCTCAAAGATTTTTACCAAACCATGAATGCTGTGTGAGGGCCAGGAAGGAACCACTCCGAACAATTGCTGGCTCTTGACAACAAAACAATTATCACAGCGAAGCACGAGCTGTTTCCCAGGTGGAAAAACCATTTTGCCACACTGATCAATATACTGTCTACAGAGAAACAACAAGCGGTTGATAATATTTAACCATATTTACCAATCTCTCCGCTCGGGGAGGATATGACACATGGTCAATTTTTAAGCGGGGTTTAACAGGTTTCAATTCAAAGTTTTCCTTCTCCTAGACTAGTTGCCTCACCAAGGCTGAAAAACCTAGTCTGCCCTTCATAGCTGGAGGGAGAATAACTGGATTCATACCTTTCCCAAGGGTATTAGTGCTATGTGAAACGCAATCAGTCTCATCCAGGATTTGAACTCGTGTCGCCGCATCCATTTCTTACGACGATAGCCATTACACCACGGGCACCACAGGTTGATAATATTTAACAAAGGCCAACTCAACTTTGGATGTGCAAATGCCCATACCTGGATGAAGTAAGGTGATCTCTATGCTCTGCAAGTATAGTCTCCTGGCACGGACGGACTGCATCTAGAATTTATTAGGAGAGGATGTAGGAGGCCTGCCAAGGTACTTTACATTATCATAAAAGATTCTTGGTAAAACTTGGAAGTCCCTGTTGACTGGAAGGACGCCCGACTATTCACGAACTTCAAAAAGGGACACAGTCAACAACCGTAGTATCTCGCCTCTCTCCATACTAGGGAAAGTGTTTGCTTTCATACTGTTCATCAGATTCTCAACCATAGCGAAGGATATCCTACCTAAGAAGCAATGTTGGTTTTGCACAATCTGAGGAACCACTCCTTGCAACAGATACATGAGAAATGCATCGAACAGAATATACCCCTCTTCAGGATATCCTTTAACTTACAAAAGCCTTCGACACAGTGAATAATAAAACGCTATGGAACATCCCAAAGAAACTAGGGTGTTCTGACTACTTCGTCTGGATCGTATCTGTTTTGCATACAAGAATGAATGTATCTATCAGCTTAAGAGGAGAACTCTCAGAACCCTTGTGACACAACAATGAGCATTCATGTGTGTATATGAGTATATGTGTGTGTGTGTGTGTGGATGGATGTATGTGTGTGAGTCTGTGTGTGTGTTCGTGGATTGGTGATCAAGGAAGGGATCTTATTTTCAGCATCTTTGACCAGTGTTAGAGTGTTTACAAGGTCTTTCTTTGTCTATTTTAGCGCTGATAGCCTGCAAGACCGAAAGTAAGGGGAGAAAAGGACGAAGGACGTTGGTGAGTTAGGAGTGGGACTCCGGCAGTAGAGAATCACAAATTTAGAGCCCAGGACATGGGGCTGGTGAGTCGAGGCTAGGATGCTAAGCATAGCAGTCAAGCCCAGGTCTTAGGGCAGTGAGAAACTGGACGTTGAGCAGTGAAAACGATAACCAGAGATGAGTCAGCATCTTTGGTAGCTGTGTAGAATTTTCGCTAAGTTCCCGCGAGAGCCACACATACAATAAGAATGCCAAAAATGTCACAAACTTCTTACATTTTGCTGTTCTGAATCCGTTGGTTGGTAGGTTTGTTGGGTTTAATGGCATATCAACCTTTGTAGGTTATTTAACGTCAAATCCATTTCTATGAAAATATTTCTATTTCAAACAAATCAATTTAGCATAAGTACGCAGTTGAAATGTAAGTACGCTTTAGTTGTGAAAAACATTTCTATTTCCAGCTATTCAGTTTATTCAAGCAGTTCTTATTCAGCTAATTCAGTTTAGTATAAGTACAGATTTTGTTTACACACAGTTAAATCTCAAAACAGTTCTATATCAAACAAATCAGTTTAGTATAAGTACATTTTCAAAGTCAAAAACAGTTCCATTTCAAATAATTCAGTTTAGCATAAGCACGCAGTTTAAATGTAAGTACGGCTTAATTGTCAAAAATATTTCTATTTAAAGCTATTCAGTTTAGTCAAACAATTCAGTTTAGCATAAGCATGCCTTTAGTGGTAGCACCTGATAGGGTCCTATCTATGGGTCAAATCGAAGTAAACTGCATACTTATGCTAAACAAAATTACTTGACATTTAACCGTGTGTGGACAAAAAAAAGTTTAAAGTTGGTGACTGTAGTCGAGGGCGACCCGAAGGCTCCTTTTTTAATAGCTACCACACCGAGGTGTAGGGGAGGGCGCTACTCCTTTCCCTGGATTGTTCCTCTTTACCCTTGATACGTACCTTATAATGCTGAGTGTTAAGCAAGGCGGTATCAAGTACCACTGTTTAAAAATCTTTGGCATGACTCGATCTGGGATTGAACCCCGATCTCCCGGACCATTGGCGAACACTCTACCCACTGGGCCAGTGTGGACAAAAACTTTACTTAAACTAAACTGAATTGGTTGAATTAGAACCGTCTGCTTAAACTGAATAGCTTGAAATAAAAATGTTTTTGACAATTAAACTGTTTACTCGTGCTTAACGGAATTATTTAAAATAGAACCGATTATGTGTTTTAAAATGGATTGGGCATTAAATAACCAACAAAAGTTTATATGCCATAAAACTCAAACAAACAAACAACCAAACAAGGTCCTGTTCTTGCCTCCACACTGTTCTCGATTTTTTTTCCAATGGCATTGTCGTATGCCTTCATTGATTCCACCCAAGGAATATTGATATAGAGTAGACCGTGGCAAATCTATTCAACGCCAGTCAATTTAAGTCTGCAAGAAAGACTAGAAATGTTTTGATATGTGAGCTCATGTTTACTGACGACGTTACCCTCACGAAGCACAACCACCAAGATGCACCGGAAATAATCACCTGTTTCTCTAAATCTGCAAAGGCATTTGGGCTGAAAACCAAGGTGAGGTATCAGTCCCTCCAGAATCTCATGAAATTGGCCAAAACATAGTTATAGGGCCAAGTAAACGAATTCAAATATCTAGGCTCCACAGTCACCAACAACAACAGACTAGAAGCGGAACTAGATACACAAATGTCAAATGTTTGCAAAACCTTTGAGGGGATGGGAAAATGAGACTAGCCCAACAAAGACCTCTTAAGTTTCATAGTTCTCTCAATTTCCTGTTCGGCACTGAAACTTGAATGGTTTAAAAAGCAGATGCCTAAATACTTCACGTCTGTATGTACCATCACATGCTCAAAAATTTAAATGTCAAGTAGTGGCAGCATATCCCTAATATCCCAAATAGATTAATCGTGGAGAAATTTAAACCCTCTGGCATGAACGATATACTCGACCAACATAACTTAAAATGGCTGGCCACTTAAATAGACTTGGGGACAGTGGAATACCATAACAGATCCTGTACTCTAAACTTTCTAAGGGTCACGTAAAACAGGTCGACCAAAACCCAAATATAAAGGACATCATCAAACGAAACCTGGGGGTAACGAACATCCCTTTAGACATTTGGCAATAATTTTTCAAAAATCTAAAAATCTGAAGGAAAAACTAGCAGGACTTCATCATTGGATACGATGGACATATATATATATATATATATATATATATATATATATATATACATATATATATATATATACGAGGTGCATACGATAAGTTTCCAGACTTTTTTGTATGAGAATTTAAAATTGTCGTAGACTCTTGAAAATTCACTATGTTATTGCTATACATCTTATGAGGCGACTGACCAATTTTTATGATTTTAGGTTCGAATGAACAGCTACAGCAGCAATTGGAATACACCCTTCTAAAGCCTGATTGTCACAGCTGGTGAATTTCAAAAATGCAATCAGATACTTTAGAAGAATGTTATGCAATAAAATTGTGTTTCAAACTAGGAAAAAATGCCACAGAAATGTATGGAATGCTTCAGACTGCTTTACAACCATCTTGCACGAATCGAGCATCAGTTTTTGAGTTGCATAAGAGATTCAAGGAAGCCAGGGAGTCTGTAAGGGATGATGAGTGGTGTGGGTGGGGTAAGGAAGTCAATACTCCACAGTTGATTGGTCAAAGGGTTAGGGTTAGGGTTACTATGTTGAGGTTTTAAGGGAGTTCAGGAAGAGATTCCGTCGAAAGAGGCCAGCACTCTTGAAATCGGCTCAGTGGCATTTCCAGCAGGACAATACACCAGTCCACAATTCCATCCTTGTCACAGACTATATGACCAAGATGGGCATCAAGACAGTTCTTCACCTTGCTCCCTGTGACTTTTGTTTATTCCCTAAGCTCAGAGGCTATCGTTATGAGATAGTTGAGGAGATAAAAGAGGCTGTGACGAAGGTCATTGACACGCTCACACAAGAGGACTTCCATAGGGCCTTCGAGAAGTTGTTGGAACGGTAGAACTAGTGCATTGCAGCCGGAGGAGATTACTTGGAAGGGGACTAGAGTTTCATGTGTGTACTATCAATAAAAGTGCCCATACGAAAAAAGTCTGGAAACCTATCGTATGCACCTCGTATATATATATATATATATATATATATATATCATACTTATGTACTATTATGTTGGTTATATATCATGCTAACGATGATGCAGTTAGTACTATAAATAGTTTTCAGTAGAACTCCTGAGAGTAGTAGCAGAGAAAATTGTTAAGTACCAAACTTCGCCTTGTCTTGACCATAGGCTTTATCCTTGTATTCTTGTATTCTTTGTTTTTAATGGCATATCAACCTTTGTAGGTTATTTAATGCCAAAGCTATTCTCCTAAAATTACATTAGTGGTACTATTTAACCCATAGCTGAGATGATAAGGGGTTTCATACCTTTCCCAAGGGTATTTGCCCGAAAGTGAACGTAATAGCGCGACTGGAGTACAAACTCGCTTACTACGATTCCGCAGTGCAAGCGCTTTAACCATTACACCACGAGGAAACCTCCCCAAAGGCTTTAGTTTATTCACATCATCAGATGTTATGAGTTAATCAGCCATCGTCTCACATCATAGAAAGAAACATCGTTAAAACTCAAGATATGGGCCTTAGCATTTATTTGAAGGGGTTCTTTTATTTCAAAGATTTGCTTACTTGCTTACTGGATATTTCTTGCTTTGCCAAGATTTAAAGAAACAAACTGTTTTCGATAAACGCGCCTTTTTTTGTAATGTTAGCGTCATTTGAAATCGAATCTCTTATCTCTTGACTACCTGCCTGGTGTTAAAGATTTCTGGCATGAGAGTCTCCATTCTGAACTTGACCCTGTGTCTCTCTTTCCTTCGTGAGAAGTAGAACTTGAATTTTAGGTATGGGGTCTGTTCTGTTTGAGATCATATGTGATCAAAAGGATATAAAGTTGATGAGGGTAGTCGTAAAACAAATATTTTAAAGTGACAACTCAGATTTTACAAGCACAAAAAAGGTTTCAATTTAAGGGTAAAGTCAATAAAGAAAACTGTTCTTTTCTTTATCGCTCTGACTTCTCCTACAAAGTCATAAGCCTACAATATTTTTAAATGTGTAATTCAAAGATCACTTATCACTTATCTAGGCGCACACCAATGTTTATATAGTTATTTACTAAGCCTAATTGTGGCACAAGACTGGAAGTGTGGGGTACCTAGTGAGAAACAAACTCAGTAATAATGGTATGCTAATCCAGCTTGCTAGCCATTGCACCACATGAGGTGCCTACCTGTATATATATATATATATATAAAGATTGTTAGATACACAGAGAGAGAGAGAGGGGGGGACAGAGAGAGAGAGAGGCGGGGGTGATTCTGCCCAAAAGACAGATGGAGTACTGTTGGAGAAGCAACGACGAACTCATAAGTGACGTTCTTCTATGGACCCCTTACCACGGACGTGCCAGTGTTGTCCGACCAGAAAAAACTTATTTGCATCTGCTTAAGACCTACTCGCTTTAAGGCATAACAGGGACGAATTGGGAGAGAAAGAGAATCAGGAAGCTCCATGATGTCAGCATGGTTTGATGATGATGATAATATATATCTTTTTATTTGCATATATTGACATTTATCCACACACACACACACATAAATATAATCGTGCGTGAGTATATATATATATATATATATATATATATATGTACAAATTTGTATGTATAAAAGTTATATATAATAGTTGGTTTGGTTTGGGTTTTATGGCATATTAACAATTGTTGGTTATTTAATGCCCAATCCCTTTTTATACATATAAATAGTTCTATTTCAAACAATTTAATTTAGCATACAAAACAGTTCCATTTCAAACAATTCAGTTTAGCATAATTACGTAGTTTAAATGTCAAAACAAACCCATCTCAACCAATTCAGTTTAGCAAAAGTACATTGTTTAGTTCTATTTGACCTATAGATTGGGCCCTATCAGGTGCTACCAGTTCAGGTTAGAGTGGACCTGGGAGTGATGGTAATGAAGGGGTACTCCACATTCCCCAAAGCGCCCGCATTACTGGAACCAAAACATCAGATAATTTAGTGTCAAACCAGGACATTCGATTCCGGGGCTCATACCCCTCTGCAGAGAAGCCGACGGTGTATTCTAACCCTAACCGACTGGGGAATATAACCGTTGTTTATATATATATATATATCTTTTATATGCCACTTTTTATCTATATATTGCCGTAATAGTTAGAGTGTTCGCCAATGGCGCGGGAGACTGGGGTTCAAAGCCAGGTTGAGTCATACCAAAAACTCAAAAAAGGTACTTGATGCCTCCTTGCTCAACAGCATTATAAGGTACAGATTAAGGGTTAGTGGAGCAATCCTGGGAAAGTAGTTGCGCCCTTCTCGACACATTGGTGTAGTAGCTTCAGGTCGCTCTCAACAACAGTCGGCAAACATATATATATATATATATATATAATATTTGTCGCTGCCTCCCACCAGACAGGACCTGACACAAGGTCAATGATTATAGTGGGGATTTAGGAGAGGGGAAGGTCGGTCACGGGCTGAGGTCTCAAACCTTGGTAGTCTATGCTGGTCATCGACCCACCTAGTGCAATGTGGGCCTAATGAGCCTAACTGGTCTTGGACCCAAATCTGGGTCCAGGCACGTATGCCTGCTTATAGCTTAAACTGGACAGCCAGGTCCAGTACTATACAAGGGTGACAAAAGTGTCAATCTTGCAGCTCGCCCACCCGAAGGTGGCCCAGCCGAAGCCGGGGCCCTTTTGGCCTCGAATCTGCGATTGATTTCGATACCCCATCCGGCACCAATGCCAGTTGGCCCAGGTAAGGCCAGGTATGTATGTATGTATGTATGTATGTATGTATGTATCCCAGTTTGTTCATATCTATCTATCTATCTATCTATCTATCTATCTACAAATAATGTATTTAAACAATATATATATAGTTTAAATACATTATTGGTATATATATGTGTATAATTAAACGGGTGACATCTCCACTCTAGACGGAACCCCTCTTAAACTAGTAGACAAATTCGCTTACCTAGGAAGCAGCGTCGCATCAACCGAAAAGGATATCGACTCGAAGTTAACGAAAGCATGGACAGCTATCAATAGGCTATCGATTATATGGAAATCAAACCTAACCGATAAAATGAAACACAGTTTCTTCCAGGCAGCGGTCACATCGATACTGCTATATGGATGCACTACATGGACTCGAACAAAACGGCTGGAGAAGAAGCTAGACGGCAATTACACAAGAATGCTGCGAGCAATCTTGAACAAGTCCTGGTGGCAACACCCCACAAGACACCAACTGTACGGCCACCTGCCTCCTATCACGAAAACTATTCAAGTTACACGAACCAGACATGCAGGACACTGCTGGAGAAGCAGGGACCAACTCATAAGTGATGTACTCTTATGGACCCCCACACATGGCCGTGCAAAAGCAGGACGACCAGCACGAACATACATTCAGCAACTATGTGAGGATACGGGATGTTGTACAGAAGACCTGGCTGAGGCGGTGAACGATAGGGAAAAGTGGCGAGAGAGGGTCAGGGATATCCGTGCTACCAGCACGACATGATGATGATGATGATGATGATATATATATTGAAATGAACAAATTGTAATAGAAATATTTTTCTTTAATCGAAAAAGAGCTCTAATATATATGCATACAACTTATATATATATATCTTTTTATATCTATCTATCTATTTGATTTATTTATTTGTTTTATGTATATATATATATATATTTTTTCGGATCGAAAAGATTTAATAAATAATGGTTAGTTTCTTGTATTTCTACCCGAAGTATACAATAATAAATATTGCAAGTTACCACTTAAAAAGTCAAGACACACTGCTCCCCTAAATCACGAGAATGAGCTTCGATACAACTTACGGCTGAACAATGCTAAATATTCAGTTCTTGTTCAGAATAGCCCACCTATAAATATTTACGTTTATTATTTGATTGTACAAAAATATACGGAAAGAAAGGTTACACCATCCAGATAAGAGTAAGTTTCAGGTTATTTGCTTTATTTGTTTTACGGAACCGTTAAAGATACATCTCACAATTCAGCCATAACGCGAAAGAATAAAGAAATATTTCCGATGACCGAATAAAGAAATATGGCCGGTGACTGAATTGTAGCAAGTTGAAGACGTAATTTTAGGGCTTAACAGTTCAGCAAGAAAATGAAGCAAACAGAGAGGCACACTAGCGTAACGGTTATCGTCGTAGGAAATGGAATCGATGATCCAAGTTGAAATCTATAACGAGGCTTTTTGCGTTTCCCTTCGTGCTAATGCCCTTTAGACAGGTTGCTCGGTCGGCTGGGGCTGAAGAATACATCGACTGCTTCTCTGCAGAAGAGTAAGACCCCTCCAACAAGAGTCCTGGATATGACACTAAACATGGTGATGGTGATGTTCCAGTAATGCTGGAGCTTTGGGGAATGCAGAGCATCCCTCCCTTGCTATTGTAGTATCACCTCCCTTACTAAGGTCAGTAAATGGGGCAGTCAATACTACCTTAACAGAAATCTTGGTCCTTACTTCCACCTCGGCCAAGGAATGCTATCCCAGAATCCATCGCCTCTCACTCTTCTCTCTTTCCTTCTCTCTCCTTTTCTCTCTCGCTCTCCCTCTCCCTCTGGCCAATCAGCGGGGATAGTAGCAGTTGCCGAAGACGACCCAAGACAGAAGAGGAGGCAGTTGCTGAAGAGATTCCAAACACTAAACACACGTGTTGACCGCCGGACATTTTCTAGCCAACACGTGGCGTTGTATACGAAGAATAAAATTCCTCTTTTAAAGTTAATATTTGTACTTCTCATTTATTATCTCAAATAACATTACCCAAGTACATATATTACACTATCATTCCAAGGTCCACATTGACCCGGAGTGGTAGCACCTAATAGGGTCCTATCTATGGGTCAAATAGTACAAAACAGTGTACTTATGTTAAACTGAATTGTTTGAAATAGAACTGCTTTGACATTTAAACTGCGTATTTATGCTAAACTGAGTTGTTTGAATAGAACTATTTTTAGATAGAACAAAAGTGTGTACTATTGCTCAACTGAATTGTTTGAAATAGAACAGTTTTTGACATTGAAACTGCATTCTTACACTAAACTGAATTGTTTGAAATAGAAATGTTTCGACATTTAACGGTTTGTAGACAAAAACTATACTTATACTAAACTGAATTGTTCGAAATTTGATTCGGCGTTAAATGACTGGAATAGGGTTGAGACGCCATAAAACCAACCTTCCAACCAACCAACATTTAGAAAGGCATGAATTAATATTTTCTCCCCTCAGCAATCAGACTGGGTTCTTTAGCTTTGGTAAGTCAACCAGGCTCTTTAACTTTGGTGTGGCAACCAATCTAGGAGAAGAAAAACATTAATTCAAATCTGTTAAGTAAGTAGTAAAGTAAAGTTGGCGACTGTAGTCAAGGGCGACCAGAAGGCTCCCTTTTCAAAAGCTACTACACTGAGGTGTAGCGGAGGGCGCTACTCCTTTCCCTGGATTGCTCCACTTTACTCTTGATACGTACCTTATATTGCTGAGTGTTAAGCAAGGAGGTATCAAGTGCCATTTTTAAAGTCTTTGGTATGACGCGACCTGGGAGCGAAACCAGGCCTCCAGGACCATTGGCGAACACTCTACTCACTGGGCCAATGAGCCGGTACAAAACTCAAGTTAAAATTAACCTTGTGTCACACCCAGCTCGTTTGGTTTGGTCTCGTTGGCTTCTTTGTTTAATGGCACACCAAAGTTCGTTGGTTGCTTAAAGCCAAAGTCATTTTTGTTGAAGAACCATAGTGGTTTTATTTAACCCAGAGCTTGGAGGGATAAGGGGGTTCATGCCTTTCCGAAAGTGAACGTAATAGTGCGACTTGAGTTCGAACTTGTTTACTACGCGGTTGCAATTCAGCGCATTAGCCATCACACCACGGCAATTCCACCATCCGGTTCGTGGCGGAGGGCCTGGATAAATTCATATGATGTATAAGCATTATATATATATATATATATATATATATATATATATATATATATATATATATATTTACTATTTCGCAGTTACAGGTTGTGTTTTGTTACTAATGACAAAAATGTTAACGTTGAGGCTGTAAATAAAAGAAGAAAAAAAAAAATAAATTAAAAAATAAATTAAAAGAATAAAAAAAATGAAGAAAAGAGAATAAAAAAGAGTGATACAATTTAATACCAATGATGTATAATAATACATATGATGTATAAGCATTATATATATATATATATATATATATATATATATATATATATATATATACTATTTCCCAGTTACAGGTTGTTTTTTTTTGTTACTAATGACAAAAATGTTAACGTTGAGGCTGTAAATAAAAGAAGAAAAAAAAGAAGAAAAATAAAAGAAAAAAAGAAAAGAATAAAAAGATATTTTTAAAAATTATAAAAAAATAAATAAAAGAATAAAAAAAGATTAAAAAAAAGAATAACAGAAAAAGAGTGATATAATTTAATACCAAACTATCGTTTGGTAATAAATTGTATCACTCTCTTTTTTTTTATTTCGAAATAAGTTAGCATGTTGACAGTGTTAGTGAACGGTTAAGTTTAGATTGAAGTAATAACCTTTACACCCTCGAATCGTGCCCCAAACCGAGGCACCTGCTGCCCAACTGTATCTGCTTCAAACAATTTACAATGACAGAATCAGCAGTAAGAATAGTCATTCTAAAACAGTTCCACTCGAAGAAGAAAACTGCTTATAGTAAGTCCTCTGCCATAATAATCACATCAGACTCACGCTTATAACTGTAAATTAACACACACACACACACACACACACACACACACACACACACACACACACACACACACACACACGCACTCTCCCTCTCTCTCACACACACACACACACACACGCACACGCACGCACACACACACACACACACACACACACACATATATGTGTGTATGTGTGAAAAAAGAAGCCTAATGGGGACACACACACACACACACACACATATATATATATATGTGTGTGTGTGTGTGTATGTGTGTGTCTTTTAGGCTTTTTTTTTTTCATAAAATGAATTAATTGATAATTTCTTTGTCGATCTATTAGAAGCGGATAACTAAATCTTTATTACGTGGGACTTCTACCTTGAAGACATTTTAATGTGGTATGACCCTTTACCTTCTTATACCAGACGACCTGTTCTCCACTTGAGTTCTCTTTGGAACAACGGTCCATAATGATATTGATGCTTCTATTTGTGAAGGAGTGAAGGATTCTAATTAGCATTGTATAGTTAACAATTGTCGATGATGATATTGGTGCTTCTGTCTAGGAAGAAGTGAAGGATTCTAATTAGTAAGTCAGAGTCAACAGCACTTTCCATGGTGATATTGGTGCTTCTGTCTAGGAAGAAGTGAAGGATTCTAATTAGTAAGTCAGAGTCAACAGCACTTTCCATGGTGATATTGGTGCTTCTGCCTAGGAAGAAGTGAAGGATTCTAATTAGTAAGTCAGAGTCAACAGCACTTTCCATGGTGATATTGGTGCTTCTGTCTAGGAAGGAGTGAAGGATTCTAATTAGTAATTCAGAGCCAACTGCACCTTCCATGATGATATTGACGCTTCTATTTAGAAAGGAGTGGAAGAATCTAAGATTTCATAGTTAACAATAATCCGTGATTATAACGGTGCATATATTCAGGAAGAAGTGAAGAATTCTAAATATTTCGTAGTTGTATATTGAGAATTTGGGTGGTTAAAAAAATTAAAATCAGCAATTCCTTTGTAAATTGAACAGGAACTTGATTAAATAACTAAGTGTAATTTAAGTATTACTCTAATAAAAATCTCGCAACGATGTGCCATTTTTTGTTGGGTGACGGTTGTGTACATCTTAAGACAAACTGAGAATTCTTGTTAAATATAAATATAAACAATATTCAGTAAAAAAAAAAAAAAAAAAGTTGAAAATCTTGCTTCCTTCGTGAACGTGACCCTTTGTTACAGGTGGATTAGCAAACAATTAGTGGTTAGAAATTAATAAATATATATATATATATATATATATATATATATATATATATATATATATATAAGACTTTTCTCCGCTCTTTTGATCAGATAAAAATGAGAACAATTTTAAATGATAATAAGGATTTAAAATAAAGACCAACTTGAATTTTTTTCCATACTCACTTGGCACTTGGAATATTGTGGTACCGTCGATTTGACCCATTAAGAAGATTGGTAAATGCCTGGGGATGTACCTTTCCAGGCGAACAAAAAAATCTCAATGTCATTACTAGATGAGCTACGTCATATCAATGCTGTTACTGAATGAACTACGTCATGTCAACGTCGTTACTAGATGAGCCGTATTTCATTTCTTCTTCTTCTTCTTCTTCTTCTTCTTCTTCTTCTTCTTAGTTCAGCTAATATTCCTGTAGAGTCGTCTACAACAAGCGATATGACATTTTGACCTGAAATCTTGAGTCTAAACTTAGATGTAAAAATGAAACGGGGTTTCGTAAGATAGAGTCGCAATACCGTTATTATATGAACCATGAAATTAATTACTTAAAAAAAAACGTGACACAATTTTTAACTTATTTCTGGATGCACGAATCCAGAGATAGTGCATTTTTTTCCCTAAAAAAGAACTAGATTCATCTGTTTGATAAAATTCTATATTTGCAATAGAAGCCACAACTGATTAGCGCACCCAGAATACTTCTTATATTTTTTTTTTTTCGTATTTTGAAATAAAAATATCGACATCTAAATACGCTATAAAATTGTAAAGCGTTAATAGACCGGTTTAAAATCGCTGTAACTTTTTTACCTTATTTTCTCGTCCCCTAATGATTCCTGGAAAATTAGGATTAAAAAGTTTGGCTTTGATTAATCCTTATCTCGCTTTTAACATGGACTAATGCACAAAAAACTCAATCCCATGGGTTTATAAAATACAGCAAAAACGTAAAATCAATTCTAACGATCTTCTCCCGGAATACGAATTAATTTTAAAAGCATTGTCGACCATTAATTTTGACCATTATTTTCTTTCATTTTAATTTATTATTATTTTTTTATTTAGAAAAACTATCTATTGTTTTTGCGTTATTGCATCTTGTTCGACCCATCAATCTATGACAACGAGGAACAAGGCAAATCGAAAAAAGGAGAAATTCTCGATCATATTCGAACTCAAATCCCCACGTAGAAAATATTTCAAATTTATTGACTTCAGTAAAATATCACGCCATTTCTTTGGTTTAAAAATAAACTTCCAAAACTTGGGCGCCTTGCGTGATATTATGTATTACAAGTTAGGCTGGCTGACCGTTGTTAGTTTGTTCACCTTGTCAACAGACGTTGCCTGCTTTAACTTCTTCAGAGGTGGAGAACCAGACTGTTTCCTTTATTTGTTTAGAATCGTCAATTCATGTTTGAATTAGTAAACTAAGCTTTCATCTTAAGTCACCAATCTACAATGGAAATTCTAAGGGTTAGCCTGGAAGTAAGTCAGAAGTGTTCTAGAAATGTTATCCTTTTTCAGCTTCTGCTCTGGTGTTTGCATTCTTGGGATCCATCTTGAAGGCAGCTTGCTCATCCCCAAGAGTGGACCGAACCAGAACTAATGCCTATGGACTTAGCTATCTGCTGGACAATAAGACAACTAACTATACGGCGAATAGCATCAACCAGTTCATCAATGGTTGAGTTTTTTTCAACGAACTGGGGTTTATTTTTTATGCAGTCTCTTGATTTCTGCAACACACTTCACAGATGCACAGGAACGGATGTCTTTAGTAAATATCTATACTCTCCTCGTGGATTTCTTTGAGTATCATACCTTTCTTTTGTAGAGACTTATAGGACTTTACACTCCTATAAATTATTTTGGGCGGTATGCCACTTGTTCCCACAAAGATGGCGGACGCTCACATATTCAGTCTCGGGAAACCATTGGCCAGGAGGACCACATGACATGCTTAAAACTACGTCCGTGCGTAAATTCTCGTCCTGCGTTTTTGAGCCATCAACAAGACGCGTATTTTCTATAAATACGTCGTCTTCAAACACCCTTGTTCTCTTTTACCAAATTTCTTCGCAGCAGCAACACACTCCCTCCAGCGTGAATCAACAGGAGAGCGAAGCAACAACATGGATGGGCCTCGCAGACATTCAAAATATACATTGACTATGAGACGCTTTCCAGTCTCATAGAAACTGCCCGTTTCTAATCATAAAAAAAGGACATTTTAAATATGTAATCCTTTTATAGCTTAGTTGTGTTAGACTCACACACACACACACATGTACACACACTATTATTTTGTTAGTAGAATTAGAAATATTTTTTATGTATCAATGTAAGTTTTATTATTTTAGTATATAAATTTGTTTTTGTTCGTCGCCTTGTTTTAAATGTTCATTTTGTCCGCGCCGTTTTACAACCTTTATTTGTTTCATATCTTTTACTCATTTTGTTGCATATTCTTCACTCATTGGCTTCCTTCATTTACTACTTTATCCAGATGTCTATATTATGCCTATTCAACTTTAATTCTAAACTGAACACCAAACTTATATAAAACTAAAACATTAAACTTGTGGGGAAGCATAAATATTAAACCTTAAACCTAAATATACAAAACCTTTAAAACACTATATATACAAATATCAAAATTAACAAAATTGTCGGGGACCATAAATACTTTCACTCATCACCACTACAGACTTTATCACTGCTTATGTCTCTGTTTTATCCACCTTTTAATGTTTTTCAGACACCGCTGATCTTTTGTATGGGCCTCAATTGCAAAGAATTTAAGACGGAAATCTGAATTAGTTTTTCTAGTTTTATAAGAACTAACAGTGTGTTGCCACAACAAAAAAAAAGTTCAGCTATGGTTCTTCTTTCTGGGTGAGACTTTTTGAACGACCCACATCCGTAGCCTTGTCACCCAACACGCTAATTTCAAAAGCCACTCTTTTAGAAATCAAGTGATGTGTGAGACCGATGTATTTTTATACGCTTGGCCACCTCAGCTTGAGTGTCAGTCGAGCGTGGAGTCATATTTTGAATTGTAGATTATTTCTTTTTCAAATAAGGTTCGTAGAATTTATATATTATCCTATTTTTGATGCTTTAACAGCAGGAACTTTTTAGATTTTTTCTCTAGTAGACATGGTTGAGAAATGGTGATATTCATTTATTTATTTATTTATTTATTTTTTGTTTGACTTATATCAGTGGGATTATTCAAAGGTTATAAATATTGCGAGTCTGTAGAGAAGAGAAAAATTTTCGTATTTTGGTTTGGCGCGCAATTTAATTCGACACTTTATTTCACCCAATCAGGATGACCTATCCTATTCAGCTCGGACTTTCATTTCCGGCCAGAAAATCGGGTAAGGTGCGAAACACACTCTCTTTGGCTGGAGAACGCCGACCAATGCAGACGTCACACTGGCCGTTCTTCAATAGCGATGCTTTTTAGCTGGTCAACGCTGCCCAGTGCAGACAACTCACTGCGGCTCTAAAATAGCTGTAGCGGCAACATGGATACACGAGGGAACCCATCTAATTTATGGATTCCTTACGAGGAATCCCAGTTGAATATAAATTAGATGCATTCAACATGCCTCGGACAGGCACAACTTTATGTCACCCCAAAATTGGCTATGTCGATTAGAGCGTAATCCCGTTCTCGACACGCTCGCTCCCATTTCACCTCTGGTCCATATTAATGGAGATAACGCCTACTCTCCCCAAATACCAGACACGAAACTCACGGTGACATCCAAAGTTCAATTCCTACAACTGCAACATGTCTTTCGTCAAAAATGCAAAAAACACAATCCCTCACACGTCCGACGACACACGCTGCCATCTCAACTTCTCATAACTCAATTTCGTCTCAATACTCACAACCTTTCACGAGTCTTGCAGCACCAAAAGCAAACCCAAATATTCCATGCTGCAAATAAAAACCTATTCATAAAAACACCTTTCGACTCTCGCCATCTTACTTCTTCATCATTCTACCTTTTATTTCCCACAAAAACTCTGGCTACAAAATGGTTCCCCCTCGCTAAACAATAATAACCATTTCACTTAAGGCTTAAGGTCTTTCAAATTACACATACTAAATATCTGATTCTGGTGAATGTCCATCCTGAACTGGAGTGGTCGCACTTGTTAGGTCCCCATCTATATGAATCAAATACATCTGCTTGAAAATTGATTGTATAAGATAGGAATACTTGATATTATATAACTGTAAATTAGGAGGGGTTGGTAAATAGGGTTATTAGGTAAATGAAACCATACAGGGCGCGGAAGCAACATTTGGCATATTCTTGAATAATAAACGACTTTTAATTTTAATTTAAAAAAAATAAACAACAAAATAAGAAGATAGACACAAAACAGTAAATTTATCAATAAGGCCACCTGTAACATACCCATGATACGGATATGTTAAATAGACATAGGGAATCTAAAAACACGAAACTTTACGAAATTGGTTCAGGTACGAAACTTTTTATTACCTTTGAGTTAAAGGCTTTTCGACACGAGGAGAGAGAGAGACACAATCTTTCTATGCGGACTGCTTTTACATCGTCAGCTCTCAACCAAACCAACGCGCGGCGCCCGTAACGCACAAAGTCGTCTGGCCGCGCCCAGCTCTGAAAGTCGACCTTCTTCCTCCGAGGCGGGGACTCAACTAACTGCTTTTTCTCAAATCTCAGCCCACGCTTCCGGTGCATGACGTCACCCAAATACCCTGGTCCCAATTCCTATCTGTGATTTTTATTTTGACATCTCTGAATGACACATCCTACCCGCACGCGCGTGAACACCTACGTTGATGTTGCACCTAACTAACCCATGCGCTAAGCGAAAAGTTCTCAGCCTAACTAAACCGAAAAGTAAGATATATAAAACGAAATCCCTCGGCAATTATATTACACGTCCTTTTTTTTTATTATTGTATCAATACACCTTCGAAACGATTTGCGAACCTTCAAAATCAATTCTTCAGACATTTTATTCGATTCCTCCTCAATAATAGTCTTAAGCGAACCAATATTTGGATGGGAAGTTGCATTTATTTTGTTTTCTAAAACAAATAGCATAATCCTATTTACCCAACCTCTCCACTCGGGCAGGATGTGACACAAGGTCAATTTTTTAAGCGGAGTTTAACAGGTTTGAAGTCAGAGTTTTCCTTCTCCTAGACTAGTTGCCTCACCAAGGCTGAAGAACCCAGTCTTTCCTACTATTTACCCATGGCTGGATGGAGAATAATTGGATTCATACCTTTCCCAAGGCTATTAGTGCTATGTGAAACGCAATCAGTCTCGTCCAGGATTTGAACTCGTATTGCCGTGTCCATTTCCTACGACGGTAACCATTACACCACGGGCACCTCCAAAAACAATTGTGTATATAATATAAGCATTAGGTTGGAATATTTAAAATCATACGACTGTTTGGATATTATTTGTATTGGATAAGAATGTTTGATATAATAAAAAGTAAAAAGTTGACGACCTTAGACGAGGGTGACCCAAAGGCTCCCTTTTCAATAGCTACAACACCGAGGAGTAGGGGAGGGCGCTACTCCATTCTCTGGATTGCTCCACTTTACCCTTGATCCTCACCTTATAGTGCTGATTGCTTAGCTAGGCGGCATCAAGTACCATTTTTGAGTCTCTGGTAAGACTCGACCTGGGATAGAACCTCGGTCTCCCGGACCATTGGCGAACACTCTCTGCCAAAAACACTTTATGCCAAAAAGCCAACAAAAAAATTTTTTAAAACCTCTTAAGAAACAACTACACAGAAAATGTAAATAGAAACGAACGATGAACACGATTCCCTGGCCTTTAGGCATAAAATAACTCCAAACGGTTTGACTGCCATTAAAATCAATCATTAATTTTCCCCTATTTTCTTCGAGATTCACTCTGATCCAGAGCGGTACTACTCGTTAGGTTTGTTGCTTGGTCGTGTGTTACGGCACACCAACCCTTTTTGGTTATTTAATGCGAATAATTTATCGGTAACAATTTTTAAACGAGTCAGAGGTGGTTTGTTTGCACATTAGTTAAACGGTTTCAAGTATTCTTATCTTCCACGTATAATTTTATTTGATATTAATCTTTTGTTTGCACATTGTTAAATGGTTTCAAGTAGCTTCATTTGTACCCTAGCAGGAGCCTCATTATCAGATGCAGTTTAGTGTCATACCTAGAACATCCATCTTTTTTTAGGTGGCGGGTATTCGTCTCCTGGAGATACAGACAGCCTATTCTCAACTCCAGCGACAGAGCGGCCGTACCCATTTGTAAGAGGACACTTGTTGAAGTAGGAGGTTTTACCCTCCCCTCTTTATAGATCCAGTTGTCGTACTCTAATCTGCCCCACCCAAATAACAGCCAACTGGGATGGTGATACCTATTAGGGTATCATCTATTGATCAGTCTGGAAAATATTCCGGTTACATAGGAATACTTAACGTCTTATTCGTATTAAGATAGTTACTTGAAGCTAAATTTGGATTATTATAATAGTAATTATTATTATTGACATGAAACCATGTAACTGTGTGCAAACAAATGATTATCATTAAATAAAGATAATTACATGAAACCATGTAATTATTAGTATTAGATAGAAATACTTGAAGTAAGCGGCTCATTGGCTAGTGGGTAGAGTGTTCGCCAATGGTCCGGGGTTCAATCCCCGGACGAGTCATACCAAAGATTTAAAAACTGGTACTTGATACGTCCTTGCTTAATACTCAGGATTATAAGGTACGTATAGAGGGTAAAGTGGAGTAATCCACGGAAAGGAGTAGTGTCCTCCCCTACACCTTGGGTCGCCCTCGACTACGGTCGCCAGATTGGAATATTTGCTATCATTTAGTTGTGGACAAAAACACTTAAAAAACAAAAAAAAATGTAAATAGAAATGCACAAGGAATGCAATTCTTTAACCAGTAGGCATAAAATAAAGCGAGGCCGGTTGAGATGCCGTTAAATCAATCAACTAACTATTCTGGTTTGGTTTCCTTGTTTAAGGGCATATCAACTTTATAGGTTATTTAATGCCAAAGTCGTCCTAGAAGAACAGTGGTACTATTTAACCCACAACTGGGAGGATAACGGGGTCCATACTTTTCCCAAAGGTATTTGCCCGAAAGTGAACGTAATAGCGCGACTGGAGTCCGAACTGGCTCCCTACGATTTCTTGGTCCAGCGCTTTAACCAGTACACCACCAACGATTCTAATAGATGATTGCTTCGTCAATAAATTTAAGAAGAGTTATTCACGTTCCTTTTTCTTTTCAGACAACTATTTCTTGTTTTTTTTTTTAAATTTTTACTTTCAATATTGTCATCCTAGCGTTTCGATTGAACAAATTTAAGGCCTTTCATGAGTGTACCATTCACATGGAGAGAGGGATTGACAGCTTTTTTTTTTTTTTTTTTTTTTTTTTTTTTTGGTTGGAGCTCGGAAGCTGGGAAATAAATAGTAAAATAGTGCCAATGAATTTTTTTTTGAACTGCGGGTAAACAAATGACTGATGTAGATGATACATGGCAATACTTGGAACCTTTTAACTTAGACTTATGCGAAATTGAATTGTTAGAAATAGAACAGCTTGATCATTTAACAGTTTGTAAGCAATCATATATATCTAATATTTATTTATGAACCTGATTTGGCATTAAATAACCTACAATGGTTGATATGCCATAAAACCCAACCAAACCAAATCCTATATATCTAATATATATGTATAAAAAGGATTTGGCATTAAATAACCTACAATGGTTGATATGCCATAAAACCCAACCAAACCAAATCCTATATATCTAATATATATGTATAAAGAGGATTTGGCATTAAATAACCTACAATGGTTGATATGCCATTAAACCAAACCAAACCAAACCAAACCAAGCCAATGAAGATTTTAAAAACGTAATTTCGACCACAACGCTCATGACGTCAAATATTCTATTTTACTTTTCTCTTTTCACGTGTAGTTTATTCTGGATTTTTTAGGTGGAGATGTTCTCAGAGCGTTTTTATATTTTCTCCGATGAATATGAATTTAAAATATGAATTTTACGTTCACTTTCGGACTAATGCCCTTTGGAAAAGCTATCAACCTCCTCATCCTCCAAACTATGGGTTAAATAGTACCACTATTGTAATTCGACAAGGATGTTTTTGGCATTAAATAACTCACGAAGGTTGATATACCATTAAAAAAAAGAAACCGAACCAAACTTTTTTCAAGTATTTTATTTGGGTCCTATATAATCCGTTTTGTTTTCTAGACACTGTTTGTTTGTTTGTTTGTTTGTTTGGTTGGTTGGTTTTATTTCTTTGTTGGGTTGTTTTATGCTGGAATCAATTATTGTCTCCAATCCTGTGCAGAACAAAAATATATGTTCACAATCATTTTAAACAGGTAAACATTTCATACTTAGTTGCCAACCCCCCAAAACGACTTCTAACTAAATCAAAACAAATAATTCTACCAATCCCCATAAGCGGGATATCCTATTGGTCACGAGTTTTTAAAACAAATGTAGTTGAAAATGGTTTTAAAGGATTATCTCAAAACAGATTTATTCAATTCGTAGATGGAACGAGATTAGAAGAATTTAGGATAATCAAGACATTAAATTTCTTACAGCACATAAACGTACTCCATTCAATTTTATATTCTTGTGGTTTTTCGCTTCCTTTGATCATCTTATATCTTTAAGATATGTGATGATCCTTACTCAGATAAATACTTATGAATTAAAAAAAACAACAAAATAGTTCGTTCAAGATAACATTTAGTCGATTTCTGGTAGTTAGAAAGAAACACACACACACACATACACACAAAGGAAAACTAATCTCAAAGGGCCTGTCAATTTTTTGATCCTGACTCTGGTGAGTCAGTAAAACCATTTATCCGCCATTATACAGAGATTAAGCTTATCAAGCAATACGTCACAAAACCTCGTGACCAATAGGATATCCCGCTTCTGGGGCTGGGTAGAACTTGTTGGTGTTATTTGTTTTGCTTTAGTTAGAAGTCGGTTTTTGGGTTTTGATATCAGACTCCGTTGGTTTTCCTCTTTATCTCATTTAATGCGTTGGCTTCTTAGTCTGTGAAAGCTGCAAAAGAATTACTGAAGGAAGGAAGAAAAAAGGCGAAGATACCTTTTCAATTTCGACTTAATTTTTGGGCTTTTTCACAGCGACTCAATAGCGAAGGATATGATCCTGGACCATTTGAGAACAGTCGTTTCTCCCAATTAAGGCGTTGAAATGCACTACTTTTCGTGGTTGATAATTCCAACTTTGATGTTTTTAGTAGTGGGTGATAAGTCCATTTGGTACTTTTAATATATGCTGCAGTTAGCAGATACGGCTGCTACTTGCGGAAGGGTGAGCCAGCGTGCCACTAAGCGGACACGTGGTTACTCCCACTCCCTAAGCAGCAGCAATCGAAAAATAGGTCTTTCCAATCCAACCGGTCACTGCTGAATGAGAACGAGTTACTTTCTGGTGCCAGTAAGTCTCTTTCAGGCATGTGCAGTTCCAACTTCCTGTCAGATGCTTCTGGGAACTTCTACACTTCCTGAATTTACTTTATTTTATTTATTTCATTCTTCTCTTTTCTATCCCCAACGATCTTTTGCGTCTTGGGATATGACACCAAACGGTGTTCGCTATCTGTTACAATTGCTTTTATGGGACGTCACGTGCATGGATTATTCACTTCTTCTGATATTTGCCACGACTCCTTGCTCTACTGCCAACAAAGCCGTAGAGACCAAGACTTTAAAATACATTTATCTCTCTGGTTGTTTTATTTCTAAATCTGTAGTTTTTGAATTTGTAATTCTTTTGAATGTTAAAGTTTTAATCAAAAACACATATATAAAAATATTTTTCCAAATATGTCACAATTAGTACCCCCCCCCAAAAAAAAAAATAAACACATTTAAAAAATTCTGAAAATAAACTCAAGTCAAACTAGCCAACATCAGACCCTGATTCAAAATATTCCTCAGTTAACAAACTCATCAACTGACTCTTTAGATATAGGAATTAACCAACAGAAGGAGAGAAAACAAAATTCAACTTCAGTAACAACTTAGAAATCTAGGGATATGTATAAAAGAACCGATAGCTAGAAGGGAGTCAGAAGAGAGAGAGAGGGTGGGAGAAAAGTATATTTAGTAAAAAGAAGTCACTCAACATATAAATCCTAGGTATTTGAAAGCATAAGAAACAAGCTCCACCAAAAGAAAGATAAAATATTTGAGCGAGTACTTCCTTTTCTTCTTTTACAAAGACCTGTACACTCAAAGAAATGTTACTGTTAGTTTCCTTCCGACACCAAAATAACTCCAATTAAGAATTCTCTGCATCATAATGCACATAATTAAAAATAAAAAAATCAGTTATTATTTGTTTCCAGTATTTCTGTGTTCCTGTTATTTTTTTTTGGTCAAAATTCTTTTATCCATTCTATTTTCGAGGCCAAGTTTACTCCTCCCCACCTCATACAAACAATAAATAGTTGTTATGTGGAATATCTTTGGCAGGAAGGCTTGCTGGAGCCCATCCACGGGAAGCACCGCAAGCGGTCCTGGTGATACGAGCCAGACGCTGTTCGTGTTTCTCGATGCGCAGATCCGTTTCGGTGGCTTGGTCGCTTGGTTCGTCACGCCGGTCATGGGTAACAGAAGTCGCCATCCATGTCACGCCGCAAATGGCCGTCTCCTTAGGCTCTAACAACCTCCAAAGGGGCTAGGTTTATCGTGTGGCGCCTGAGGCGTCCCTTTTGGGGGGAATGCCAACGAGGCTCGAGGCATTTTTTCGGGAATGCCAGGCGTGTCTGGGCAACGATCTTGCGCCCGGACCCACCTTAAAAAGGTCTTGTGCTATATTCGTCCGGTCAGTGGGACGTACTACAAAAACGATCCATCACCAAGCTGGTGGTTCACACTGGTTGTGAACACATGACCGTTTAATATATTAAAATTGATTTTAGGAATTTACAAGAACCAAAATGGGGTGGAGTGACAATGGAACAAAAGTTAGATGTGAATAAATGTAAAATTGATACTAAAGACGATGATGTAAATAAATGCTTTTCTTTTTATATAATACTTAGCCTGTTATTACTGTTGTGCAGTTATTAAGAAAATCAAATGCAATTATTCCAAAAATTTAATATCCGGAAGAGATAATGTTGAAGAAATACCTGAAATACGGAGTAATTTTAAAAGAAATAATATTAGACCTTCCACAATTATGGCCCCTTAATAATCACTAGATAAGATAACTTTTATGATTGGTTATGGCCATTGTCAGCAACCAATCAGAACATATAAGACATGCATTAATTAGGCTTAGTTTTTGAGTATATATTCAATTGCGAGAGAAATTTCTGCCTCTTTTGCTGCAACCGTCCGAGAAGACACATTCAAGAAGCCAGCCACTTTGGAACCGTTGACAACATTAAAGTCAAAATTACAAGAGGGTAGAACAAAGTGTGAGTGACAAGAAAAGTTATACAAGGACAATCATTTTGCAACCCTTTAGTACTTATTAATAACCTTTATCATATTTACCAACCCCTCCGCACGGGCAGGATATGACACAAAGTCAATTTTTAAGCGGAGTTTAACAGGTTTTGAAGTCAGAGTTTTCCTTCTCCTAGACTAGTTGCCTCAACAAGGCTAAAGAACCCAGTCTGCCTTACTATTTACCCATAGCTGGAGTGAGAATAATTAGATTTATACCTTTCCCAAGGGTATTAGTGCTATGTGAAATGCATTCAGTCTTGTCCAGGATTTGATCTCGTGTCGCCGTCACCATTACACCACGGGTACCTCCAAATAATACACTTTATTCTGCAGCCGATAGTAATTATTGATAACCTTTTATTATGCCGCCTACACATGAACTTATTGATAATTCTTATAATTCTACCTATGCGCCATAATTGATAATTTCATTACACTGCAACTACGCTTTACATTACAATTAACACCATGTTTATTGCAAATGTTGACATATCTTGTAAATACACTGTTTTGTTTTCTGGTGTCTTTATTCTTATCTTGTTCAGGTATTCATAACATTTTTCCGAGGATTAATATAGGTTTCTCACACTCTTATGATACAACTACAAATTTCGTTCTACATAATTATGTAGTCATTGGTAAACTGATGAAAGATTATTCATCTCATTCAGTAAAATCAAAAGAAATTAGCCATACATATAACACTGAAAGTATTGTCAGGTTATGGGCTTCTTTTGAAAGTTGAAACTTGTTACGATGGTCACAGTGTAGCAAAAATGGTATGTTTGTCTGGAGCTCTACAAATTCTCTTTTAAATCATCTTTTCGCGGGAAAATAATATTACAAGCAGCAAGATAAGCAAAATAAATTATAAAGAAAAATAAAGAAATGAGGGATATCGTTGTTAATACGGCTGGACTATATTGACTTGATCAACATGGTAACAATTTTGTAGAGAAAAAATAATTTTAAGAGAATTAGCTGTGTCAGTACTACCGCATGGCTACACCACAAAAAGCTCTTGGATGAAGGACGCTGCATGTTTTTTTAAACAATTCCTCCAAGTAGAACAAAACTGCAGTTATACAAAGTTATGATAATTATAATAGATAATTATATAATTGTAATAGATTAGGAAGGAAATTTCGTATTTTGGTTTGGCGCGCAATTTAATTCGACGCTTAATTTCACCCAATCAGGATGACTTATCCTATTCAACCCGGAACTTCTTTTCCGGGCAGCAGAAATTGGGTAAGCTGCCAAACACAGTCTCTTTGGCTGAACAACGCCGTCCAGTGCAGACGTCCCACTAGCCGTTCTTCAATAGCAGCAGCAGCAGCAGCAGCATGGACACATGAGGGAACCTATCTAATTCATGGATTCCTTGCGCCTATCTTAGACCAAGGAGGTGCCCGTGGTGTAATGATTACCGTCCTAGGAAATGGACACAGCGACACGAGTTCAAATCCTGGCCGAGACTAATTGCATTTCACATAGCACTAATACCCTTGGGAAAGGTATGAATCCAATTATTCTCCCTCCAGCTATGGGTAAATAGTAGGGCAGACTAGGTTCTTCAGCTTTGGTGAGGCAACTAGTCTAGGAGAAGGAAAACTCTGAATTCAAACCTGTTAAACTCCGCTTAAAAATTGACCTTGCGTCACATCCTACCCGAGCGGAGAGGTTGGTAAATATGCTCAGACCAAGGAATCTCAGTTGAATATGAATTAGATACATTCAATACGCCACCACAGGAACAACTTTATGTCACCCCCAAAATTTGGCTTTGTCCATGCGATGCCTTATTCCGCTCTCGACACCTAGCTCTAATTTCACCTCTGGGCCACTTTAATTGAGACAAAGCACGCCTCTCCCCAAATCAAAAGACACACAAAACTCACGGTGACTCCAAAGTTCATTTCCTCCAACGGCAAACATGGCTTTCTTTAAACTACGGCGAACACAATCCCTCGCACGTCCCACGATACGCGCTGCTTTCTCAACTCTATCATATCTTCATTTCGTTTCTTACTCACAACCTTTCCTACGAGACTTGCAGCACAAAAGCAAACTAAATATTCCATGCTGCAAATAAAAACTATTCCTAAAAACATTTCGATTTCGACATCTTGAACCTTCACCTTTATATACCTAACAACAAATAGCGAGGGACGTACACACTTAGCGAGGAAACAACTCAACGTAAACACACACCTACGTTACAACCTATTCTTGCCCAACAATAACAACAACAAATATTAACTTCCGCCCACGAGTCTAATTATATAATTATAATAGATATTAATTTTACAAATAGTATGTTTATCTGTAGCTCTACAAATGGTCGCTTAAATAAGTTTTTTTAGGGAAAATAACATTAGTAGCAACAAGTTAAGCAAAAAACAAAACAAAACAAAAAACAAAAAAAAAAACAACATCCTGCTAATTTTTTTCCTGTAACATTTTTCTATTAGTATTTTTTTTCAATCTATTTATTGTTTGTATCTAATATATTTCCTTGTTTGTATTTAATTTATTTGTTTCTTATTTATATCTGTTTTTATTTATTTATTTATTTATTTATCATTTACTTATAATTTGTTTGTTTATTTATTGTTTGTTTGTTTGTTCCCGAATTTATGACACAGTTGTTGATGTATCTGAGTAAATATCACTTAATAATTACGATATTGTAACTTTACAGAATAATTATTAAAACTAAAATTAAAAAAAAAACATGCAAATTAGAACGATGCTGGTTATGATTTAAAAAAGTTGTTTACAAATATGAAACAATTAAAGTAATGAACGAATTTCATTCTTTAAAATTTAATGAAACGTAACGTGATGTTAATTTATTTACTTTAACACAGCATTCAGCAACAAATTTTTTCCCTATTAACTTTTTAAAAAAATGCATAAAGTTCATTATAACATTTTAAATAAATAAAGTTCAGTATAAAATCCAACTCTGTTTCTTTTATCTTAAATATATTTTAAAAAGGTTTTCTAAATTTATTTTTAGTAAACAATTATCGACATTATATTATGATTACCGTTTGTCTCACTAACCGCACAGACTATCTTTGTGATTTCTCGTTACAATCGAGCAAGCTTTTTTTTATTGGCAGTCTCGGCTGGTCACAAAGAAATTTTATCCCTGTGGTTAGCCAGAATGAAAATCGGATGTTATGAACGATAGGAAAATATAATTCAGGTGAAAAAAGAATAATCAAATATGAAGTAAAGAAATTGGTAATAGCTTCTTTGGGGCGTGTTGCAGGACCTATCGCACTAACAAAGGCTGGCTTTTATATGTTGGTCGAATTTGAGTACCATAATTAACGCTAATATTAAAAAAAAATCATTCGGACTCATTTGTAATGGAGAAAATGTAGTATGATTAAATATTTCCTCGTATAGATTAAATGCACGAACAATTCACGACGAATCAGCAACAACATATTTTATTGACTGAGCAAACTTTATAGAATGAATAGAAGAACGATATTATATAACAGAAAGAACTTATGAAGAATTGTATGTAGGAATGTGCTTTTATGGTTAAAAGTCTTCAGCGTACGTACGTTTAAGAGAATTAGAAGTTTTTGTCCAAAGACTTACATGTTTAACAAATGTATTGTTTAATGCTGTCATGTGCAATGCGACAGGAGGTTAAAGGTAGCGAAAAGACCCGTTTGTACGCTTGGCCATGCAGCCAAAAACTTGCGTGTGTGCCATGGAGGTAGAAAGAGGTTTGAGGAGTTCGTCCTCTGAATCTATATGCAAATTTGACCATGCCACCTAGTGTCAATTAACGGAACTATTTGGTATACAAAGCAGGTAATCTCCACAATTGATTACTAAACGTCATGAGAAATGGATTCAGTGACCCAAGTTGAAGATCCTGAATGAAGCTGTTTTCGTTTTATTTCGTGCTAATGCCCTCGGAAAAAATCATGCATCCACCTTTACTGCCTCTCTAGCGAGGGTTAAATTGTACGATAGACCGGGGTCTTTAGCTTTAGTACAGCAACCATTATTGGAGGAGAAGGAGGAGGAGGAGGAGGAGGAGGAATACTCTGAATTCAAACCAGCTGTTCTCCGCTTAACGTTGGGTCACATTAAACAAGAGTTGTATCCAACCCGTAACGGAGAGCTTGAGTAAATACATATATTTGGCATGATGGCCTGTCCTAGGACGTCCTTTTGCCGAACATTGTCTTTCTAGGAGAGAAGAAGGTGAAAGTCCTACGGCGGTGGAAAAAAATGTACACTAAGGAAAACTGAATTTAATTATTCGGAAAAATGAAAAAAAAAACTATTAGTTTTTATCAACTATAAGAAGACAGAAGTCTTTGTCCTGTTTAGCCGTAAACCTTTTCCTGTTCGTTGGAGAGTCTTCTCTAATACGAATAAAAATTCTTATGCATTTAGTTCAAGGAAAAGTAGAAGTGACTCTAAATGGCCATTTTTCCTTGAACTAAATTCATTTTATTACAATTGGTAAGTCTCATGTGAGTATCAACGAACTACTAACGTCTCATGTTGCAGTGTCGATGGAATAAACATATTTCTGAATGTTGAAATATGTAGATTTTTGTCAATATACTTGAGACCGTTACAATTATCGTTGTAATAAATAGACTCAGCCAAACAAGTTCAAACTTTGGACGAAAGTGCTTGCATTTCACTTCATCTTTATGAAAGGTAAGACTCCTTTTGTTTCCCCTCCCACCACAGCTACGGCTAAATTGTAGGACAGAAGGGTTTTTACACAGACTACTTCGACATTGTAGCTGGAGTACTACAAGGAGACGCACTTGCCCCATACCTCTTTATCATCTATATAGACTACGTGCTTAGAACATTGATAATTAAAATCAAAGAAAATGGTTTCGAATTGACAAAGAAAAGAAGCAGAAGGTACCCCGCAAAAACAATTACCTATTACGCCGATGACATAGCGATTCTGGCAAATGCACCCGCCCAAGCCGAAACCCTACGGCATAGTCTGGAACGAGCTACCGCAGGCATTGGCCTCCATATCAATGCATACAAAACGGAATATAAGTGCTTTAATCAAACAGGCGACATTTCCACACTAAACGGTAGCTCTCTGAAACTAGTAGACAAGTTCACCTACCTAGGAAGCAGTGTCTCATCGACCGAGACAGACATCGACAAGCAACTAACAAAGGTATGGAAAGCTATCAATAGCCTATCAATCATATGGAAATCAGACCTGACCGATAAAATGAAACGCAGTTTCTTCCAAGCAGCGGTCGTGTCGATACTGCCGTATGGATGCACGACATGGACGCTAAGAAAACGGCTGGAGGAAAAGCTTGACGGCAACTACACAAGAATGTTGCGAGCAATATTGAACAGGTCCTGGATGCAACATCCCACAAAGCAGCAGCTGTACGGCCACCTACCACCCATCACAAAAGTATCAAAGTTAGACGAACCAGACATGCGGGACACTGCTGGAGAAGTAGAGACGAGCTCATAAGTGATGTAGTCCTATGAACCCCCTTCACATGGCCGTGCAAAAACAGGGCGGCCAGCTCGAACCTACATACAGCAGCTCTGTGAGGATACGAGGTGTAGCCATGAGGACCTGCCAGAAGCGATGAGCGATTGGGAGGGGTGGCGAGAGAGGGTCAGGGATATCCGTGCTGATAACACGACAAGATGATGATGATGAGATGATGAAAACAGATTGTCTAGGAAGGAGAAATATCTGGATAAAAACTAACTGTACTCTACTTAAAAAGTATCACGCCTTACTCATGAAAGAATTCACCTTGGGTAGTATAATGATTAAAAAGCTTGACCAGCATGAGTGAGTTTGATTCTCACTGGGTGCCGCATCCATTCGGCCATGTACCACATCTAAGCAAAAAGCATAGTAAATTACTGCTCATGATAGAGGGATTCGGTAAATACATTTACAGTTTCTAGCGACATTAAACATTACTCAGACTAATTAATTATTACTTTATAAATTATCAATTAATAATTTTAATTAATAAATTGTTAATTGATACAATAATTAATACAATAATTTCAATATTTTACTTTGCCCAGTCGGCTGGGGCTGTAGAATACATCGACTGCACCTCTGCCGAGGTGTAAAACCATCTCCTCCCAACAAGTGTCCTAGATATAACACTAAACAATCTTACGGTGAAGTTCCAGTAATGCTGGAGCTTTGGGGAATGCGGAGTACTCCGTCATTGCCATAGCTCCTAGGTCCACTCGGACCCGGAGTGGTTGCATCCAATGAGGTCCTATCTATGGGTTAAATAGAACTAAACTGCGTACTTATGCTAAACTGAATTGTCTGAAATAGAACCGTTTTTGTACGCTAAACTGGATTGTTTGAAATAGAACTATTAATATGAACAAAAATGGATTTGGCATTAATAATTTACAATGGTTGATGTGTCATAAAACCAAACCAAACCAAACCAAACCAAAGCAACCTTTGTAAGGCACAAGAATTTAAGTTTCTTGAAGTAAAATATTATACGAAAATCTAAATACTAATTAAACTAAATAAAAACACATATAAAAAGATTACATTTATTTTTATTTTAATCATTTGATTAAATATCATTTAATATTATTCAAAATTAAATCATATCGTTAAACTTATTTGAAAAAAATGGGGGTATAATCGAATAATAAAATTGCTTGGACACTAGCTTTTCCCATCACTCCCGGCTTTCAATGCTAAACTTTTATCATTTGATATTTTAACCAAATTAGACAGGAAATGCAAATATCTATTAAAATCAAATTTTTAACATCAATACGCAAATTAGCCTTGCTATTCACGCTGTAAATTGCTTTGTGGTTGTATATATAAATGCAATTTCATGTGATTAGTACGTTGATAAAGCCAATATCTGGTTTTTCGCCCCGGCTTTTTAGCTGGGCCGTCTGGCATTCGTGCCCGGCGGGCATTGAAATCAATGGCAGAATCGAGCCCGAAAGGCTTCAGCTGGGCCACCTTCGGGTGGGCTTGCTGCTTCATTGACACCTTTGTCCCCCTTGTCATCATCATCATCATGTCGCGCCGTCTGCGCGGATATCCCTGACCGTCTCTCGCCATTTCTCCCTATCACTCATCGCCTCCGGCAGGTCTTCAGGATTACAACCCGTGTCCTCACATAGCTGCTGTATGTAAGTTCGTGCTGGTCGTCCCACACTTGCACATCCATGAGTGGGGGTCCACAGGAGTACATCGCTTGTATAGCACTGAATCTAGCTGTCCAGTTTAAGCTATAATCAGGCATACGTGCCTTGGCCCAGGTTTGGGCCAAAGTCCAGCTAGGCTCATCAGGCCCATATTGCACTTCGTGGGTCGATGACCAGCCAAGTCCAGCAGTGTTCGAGCCTCGGCTCGTGCCCGACCATCCCTTCCCCTAAATCCCCACTATAATTGACCTTCGGGTCATCGACCTTATGTCAATTCCTGTCTGATAGGAGGCAGAGACAAATATCAGATAAAGCTACATTATTAATAATACAAAACAATTTCATGAATAATTGCGATTTAAGTTTAAATAAATTCATGGAGAATGCCACTAAATATGTAAGGAAATTGTGACGTTGGTTGTGACGTTGTTTTGATTACAGACAGACTGACACATAATCTCCATTATAATACAATATAGCTGTCATTTTTTTTACGCTCCGGGTAAACTAACGAACAATAAATACATTTACACACAGCCGACTGATATGCGTTTAAGTGTATTTTCTTTTTGTGTCTGATTGACTTGTGAAATTGCACTTAAAAACTTCAAAACAATTTTACTCACCTTGTGCGATAAGGGTATGAAACACGCAATAAAATAAATTGTCATTGAATTTAACACAGGGATCAATTCAAAGTAAAGGCAATTCTGTCAATTTTTTTCACACTTTGATGCCGATTATTGCGTGTCCAAGCAAGTAAATCGAGCTTCGACTTTTGAAAAAGTAATTCATAGGCCTTGCAATTAAAGCACAATAAATTTTCACCCTTGCTCCGTACAAGTCGTAATTTACTAAGCTTTTTTTTTGTTGTTGTTTAGATGAAGCAAAATGCGGGGGTGTCTTCGGGGTGTCATGGTTAAAACGATGGACTGCGGAATCGTTGTAAACGAGTTCGTACTCCAGTCACGCTATAACGTTCACTTTCGGACAAATACTCTTGGGAAAGGTATGAACACCCTTATCCTCCCAGCTATATGTTAAATAGTGCCACTACTGTTCTTCTTGGAGAATAGCCTTGGCATTAAATAACCTACTAAGGTTGATATGCCATTAAAACAAAGAAACCAAACCAATCATAGGCCTTGCAATTAAAGCACAATAAATCTTTGCCCTTGCTCTGTACAAGTCGTAATTTACTAAGCTTTTTTTTGTTGTTGTTTAGATGAAGCACGATGGGGGGGGTGTCTTCGTGGTGTAATGGTTAAAGTGATCGACTGCGGAATTGTAGTAAGAGAATTCGTACTCCAGTCGCGCTATTACGTTCACTTTCGGACAAATACTCTTGGAAGGTATGAACCCCGTTATCCTCGCAGTTATGGGTGAAATAGTACCACAACGGTTCTTCTAGGAGAATGGCTTTGGCATTAAATAACCTACAAAGGTTGATATGCCAGTAAAACAAAGAAACCAAACCAATCTTTTCCTTTTGTGTCTCAGATTTCCAGATAATTCTATATGTCGCATTCTCTCGAATTGATTCTGGTTTGCGCATATACCATTTGGTAGTATGGTCAAATTGTAATCTCTTGCACAATATACCCAGTTAGACCTATAACTGCTGTTAGACCTATAACTCCTACACATACAGTAGACTTGGGGTCGGCTAAAAAAACCCAGTTAGACCTATAACTGCTGTTAGACCTATAACTGCTACACATACAGTAGACTTGGGGTCGGCTAAAATATACCCAGTTAGACCTATAACTGCTGTTAGACCTATAACTGCTACACATACAGTAGACTTGGGGTCGGCTAAAATATACCCAGTTAGACCTATAACTGCTGTTAGACCTATAACTGCTACACATACAGTAGACTTGGGGTCGGCTAAAAAAAACCAGTTAGACCTATAACTGCTGTTAGACCTATAACTGCTACACATACAGTAGACTTGGGGTCGGCTAAAATATACCCAGTTAGACCTATAACTGCTGTTAGACCTATAACTGCTACACATACAGTAGACTTGGGGTCGGCTAAAATATACCCAGTTAGACTTATAACTGCTGTTAGACCTATAACTCCTACACATACAGTAGACTTGGGGTCGGCTAAAATATACCCAGTAAGACCTATAACTGCTACACATACAGTAGACTTGGGCTCGGCTAAAACATACCCAGTTGGCCTAAATGGGGATCGACTCAGATAATCTGAGTCAAAAGCATATGATAAATTTATTCATGTGAACAAGTAAATACTTTTAGAATTGCAGTTCTGTATATTTGAATCAAAGTTTTGTCAATATTTTATTTATATCATACATCTTCATTGATGCATCGGGATGGGTCATCAGTGATGTTTCCTTTGGTTTCATGGGGGGTTTCGTGTCTGGTCACATCAGACCTCCTCACCCAAATGACCCAGTTGGCATCGATCTAACTCCAACTCCCATCCCGACAGCTAACCTGCGCATCCGCATAAAGAAAAAAAAATGACCACAGAAATGACTCTATATATAATTTTGCAACAGCCAATCAGAGCTAAGCTCTTCTGATGACTTCTAAATCTTTCCTTTAAAAATCGGGAGGCCACTTTACTCTTGCTAATCGGCGACAATGACGTCATTATTCGGCTACTTGTTCACTCCGGTGTGTATTTCTTCTTTTTTCTTTCTTTTACTCCCTTTTTTTTACTTACAGAAAAAAAAATCTGTACACAAATATAAAATTGCGATTAAAACAACAAACTCCTATATAAAATTGACATACGTTTAGTTTTTGTTTTAAAACATCCTGTTATATTCTCATGTGCCGTATCATAACGACACAATAATAATTTCAGACATAGGAAGACTTTAACAAAATATTTACCTCTCACTTTATTGCAAAGGTTCGAAAAGGGTTACTCAAGGTTTGCGTGTGAGAGGGAGCTGGAGACCGAACATAAACTGTAATATTTTGACCCCCACTCTTATGGCCGTCAACGTTGTGTCTTTCTCGTTATCCTGATGATCAACCGGAGGCCCTGGGGTCCACTCTGCTGGGTGCTGGCTTTCTTTACTGCATCTTATCAGCAACTTCTCTGGTCCCCAAACTCCATCGGGGTTCCCGAGGGCCCCCTCGGCCGTGTGTGGCTTTCCTTACCACATCTCGTCTATAACTCCGTCTCCAGCTCTAACTACAACGGCCACTGGAACTGTCTTGACTTCTGTCTTGACTGAGTTATATCATAATTCAACGCCCACTCGATCGCCCACTCGATCTTTGAAATCGCATGTTTGATCGTCATCAAGCGGAAATAACTGTCATGCAGTTCACAGGTCACTCTCTTCCGGTGCGCCAGTCTATGAGTGTACCATGGGAATTTTTTACCTCGTCCCATTTCATCAGTCAATTTCCGCCCACGCGATTTCCTCTCATAACTGCCATTAGAATGTGTCACTTCCTTCCGGTGCATCACCTTGGAATGGCATTTTTGGCCGGGTCAAAGGCCAAAATACAACAATCCTTCGAGTAAAGTTTATTAAAAGATTTGTGCTATATAAAACAGTAGTAATAATAATGTGTATATAATCAGTAAATCTTATTAAACTCTCTTTACTCCAGAAGTGTATAGTAATTTAGGAAGCTCTTTGCTTCGATGAAGCACAAGGCTGTATGAATGGGGCACCCAATGAGACTCGAATTCACTCTTGCAGGTTTGCTAGTCAAGCTTGCTAACCATTATAAGAGCCGAGGTACTCTTACTCCAGAAGTGTATAGTATGCGTAATTTTTCTCTGAAATCAGAATTACGTCAGCCATATATGAAACGTAAATTTTACACAGAGCTTATTCTCAAAAATTCACTATTTATTGAGGTATCACGAGATTGTGCAGATAAACAACACATGGTTGGTTGGTTGGTTGTTTTTATGGCATATCAACTTTTGTAGGTTATTTAATGCCAAATCTATTTTTATACAAATAATCAGTTCTATTTCAAACAATTCAGTTTAGCACAAGTACACAGTTTAATCGTCAAAAACATTTCTGTTTCAAGCTATTCAGTTTAGTCAAACAGTTCTAATTAAAACAACTCAGTTTAGTATAATTATGATATTTGTCCACACACAGATTAATGTCAAAACACTTCTATTTCAAACAATCAAGTTTAGTGCAAGTACAGTATCAATGTCAAAACAGTTCAATTTCAAGTAATTCAGTTTAGCATAAGTACTCAGTTTAGTTCTATTCGTCCCATAGATAGGAACCTATTAGGTACAACCACTCCGGGCCAAAGTGGACCTGGGAGTGATGGCAATGAAGGGGTACTCTGCATTCCCCAAAGCTCCAACATTACTGGACCTCACAAGATTGTTTAGTGTCATATCATGGACACGCGTTGGCGGGGGGAAGGGGGCTTGACCCTCTGCAGAGAAGCTGTCGGTGTAGTCTACAGCCCAAGCCGACTGGGCAAGTTAAACAACATAGTTGTCTGACCGGCTGCCTGCGGGCTGTGAAGTTCCAGTTAGTTGTTATAGTCGGAGCTTCAGCTCTTGGAAACGTTGTATGATATAACGTTAATATTATATTTTAATTACATTACAGTTTTATCATTTCGTATTAATCTTTGTGTTAATTTACTAAATACGTTCGTCAAGGTCAGCTTTAAGTTGGAAATGTTTGTAATCAGTCTGCTACGGTAAGTGGTGTATTGTCTTTAAAAAAATGATCGTTTCTGAGTGGGGGGCGGCGATAATACTAGTTCGCCGTTTTACGAGCAGAGTATCTTAACTCCCAACTTTGCTTCTCGTTCGTCCGGTCCGTTCTTTTCTCTCTTCTCCCCCCAATTACTCGCTTGCTCACTGGTGTCATTTATTTCTGAAAAGTACAAAGAGTATGACTTTCAGTGGGCACAAGGCCCAAAAAATCTTTGGGGGGAAGGGAAGGGGGCGAAAACAGTATTTTTCTATGTAGCCCTAGCTAGTCACTCTCATCGTCAACAATCATTCTTTTTTCCAATCATTCAATACAATAAGTTCATTTATCCACCAACCATGCCGCAATCACCAAAAGACCTCATTCCCTCCTTGAAAACCCTACTTAAAACCCGATGAAATGAAATGGCATATATACAGCGAGTGAAAGGATGATGAGGGATTGGAGAAAAGGCCCCAGAGTAAACAAAACATAAGCCCGGTTTCTTGCTCACTGGTATCAGTTCGTTGTATTTGTCTCCGAGTCTACTTTTATGCAACAAAAATTTGCATACGATGTAGGCTGAGTCTCTATATATTCCGCTGACTATAATTCTTGATTTTCGCCAGCATCAAATTTAAGGTAAGTCTTCTTATTTCTCTGTTCTACACGCCAAACAAAGTCTTGCCCTCTTAGAGGTCTACGCAGACTTTCTCAAAACCTATGTATGGCACTAGAGCTTGGTGTCTAGTTCAAGCCATAACCCGGCATACGTGCCCGGACCCACATTTGGGTTCGTGAAACTGCTTTCCTCATCAGGCTCACATTGCACTAAGTGAGCGGCATAGACCAGCAGGGTTCGAGTCTTGGCTCGTTCCCAACCTTCCCCTCCCCTTTATCCCCACTTTAATCGGTCTTTGGGCTTTTGACCATGTGTCAAGTCGTGTCTGGTGGGAGGCAGCGACAAATAAACAAAGTCTTGCCCACTTTCTGCTGGAATTTCCATTTGACTCGTTCACTGTCATACGTATATCGACTGTTAGGAGTACTTTCCCACTGGCTGACCACCCTGTCATGAAGCTTTGGATTTTAGTCCAGATGTATATGTCGGCTGCAAGTTTTATAGAATTTTTTTCAGGCTTAAAAATCCACTATTACTTTCCAATTTATCGTATTTTAACCTTTTTATTTTCCTTTTTAATCGAAATTTACTTTCCAATTAGACATTTCTATACATCTTCTCATAGCCCAGTCGGCTGGGGGTGGCTGCAGAATACACCGTCTGCATCTCTGCAGAAGGGGAAAGACCCACCCCCTAGCGAGTGTCCTGGATATGCTACTAAACAATCTGATAATGAGCCTCCAGTGTTGGAGCTTTGGCGAATATGGAGTATACTTTCATTGCCATTACTCCCTGATCCACTCTGCTTCGGAGTGGTAGCACCTGACAGGGTTCCTCTATGGGTCAAATAGAACAGTTTGACATTTAAATTGTGTGCAAACAAGTGACTTATGTTAAATCGAATTGTTAGAAAAAGAACAGTTTCATCATTTAATTGTGTGTAAACAAATGACTGATGTTTAATTGAATTGTTAGTGATACATAGCAATATTTGAAACCATTCAACTGTGTGCAAATGAATGAGTAATGTTGAATTGAATTGGTAAAAATAGACTTCTTTGATCATTTAATTGTGTATCAGCAAATGACGGTTTAAGTAAATTGTTAGTGATACATAGAAATACTTGAAACCAATTAACTGTGTGCAAACAAATGATGGATTGTAAATAGAATTATTCATGTTAAATAGAAACACTTTAAACCATTTAATTGTGTGCAAAAAGTGAGCTCAGGCTCATTTCAAAATGCTGTCTACAAAATTTGTTTACACGTCATTTGATATATATTTATAAGATGAATATATTTGAATTATCATGACTGGAACATCCGGCAAACACCAGCATGCGACATACAGAACACTGAAAAACTGTTTCGACCTTTTTGGGTCTCATCAACAGTGCGTACCGTGATCTCCATCACTGGGGATCGAACCAACAACCGCAGAAGCCGAAACTCTACCACCGGTTCATATCACACCTAAAAGGATATTACATTAAATAACCGACAATGGTTTACATGCCAGAAAACCCAACCAAACCAAATATTTTCTAATACATTAAACACATTATGACTTGTAGTATACGAAGATAAGCTGCAAAGTTAATAGGCTGATCAAGTTACTCTCATGGAATGTGACTAAATGATTTTTATCTTTAACATACGAGGATCATTAAATAAGTTTCTTGACCTTCACATGGGCACTTTTATTGATAGTACACATATGAAACTCTAATCCCCTACGAAGTAATCTCCTCCAGTTGCAAGGCACTTGTACCGTTCCAAAAACTTCTTGAAGGCCCCATGGAAGTCCTCTTGTGTGAGCGTGTCAATGACCTTCGTCACAACCTCTTTTATCTCTTCAATTATCTCATAACGACAGACTCTGAGCTTAGGGAATAGCCAAAAGTCACAGGGACCAAGGTCTTGACTATAGGGAGGGTGAGGACGTGTCTTAATGCACATCTTGGTCAAATATTCTGTTGCAAGGATGGAGTTGAGGACTGGTGCGTTGTCCTGGTGGAAATGCCACTGACCCGATTTGAAGAGTGCTGGCCTCTTCCGACGGAATCTCTTCCTGAACTCCCTTAAAACCTCAACATAGTAACCCTAACCCTAAGCCTTTGGCCAATCAACTCTGGTGTATTGACTTCCTTACTCCTCTCACACCTCTCATAATCCCTCACAGACTCCCTGCCTTCCTTGAATCTCTTATGCCACTCAAAAACTCATGCTCGATTCATGCAAGATGCTCAAAAAACAGTCTGAAGCATTCCATGCGTTTCTGTGGTATTTTTCCAAGTTTAAAACAGAATTTTATTGCATATTGTTCTTCTAAAGTGTCCTCATGTCCAGATTGCATTTTTGAAATTTACCAACTGTGACAATCAGGCTTTAGTAGAGTGTATTCCAATTGCTGCTGTAGCTGTTCATTTGAAGCTGAAATCATAAAAACTGGTCAGTCATCTCATAAGATGTATAGCAATAACATAGTGAATTTTCAAGAGTCTACGACAATTTTAAATGCATGTACACAAAAAGTCTGGAAACTTATTGAGTGCACCACGTACTTTCTCTTGAGGTTCACACACGTCTTCTATTGGTGCTGCAGTGCTTGGATCCCATTACAAACAAAATTCGATAACAGCAGATATGACGTCATCATATGAACTTTTCAGCCAATGAACTTCTCAATCCACGTTCGTATAATAGGATATGATATGATAAAAGAAGATCAAAAAGCTGGTTGGTTGGTTGTTTTTTGTTTTTGTTTTACGGTGTATCAACCCTTTTGGTGTCATTTAACGCCGAATTGAATTTCAAACAATTCGGTTTAGTATAAGTATAGTTTCTGTTGACAAACTGTTAAACGCCAAAACAGTTCTATTTCAAACAATTCAGTTTAGCATAAGTACACAGTTTCAATGTCAAAAACAATTCTATTTCAAACAGTTCCGGCCCAGAGTGGACTTGGAAGCGATGTCAGTGAAGGGGTATTCCTCATTCTCCAAAGCCCCAGCATTACTGGAATCTCATCATCAGATTGTTGAGTGTCAAATCCAGGATACTCTTTGGCGGGTGTCTTACCCCTCTGCAGATATGCAGTCGGTGTATTCTACAGTCCCAGCGACTGGGTAAGATAAAAAGGAAATGATAAAAGTCCATGAAAAGTGCTCAATACTTTTAGCAAGACTAAAACTAAAAAATATCCTAATTATGTACTTTTAAAATCCGTTACTTAAAGTTTCACGTTGATCCCACAATAACCACCCGGAAATAGGAGAAAAAAGCGGTTAATCCATCGTATTTAAGTTTTGGATAGATTTGCCACATGGTATTATGTCTGTTCATGTGACACAGACTTACGAAAAAATTATGAAGGTGATTTAGTCAATTTTTTTCGTTGATACTATTTACCAACCCCTCCGCTCGGGCAGGATATGACACAAGGTCAGTTTTTAAGCGGAGTTTAACAGGTTTGAATTCAGAGTTTTCCTTCTCCTAGACTAGTTGCCTAACCAAGACTAAAAAACCTAGTCTGTCCTACTATTTACCCATAGCTGGAGGGAGAATAATTGGATTAGGGTATTAGTGCTATGTGAAATGCAATGAGTCTCGTCCAGGATTTGAACTCGTGTCGCCGTGTCCAATTCCTACGACGATAACGACTACACCACGGGCACCTCCCCTACACCACGTTGATACCGACTGTTGTCAACCCATGCAAGTAATTTGAGCGTCGACACTTAAAAAGTAATTCGTATACCGGGCAATTAAAATACAAATAAAAGCTTTTATTTTACTTTTATCTTTTTTGACCTGGGTTCAGTCCCAGGTCAAGTCATACCAAAGACTCAAAAAATGGTACTTGATGCCTCCTTGCCTAACACTCAGCATTATAAGGTACGGATCAAGGGTAAAGTGGAGCAATCCAGAGAAAGGAGTAGCGCCCTTCTTTACACTTTGGTGTAGTAGCTATTGAAAAGGGAGCCTTCGGGTCACCCTCGACTATGGTCGCCAACTTTACTTACATTACTTATACATCAAACACAATATTTCTTATATCATGGTACTTTTCTTTATTCTCTTTATTGTTTGGTTTGGTTTGGTTTTATGGCATATCAAACATTGTAAGTTATTTAATGCCAACATCGCTGACCACAATGTACATCCATTTTGTACTCGACCTCGTCCTTCTTCATTTTGGCCCAAATCACTTGACAAGTTTATCTTCTCATCGTCGTGGAAGTCTTTTGAATCATCGTTTCTAGCCTTCCGTATACCACTATAGGATATACATTTTTTCTAGTCTTAAAATAAGCAATAAAAACATACTTAAGAACATTCTAGAAATGTAGGATCAAAAGTGCATTAGCATTTAAGATACATTTTTATATTTTTCAACCAATCAGCGAAAAACATAGAAGAGAACATTCTAGAAAAATAGGATCGGAAGTCAACTAACAGAAAATATTTAGGCTCTAAAATAAAATAGTAAAATACAAATCTGATTGGTCAATAAATGTCTACGCGCCAAAATTTTAGGACGATTATTTGATCCACCTGTAGGATATAGATAACACAGAGTTAGGGAGCCCTTAACGAAGACTAAGACAACACCACAAGCCATTAAGCCAGTAAAGCAGTAGCCGAATACTCTGTCCGGCAAATTCCTTTCCTTCATCAACTAAAGTTCATGACCTAGCTTCAGATGGCCGCGAATCACATTCAAAAGAAAAACCCGACAAACTTTCTTTCATCAACGCGACACGCTGTCGCCACAATCATAAAACAAGACATGAACTTAATGTAAGTAAGAACGACTTATTTACGGACTCCGTTAACATACACACACCTTTAAACAAATTTATTTTCTTCTTGCCAAACTTTATTTTCCAAAAGGCCATTTACACATCATGTATTTTATTTGTTTTTATATTCTGGTATATGCATATTAAATTGTTTGTTGTTTAATGTTCGTTGTGTTCTATTCCATTTCTTTCCCGCAATTGTAAATTTTTGTGTTGTATTTGTGGTGGAAATAATTTAGAGAGCAATACCCGTAAAGTACGGATGCCCATCTACTGAAATAGCCAAATAACATACGACCCCCACACCACTCAGCATCTGCACATGTCCACCTATTGTCAACGAACCTTGCCTAAGTGTATGGCCAAACGAAACTACTGCCTTTGGTACTCCGTGATCACGTCCTTCACTCCGCTCCACTCTTGAATTACGTAAATTCGGATGTACTCACATAACGATGGTCCCATTTCCACGCAGAACCGAGGTGATTGTACATGTAAGGGTTCCATCAATGGCTCAAATAGGTCTGCTCAAAGTTTTACTAAGGATTATTATTATTGCTTATTTAAAACCATACAGCACTGTATAAAATATTTGTATTAGATAGAAATACTTGATAAATAGAAATACTTATGTTAAATACTACCGGACCATTGGTCTAATGAGTAGAGTGTTCACCAATAGACCCGGAGACCGGGGTTCAATCCCAGGTCGGGTCATACCAAAGACTCAAAAATGGTACTTGATGCCACCTTGCTTAACACTTAGCATTATAAGGTACGGATCAAGGTAAAGTGGAGCACTCCAGGGAATGGAGTAGCGCCCTCCCTTATTCCTCGGTGTGGTAGCTATTGAAAAGGGAGCCTTCTGGACAGTTACGACTAAGGTCGCCAACTTAAAAAGTACGACAGAAATGGGAGAGAAATCAGCTAATCAAACGTATTTAGGGTTTTAATAAATTTGTCACCTGACATGTTTGTTCCCGTGACAAAGTCGCTCGTAAAAAAATGATTGATTTTAGAAACCTGTACATTCTAAATATTGGTAAAAAAATCCTATTAAGTAATAATTACTTACCATAGTTCAGTTAATAGTATTAAATACATTTGTTAGGGAACTTTCTACATTTACGACTTTCTGAATATAAAGTTATAGATCTCGAATAAAATTGTGATCGGTATTTTTTTCGAAGTTTCATGGCCGACTGGTTTCAGTTAAGATTGCGATCGAAGCCTGCTAAGAGAGAGAGAGAGAGAGAGAGAGAGAGAGAGAGAGAGAGAGAGAGAGAGAGAGAGAGAGAGAGAGAGAGAGTTAACATTTACAAAACAAAAGAAAAGCGCTTAAAAATATGAGTAAATCGACTATATGCATTCAATACTGCAAATTATATTGATTATTCTTTCCCGAGACAAAACGAGAATTCATTAATAACTAAAATGAAAGCCGACTACGAGAATGTATCATTAAAAAAATAACTGCCGTTTCGTAGACATACGAGCAGACGATAACATGAACATTAACAACACCATTAAACGTCACAGAATTATTGATAAAATATCTGAAGTAAGAAGAGACAAATGAAGAAAAATGTAAGACAGTAAATAAAAAAGATGTTAAAAACAAAACAAAACAAAACAAAACAACAACAAAACAAAAAACAAACCAAAAAAACAAAAAACAAAACAAAACAACAACAGACCCCCTCACCTTAAAAAAACCCAACAGAAACAGAAGATAAAGTGTGTGCTTTTCTGAGTTGATTGGAAAGCTTTCTAACACTCAATTGTATGAAGCTAATTTTAAAAGATGGCGCCCTTTCCAGGATTCAGAAAAAATCCCCTTCAGTTCCCTATTGTGATCAAAGAATATCTTTATTTCATTGCTATAATTACTTACGTGAATTAATACTCCTTTCTTAAACTGGCGAGACTTAATATAATGAAGAAAAGGGCAGCTATTTGAGTGACACATGTCTTCTGAAGAAATTGGATGGTTCATCGGAAAACAGAAAAAAAAGTTGCGTTTTAGGCATGATACAAAGAAGTTGGTTGTTAAGTTTGGTTTGGTTTGGTTTTATGGCATATCAACCATTGTAGGTTATTTAATGCCAAATCCTCTTTATACATATATATTAGATATATAGGATTTTGTTTGGTTTTATGGCATATCAAGTATTGTTGGTTATTTAATACCAACATCTCTTTATTCATATATATATATATTAATTATATAGGATTCAGTTTGCTTTGGTTTATGGCACATCAACCATTGTAGGTTATTTAATGCCAACATCTCTTTATACACATATATTAATTATTTAGGATTTATTTTGATTGGGTTTTATGGTATATCAACCATTTTAGGTTATTTAATGCCAACATATCTTTATACTTATATATGAATTATATAGGATTTAGTTTGCTTTGGTTTCATGGCTCATCAACCATTGTAGGTTATCTAATGCCAACATCTCTTTATACATATATATTAAATATATAGGATTTAATTTGGTTTGGTTTTATGGCATATCAACCATAGTAGGTTATTTAATGCTAACATCTCTTTATACGTATATATATATATATATATTAATTATATAGGATTTAATTTGGTTTGGTTTTATGGTATATCAACCATTGTAGGTTATTGAATGCCAAATCCATTTTCATGCATATAAACAATTCTATTTAAAACAATTCAGTTTAGCATAAGTACGCAGTTTAAATGTCAAAAACAATTCTATTTTGAGCAATTCAGTTTAGCATGAGTACACAGTTTAGTTCTATTCAATCCATTGATAAGACTCTATCAGGTGCTTGCACTCCGGGCCAAAGTGGACCTGGAAGCGATGGCAATAAAGGGGTACTCTGCATTCCCAGAAGCTCCCACATTACTGTAGCGTCACCATTAGATTGTTTAATGTCATATCCTGGACACTCGTTGAGGAAGTCTTACTCCACTGCAGAGACGCAGTCGATGTATTCTGCGGCCAACGGGTTATTTAAGCGAGAAACCAGAGATGATTCTACAAAAAAGAAAGAGTTTAAAACCCGAGGAAGAATCTGGAACATTGTAGGGGTTTGTTTTTGCTCTTTTCCTTCTTCTTATACCCCGTTTTCGTTTGGAATCTTTGCTTGTGTGCCTACGTGGTTTCTTTGTTAGTTTTATTATCAAATTTCTTCTGCCAGCACCCTTTCGGATTATCAGGCAGGGATGACTCACTTTTTGAATAAAGACAAGGAGGTTTCTTTCCTTCTCGTTTTGAGGGTTTATTAATCTGGTCTTCATGGTATTATTACGTTGTATACCAGGAAAAGGAAATACGAGAACGCTAATTTATAAAAGTATAATCTCTTCCTTTTATTCATTACAGAAGATACGAAATACTTGGCGAAATAGTTGTGTGAGGAGAGAGAGTCGGGATAGACAGGGAACCACTAAGATTTACACCAAGTTGAGATACGATATCATCTGAGAACTTTTCTTCTTCACACTCCTTCCACAAGGCTGGCACAGCGCCGACTTAAAACATTTAATCACCTCTCTTCTTTCTAGAGACTGCTACAAGGTCAACTCAACTACAGAGGCATTCGTAAAGCACTCCTGTGATCATACTCGCTTTCGACATTAGCAAGTCTCGTACATTTCAGACTTTCTCTTGGGCCGTATGCCTCCCACCGGCCAGTGCCCAGAACGGTATGACGTCGAGTCTCGCTTTCTCTCTTTCTCTCTCTGCTCTGCTCTCTGCTCGTGGTCGAAATCTTCCATGGTTAAATATTTTTCAGACGCCCAAACATTTCGTGGTTAGTCTTCTTGTAATATAATGCCTGAGGGATTTCGTTTTATGCCTTCGGGTTTAGTTAGGCTGAGAACCTTTCGGCTCAGTCCATGGGTTACTTAGGTGCAACATTAACGTAGGTGTTCATGCACGCGCGGAGCGGACGTGTCACTCAGAGATGTCACAATAGCCCAGATGGGAAACGGGGCTACAGAGTGCAGGTGACGTCACGCACCGGAAGCGCGCAGAGGATTTTGGGGATTTTGAAAAAGTCAGTTTGTTGAGTTGAGTTGAGTCCTGCCTCGGGAGAAGACGGTTGACTTTCTCTTGCTCGCCGAAGCCAGGCCAGTGGCCTTGGGCAGGTGTCGCACGAGATGATGGGGGGCAGATGAAAAAGCCAGAATAGAAAGAATATGTATCTCTCTCCTTATGTCGAAGAACCTTTAAACTCAAAGGTAATAAAAAGTTTCGTACCCGAACTAAGAAGTCGTAAGTGTTTTCGTGTTTCGAGATTCCTATGTTCTATGTATATATGTTATGAACCTTATGTCGATTTCACGCATAGCCGTATCTGGCTATGGTACATTCTTTCCGGCATCCCACTCATGCAGTTCACGTGGCATTTCTGCTGTCTTTTGCTACCTTAACACATAGCTGCATCCTGTTTTTGATTTCCATGTAACTTACGCGGCCTGTCAAAGGTAAAAAGTGTAACAGTTATTGTTCTTCGTTTTACTGGAATTCGCCCCTACTCCAATTCTTAGTTTCAAAGGTCGGCCACTTCTATTGTCAGTGCTTGGCTTGGATAGTCTCAAAGCAATCTGGGGTTCCATGCTCCAAAACTTTTAAACAGCTGTATTTTGTTTTATGTTTTAAATAAATTGCATTGTCAGAAAGCAGTGTGGCTTTAAATAGCGGTTTTGTGTCAAGAAAGGTTTGGTACTCTACTTCTGAATCGTTTCGCAAAGGAATAAATTCTGTTAGAACTTTGTATACTTGTTACTTTGTTCGACCATTTCGGAGTATTTTGAATTGAATTTGAATAAAACGCTCAATCTTTTAAGGTGGTTTAGTGACGACTGAAATTGGTGGAAACGAACATTCGTTATTTTCACGACTTCGGTGAGTATCAGGTGACCCCGGCATCTCACAATCTAGTGTAATTAATTACCTTCAGATTATTCTAGAAAAATGTCAGACGCTGCAAGAGTAATATAGAGGGTATCGTCTGGCATCACTTTACCAAGATAATGTTTCGATGCATTTTGTCTAATGAAACCAATGCCAAGCACTTTTATTATGGGTTGGGAATGGAGCTTGTTGAAGTATTTATCTACGATGGCTAAACAGTCAAGACTTAGCAGAAATGGCAAGACACTGATTGTCCAGAATAGCACGCTGATACAATATCTACGGTAATGTTCAAAACAATTAGAGAAGAATGTGCAAACATTTATGGTGTAATGGTCACCGTCGTAAGCAATGGACACAGTGACCTGAGTTCAAATCCTGGATGCGGCTGTTTGGATTTCTCATATCGTTAATACCCTTATGAAAAAATATGAATGCAACTATTTTTTCCCTTCAGCAATGGGTAAATAATAGGGTAGACAGGGCTAATTTCATTTAGTTTAGACATAAACAATTGAGGAACAAAAAAAAAAAATGTTACATCGTATTTTTGTACATTGCCGCAGATAAAACAGAAATTTTCTTTGTTGTGCTATTCTGGACAGGCACAATAAAGACCAATAGATAAATATAAAAAATATTCTTTCAATGTTATGGCTAAACATTAATTTCTAAACAATGTCAGTTAGAATAGATATGAACAATAAATAGATCTTGAAGACTTGATAGTTCTAATAGACTGATATATATATATATATATATATATATATATATATATATATATATATAGAGAGAGAGAGAGAGAGAGAGAGAGAGAAGAACAGATTGAGATAGATAGATAGATACGTGTATATATATATATATATATATATATATATAGTGTGAGGAAGGAAGGAAGGAAGGAAGGAAGGAAGGAAGGGAGGGAGGAAAGGGAAGGAAATGTATGGAACAATGGAGAGAGAGAGACAGTGAACTGTTTTGGAGGAAAAGCAGAAGACGAAGAAATTGAAAAGAAAGAAAGAAAGAAAGAAAGGAAATGAAATGAGAGGAAAGCTACAGAACGGTGGAGAGAGAGTGGACTTTTTGGAGGAAAAGCAGAAGTCGAAGAAATTGATATAAAAGAAAAAAAGAAAGAAAAAAGAACGAAAGAAATGTATTGATAAACTATATAGTACTTATTAGTATTGAGTTCAAAAATTTGGTCTGGGGAAATTTTATGTCCGGATCTGAATATCAAGTATTACTTTATTTTCGATTACATTCTCCTCCACATGTTAAAAAAAGCAAACCCCACCCCAAACGCAAAAAACAAGCTATTTAAAATACTTATTACTTCAATGAGCATATTATCTTTAAACCGTGTTGTCCTAGCTTCATTTAACCATCAAAAGTTTTTTTCCTAATGTCGGAAATATTTATCTTGTTAGTTCAGAACTTGTTAGTTCAGAATAAAAAGAAATCTGAAAATAACATTATAGTGTTGCTGTAAAGACAAAGTGTACTTACAGGGAAAAAAAAATGCCTCCGTACACCAAATACAAAGTAATTATTTAATAAGGTTTGTTAAAAGTGGCACAAGGGTTCGTGGGTTACTTACAATACCTGCTGTTATGAAGTGGTCACCCATCTCAGAACGGAACTGGTTTATCGTTGCTTAACTTCAGAGATCTGAGAAGAAATTATTGCTTCGTTGAAGGCGTGATGGCTAAAGAGCTGTTCGAACCCTCGTCGCGCTATTATGTTCATTTTCGGGCGAATACCTTTGGGAAAGGCATGAACCCTCTTATTCCCCCAACTATGGGTTAAATCTATAAGGTTGACTTTCAAGCCCAGTCGGATGAGATTGTAAAACACCAACTGCATCTCTGCAGAGGGGTAACCAGTGTCCTCGATATGGCATTAGCCTTGGAGATTTAGGGAATGTGGAGTACCCTTTTATTGCCAACGCTGCCCGGTCCACTCTAACTCAGAGTGGTAGAACATGATAGGGTCCTATCTAGGGGTCAAATCACACAAACTATGAGTGACAACAAATGACTGGTGTTAAATTGTGACTGTTATACAGGAATAATTTAAACAATTTAACCGTGTGCAAAAGAGAGTTCAGGCTCTCATATATATATATATATATATATATATATATATATATATATATATATATATATATATATATAAAGGATTTACAATGGTTGATATGCTATAAAACCAAACCCAACCAAACCAATATTGACTTTGGTATTAAATAACCTAGTAAGGTTGATATGCCATTAAAACATGATAAATATAAGCATAGTTTAAAACATACCAAAACATACAGTCAAATTGGTTCTTGACATATCACCGAAGTTAAGCAAAGATGAGTCAGTATAGTTCCTTGGATGGGTGACTATTTACAAACATCGTGTTCTGTAATCAAACAACGGTGTACGTGTCAGACTATGCAATACTTAGATAGCTGATCACTTAGTAACAGCAGGTATTTTGCTCAGTCGGCTGGGGCTGTAGAATACACCGGCTGCACCTCTGCAGAGGGGTAAGACCCTCCACCAATGAGTGTCCTGGGATATGACACTAAACAATTTGATGGTAAGGTTTCAGTGATGCTGGAGCTTTGGGGAATGCAGAGCACCCCTTCATTGCCATTGCTCCCAGGTCCACTCTGGCCCGGATTGGTAGCACCTGATAGGGCCCTATCTATGGGTTACTAAACTGCATACTTATGCTAAACTGAATTGTTTGAATTAGAACTGTTTGACTAAACTGAATAGTTTCAAATAGCAATGTTTTTTACTATTGAACTGTACTTACATTTAAACAGCGTGCTTATGCTAAACCAAATTGTTTGAAATGGAACTGTTTTTGACATTGAAACTCTACTTACACTAAACTGAATTATTTGATATAGAACTGTTTTGACATTTGACCGTGTGTAAACAAAATCTGTACTTATACTAAACTGAATTGGCTTTAAACTGAATTATTTGAGTCAAAACTGTTTGAATAAACTGAATTGCTTGAAATAGAAATGTCTTTAACAATTAAACTGTGTACTCATGCTAAACTGAATTGTTTGAAATAGAACTGACTATTTTTCATAAAAATGGATTTGGCGTTAAATAATCTAGAAATGTTGATATGCCATAAAATCCAACCAACCAACAGCAAGTATTGTAAGCAAGACAAGTCCTATGTGCCAGATTAAGAAAAGTTTAGCAAAACGCAAATGTTGCATATGTTTTGTACGTGAAACAAAAATTCGGCCAATGCATTGTGTGATATTGGGAAGTGCAGTTTCTCTTGAAAAGTTAAAGTCGTCAGGAAAGAGGTGAACACCTGCATGAAAAGAAGGCGCGAATTTAGCCATTTCTGTCAACAGCTTTCAATGATGCATATTATGCAGGAAAGGATATTTATACTGATTTTCACTTCACTAATCTTCGTTTTTTGTTGCATTAAGATAATGCATTTGTTCACATCAAGTGCCTATCCTATATGCAATTACGAGGAGTTTCGAATAACATATTAGTTTTCTCAAAAGCAATTTCGCTAGCTGGAACACTCCTTCCCCATCTCTCCCCCCTCTCTCTCTCTCTCTATATATATATATATACATATATATATATAAATATATATATTTATAGATATATGTTTAAGTATATACATATGTATATATAAATACTTATATTCATACACATATATACATATATATGTATATTCATTTGTATGTATACGCATATATAAACGTATATACGTATATATGTATATATTTACATATATATGTGAGTATATTTATTGTACATACACACACACACACACTTATGCATACACGCACATATATTTAAAATACTGCACAAAGTATATGAAAAGATAATTGTATGTCATAAGTATATGAACAACAACACATCCACTTTTTTCTGTCATATATATATATATATATATATATATATATATGTATGTATGTATGTATACATATAATAATAATAATGATGAATAAATAAATATATATTAGACATATATATTTAATTTATGGAATATAGCCTGCGAATCCTGGGTTTCATGGAGTTTTTTTTTTTGCAAAACAACAATCATCGGGCGTACCATTATTATTATATAATATAATCTATCCTAGATATTGAGCACTCTCCATATCATATTGCACTTGGTTCGACACATACCCATAAAGTTATTTAGTGACAACCAACACTGTTATGATACATATATATATATATATATATATATATATATATATTTAATGCCATGGAAGTTGGTCGGCGACCCCTGGTTTTCATAAAGTTTTTACAAAACAACAATCATCAGGCAAATAACAAAATGAAATGAATCGAAAATCGAAAAATACTGTCAAAAAGCGTTCGGATTGTGTAAGAAATTTACATGTGCCTGTGTGTGTGTGCATATATATTTATATATATATATATACGAGGATCATTGAATAGGTTTCTAGACTTTTTTCGTATTGGCACTTTTATTGATAGTACACACATGAAACATTAGTCTCCTTCGAAGTAATATCCTCCAGCTGCAATGTACTTGTTGTACCGTTCCAACAACTTCTGAAAGGCCCCATGGAAGTCCTCTTGTGTGAGCGTGTCAAAGACCTTCGTCACAGCCTCTTTCATCTGCTCAATTGTTTCATAACGACAACTGAGCTTAGGGAATAACCAAAAGTCACAGGGAGCAAGGTATGGACTATAGGGAGGCTGGGGAACTGTATTGATGCCCATCTTGGTCATATAGTCTGTGACATGGATGGAGTTGTGGACTGGTGATTTGTCCTGGTGGAAATGCCACTGACTCGATTTCAAGAGTGCTGGCCTCTTCCGACAGAATATCTTCCTGAACTCCAGCTGTTTGACCAATCAACTCTGGTGTATTGACTTCCTTACTCCTCCCACACCTCTCATCATCCCTCACAGATTCTCTGCCTGCCTTGAATCTCTTATGTCCTTCAAAAACTAGTGCTCGATTCATGCAAGATGCTCCAAAAGCAGTCTGAAGCATTCCATATGTTTCTGAGGCATTTTTTCCAAGTTTAAAACAGAATCTTATAGCATATCGTTCTTCTAAATTGTCTTCACGTCCAGATTGCATGATTTTTTAAATTCACTAGCTGTGACAATCAGGCTTTAGTAGGGTGTATTTCAATTGCTGCTGTAGCTGTTCATTTGAACCTGAAATCATAAAAATTTCGTAATCATATTATGCTAACAACACCCCCAACGTTTGGTACATCTCGTGGTCCAATCTTAATTTCTCAACTCAGGGTCGGACCCCAACTTCTCCACATCATGGTCGGACCCCAACTTCTTAACACCATTGTCAGACCTCAACTGAATCTTTTTCAAAATCTTCCAAATTTTCAGCCCATCTCTACTGGGCATGACGTCATCCACACTCCTGCCTCATTTCCTGTCTGGGGTTTATTGTGACAATGGTGATTGTCATATCCTTTGCGTGCGAGCGTAAACTCTACCCTATGCTATGCACTTGGACTCTTTACCCGAATAGTTCAAAGCCCAACCAAGCTGAATGATAAAATATAATTAATGAAAAATGATTAAAATAAAAAATCATCACTTAATTATATTGCAGAGAGAATTAAGGGAATTCATACTGTTAGGATCGCATGGATATAGAGTGAACGGCAGTTGGTGACTCAGTTAGTGCCCGTGGTGTAATGGTTATCGTCGTTGGAAAAAGACACGGCGACACGAGTTCAAATCCTGGACGAGACTGATTGCATTTCACATAGCACTAATATCCTTGGGAAAGGTATGAATCTAATTATTCTCCCTCCAGCTAAGGGTAAATAGTAGGGCAGACTGGGTTCTTCAGCCTTGGTGGGGCAACTAGTCTAGGAGAAGGAAAACTCTGAATTCAAACCTGTTAAACTCCACTTAAAAAATTGACCTTGTGTCATATCGTGCCCGAGCGGAGGGTTGGTAAATATGGGCAGTTGGTGACTCAGTTTCTGGCCTATTCGTTCATTAGATCAAGTCTTGGTAGCTTGGTTTATTGATCTCATAGCCAGCAAAATGACCTTCCTCACGCTCGTTATCTTTGTGTCAACGCTATCCAAACTTAGATATACATACCGATACTGAGCACTCTTCATTTACAAACATGCAAAACTGCATATTATATATATATATATATATATATATAGGTTCCTTGGCATAATAATTAGTGTTCACCATTACCCCGGGAGAACAGGGTTTAATCGAGTCATACCAAAATACTAAAAAAATGGTACTTGTTGACTCCTTGCTTAATTCTCAACATTGTAAGCTACGGATCAAGGGTAAGTGATGAAATCCTGGAAAAGGAACAACACCCTTCCCTACTCCTCGGTGTAGTAGCTATTGAAAAGGTAGCCTTCGGGTCGCCCTTGTTTACGGTCGGCCAACCAACTTATATATATATAGTGACTGAGGAAGGAAAGATACTGCAATCAGAAAGGTTCTTCCTGGAATGAAACCTACACCAATTGCATAAGGTTGTCTAGGTACATCTGGTTATGTAAAAGAAAATATGGTAAAGTGGGTATATACTTGTAACTGCATCATTGTAAATTAAACCCGGAAAACAAATACCATATTGAGTGTCACGACAAAGTAAATTAGTCACATAATAGTCATGTGACTTAAATATTGAACTAGGAACAGATATTTATTCAGTTGAATTAAGCCGAGTTCAACGGACTTCATATGTGTCTACATAAGCTCCCATGATGATCAGACATGTAAAAGTCAAAGTCGTGTTTTATTTTATTTCATAGTTTAAATATCGTGATATTGCTCTGAATTCTGATGCTGAGAGCACTTTATTTTCTGATTTAGAAAGGTTTTAGCAGCCAACTATATATATATATATATATATATGGAAAAAAGTGAAAAAAGGGGATTAACCAAGCACTTTTTCTCATCTTGTCAGATTTACCAAAATCTACCACAACCGGACATTGAACTAATGGTTAGAGTGTTCGCCAATGGCCCGGGAGACCTGGGTTCAACCCCAGGTCGAATCATACCAAAGACTCTAAAAATGGTACTTGATGCTATCTTGCTTAACACTCAGCATTATAAGGTAAGGATCAAGGTAAAGTGGAGCAATCCAGGGAAAGGAGTAGCACCCTCCCTGGTGTGGTAGCTATCGAAAAGAGAGCCTTCGGGTCACCCTCGACTACGTTCTCCACCACCACCAACAACAATAAAGGTGCCCGTGGTGTAATGGTTATTGTCGTAGGAAATGGACACGGCGACACGAGTTCAAAGAAGGTCACTCAGACAGTGTTCTGGGGTATAAAATGTACCATATCTATTAATTTCCTAGCAAAAAAGTACAACTGTAAATTCGCCTTATTAATTGGGTGATGGTTGTGTATGCATATATACAAAAAATTCACACACCTTCACATACATATATATCATCATCATCATCATCATATCGTGCTGGTAGCACGGATATCCCTGAACCTCTCTCGCCACTCCTCCCTATCGTTCATCGCCCTAGGTAGGTCTTCAGGACAACATCCTGTATCCTCACATAGCTGCTGAATGTACGTTCGAGCTGGTCGCCCTGCTTTTGCGCGGCCATGTGTGGGGATCCATAAGAGTAAATCTCTTATGAGTTCATCTCTGCTTCTCCAGCAGTGTCCTGCATGTCTGGTTCGTCTAACTTGAATAGTTTTCGTGATAGGGGGCAGGTGGCCGTACAGTTGGTGTCTTGTGGGGTGTTGCTGCCAGGACTTGTTCAGGATTGCACGCAGCATTCTTGTGTAATTGCCATCTAGTTTCTTCTCCAGCCGTTTTGTTAGCGTCCATGTAGTGCAGCCATATAGCAGTATCGAGGGGACCGCTGCCTGGAAGAAACTGCGTTTCATTTTATCGGTCAGGTCTGATTTCCATATAATCGATAGCCTATTGATAGCTGTCCATGCTTTCTTTAGCCTCGTTTCGATGTCCTTTTTGGTTGATTCGACGCTGCTTCCTAGGTACGTGAATTTGTCTACTAGTTTAAGTGGGGTTCCTTCTAGAGTGGAGATGTCCCCCGTTTGGTTATAGCACATATATTCCGTTTTGTGTGCATTAACATAGAGGCCTATGCTTGCTGCTGCTCGTTCCAAACTATGCAGAAGAGTTTCGGCTTGGTCAGGTGTATTTGCCAGTATCGCTATGTCATCGGCGTAGTCGGAGTCGGTAATTGTTGTTGCGGGGTATCTTCTGCTTCTTTTCTTCGTCAGCTCGAAGCCATTCTCTTTGATTTTGTCAATCGATGTTCTAAGTACGTAGTCTAGACAAATGATAAAGAGGTACGGGGCCAGCGTGTCCCCTTGTAGTACTCCTGCTACAATGTCAAAGTATTCTGTGTCTCCATCCGGTGATCGTATTTTTACTTTAGTGTTTCTATAGAGAATCGTTATTGCCGCTACGGTTTCTTTAGGTATGCCGTACGCTAGTAGGATTTGTTCCATCTTTCCTCTGTGAATGGAGTCGAAAGCCTTGGTAAAGTCGACAAATATCAATGTCGCTTGTAGGTTCTTTGCCCGTACACCTTCAAGGATTCTGCGGATGGTTAATATTTGTGAGGTCGTGGATCTATTTCTTCGGAAGCCATTTTGGTTTTTTCTAAGTATGTTGTCGATTTTGGGTTCTATTCGGTTTCGTAGTAGGGCATTGTAGATTTTGGCAGCTATGGATGTAAGTGTAATGCCTCGGTAGTTTTTGGCTAATCCGAGGTCTCCCTTTTTAGGGAAGGGGAGTATGCATCCCTTCATCCATCTATCTATCGTACATATATATATATATACCATTAATAATGAATTGAATTATATATATATATATATATATATATGGTGGAACGATAAAAATGTCGCCTAAGAAAAGACGACATGATTCCATTTCCGTTTAATGAAAACCGGTTTTTTTTTTGTTGCAGACCATCTACTAGTTGGCCAGTTCTGTACAAATCTCAAGAGCGATAGGAGCCTTCTATCATGTCTGAAAGTGACACAATGTTCAACGAGCGAGATCGGAGATGCGCTGCTGTACAACTCATGCACTCTACCGATCCAGGTTATGACAACAGGACCATTGCCAACACCCTCAAAATGCAAATCTGGATTGCCACGAATAACAGGGACGTACCCAGGGTGATGAAAACAAAGTTTCCGGTTACTGTTATGGTCTTTTGTGTGGTTTCAAGTGAGGGTCGCATCATGCCACCTCACATCTTCGAAGTTGGCTTGAAAGTCAACACCAAAGTGTACCTGGATGTGCAGAAGAGTGTGGTGATCCCCTGGAGCAATCGGGTGGCCTGTGGCAGACCATGGGTGTGGCAGCAGAACTCGGTGCCGGCCCACATGTCCAAAGAGACCCAGGCTTGGCTTCAGAAGAGGAGTGCGACGACTTTCTACCCTTCTTTCACTGGTCCCCCCCCCCGACCTGAACCTGCTAGACTACTTCGTTTGGTCATACGTCGAGATCATCACTAACATGGCCTCCCACAACACCAAGCCAGCCTGATCGCCGCCATCCGCCGAGTATTGGCCGACCTCCCGCCGGCGCTTATGGAAAAGGCATGCTCCCAGTTCCGGATCCGTATCGAGGCGGTGATTGAGGCTAAAGGTGGTTACATTGAATAGATGTCAGCTCTACTACATAATCAAGTTACTTGAATTGATTTTTTCAATGAAAGTTTTAAAATAAAGCTGTAGTGATGTTTTCTTTAGGACGACAATTTTATCGTTCCACCCTGTAGATGTCAGCTCTACTACATAATCAAGTTAGCTGAATTGATTTTTTCAATAAAAGTTTTAAAATAAAGCAGTAGTGGTGTTTTCTTTAGGACGACAATTTTATCGTTCCACCCAGTATATATATACGTCTAATTCAATTCATTATTAATGGTTTATTTGCACGCAGTTAAAAAGTTTCAAATTTTGCTAATTTCTACACAACTCTATCGTTTCAAATGACTAGCAATAATATTTCTTTGTAAATGATTAAACAGTTCTATCTGACCCGTAGACGGGACTCTGACAGGTACTACCACGCCGGGTCAGAGCCGACTTTGGAGTAATAACAATGAAGAGTACTTCACATTCCTTCAAGGTCCAGGACTAAAACCTCACCATTTGATGATGTTTAGTGTCATACACTGAAAAATCATCGAAGTGTGTGTGTGTGTGTGTGTGTGTCTTGCCCCACTGTAGAGGTGCAGTCGGCGATTTCTACAGCCCCCAACCCGACCGATAGGTGGTCTAGTTAATTTGGATCCGCATCTTAAAATTTTATACAGTTGAAAGCAAAAAATGGTATGTAGGTAAGTTGGCGACCGTAGTCGAGGGTGACTCGAAGGCTACTACACCGAGGTGTAGGGGAGGGCGCTACTCCTTCCCCGGATTTCTCCACTTTACCCTTGATACGTACCTTATAATGCTGAGTATTAGGCAAGGAAGTATCAAGTACCATTTTTTAAGTCTTTGGTATTACTCGACCAGGGATTGAACCCTGAACTACTGGGTCATTGGCAAGCACTCTACCTACTAGACCAATGTTTCTTCCAAGCTAGGGCTGCGTGGATATTACTGAATGGTTGCACTAACTGAACTTTAGAGAAAAGATTATTTGGAAATACACAATGCTACGAGCTTTTTAAACAAGTCCTGGAAGCAACACTCCACAAAACAGCAGCTGTACAGCCACTTAACTCCCATCTTGCGAATAATCTAAGCAAACCGAACGAGACATGGCCCAGTGGGTTGGGGCTGTAGAATACACCGCGTGCATCTCTGCAGATAGGTAAGACTCCTCAAACGAGTGTCTTGGATATGACACTAAACAATCTGATGTTGAGACTCCAGTAATGCCGGAGCTTTGGGGAATGTGAAGTACTCCTTTATAGTCATCACCTCCAGGTCCCCTCTAGCCTGGAGTGGTACCATCTGATAGGGTCCTATGTTTAGGTCAAATAGAACTAAACTGCGTTCTTACACTAAACAGAATTGGTTGAAATAGAACTGTTTTGGCATTTAACTGTGTGTAAACTAAAAACTATACTCATACTAAACTGAATTGTTTAAAATAGAACTGTTTAGACGTTCATTCTGTGTACCAATGCTAGACTGAATCTGGCCCAGTTGACTGGGGCTGTAGAACACACTGACAGCATCTCTGCAAAGGGGTAAGATTTCCCTAACGAGTGTCCTGGATATGAGACTAAACAACCTGATGGTGAGGCTTCAGTACTGCTGAGCTTTGGCGAATGCAGAGTACTCCTTCATTACCATCGCTCTCAAGTCCACTCTAGCCTGGAATGGTAACACCTGATAGGGTCCAATCTATGAGTTAAATAGAATTAACAGCATACTTATGCTAAACTGAATTGTTTGAAATAGAAATGTTTTATGTATAAATATGGATTTGGTATTAAATAACCTACAATGGTTGATATGCCATAAAACCAAACCAAACCTAATCGAATAAGACTAACTATGCACGGTGGAAGAAGTTTGAACGAACTCATAAGCGACGTTCTCCCATGGACTACGACAAATGGACACACCAGTCTTGACCAACTAGCAAAGACTTCCATACGCGGACACCGTATGTAGTCTAGAGAACCCGCTAGGAGTGTTGGAAGAGAGAGAGAGAGAGAGAGAGAGAGAGAGAGAGAGAGAGAGAGAGAGAGAGAAGGAACTACGTGTTCTCAATACGACTTGATGATGATGATGATGTCAATGAATAAAACTTAGCTTTATAAGATATGTGTGAAGGGTAAAGTGGAGCAATCCAAGGAAAGGAGATGTGTCCGCCCCTGCCCATTGATGTTGTAGCTATTGAAAAAGAAAGCCTTAAGGTCACCCTCAACTACGGTCGCCAACTTTACTTTCTTAGAAACAAATAGGATAATCTTAGCCGTATATACATTGAAACCTGTTTCATATTTTGTTCTTTTTATTCCAAAGAAATTGGATTTAAGTGTTCGATTTATCCAACTTTCCACATATTTCTATCATACTGTCGGATTCACCACAATCTATAATTTCGACAAACCTGTTTCAGTTCGTATTTCTGTTCAAATAGGATTTGTATAAATAGGGAAGTACCCTATTAGATAGGAATACTTGAAACCTTATAACTATGTGCAAACAAATGATTATAGACCAATGATTATAAAAGGTGCTACTTAAAAAGAAAGTGCGATGGAACATTGAAAATATAGTTACGAGGATCATTAAATAGGTTTCCAGACTTTTTTCGTATGGACACTTTTATTGATAGTACACACATGAAACTCTAGCCTCCTTCGAAGTAGTCTCCTCCGGTTGCAATGCACTTGTTCTACCGTTCCAACAACTTCTGGAAGGCCCCATGGAAGTCCGCTTGTGTGAGCGTGTCAATGACCTTTGTCACAGCCTCTTTCATCTCCTCAATTGTCTCATAACGACAGACTCTGAGCTGAAGGAGTAACCAAAAGTCACAGGGAGAAAGGTCTGGACTATAGGGAGGCTGAGGAAGTGTCTTGATGCCCATCTTGGTCAAATAGTCTGTGACAAGAATGGAGTTGTAGACTGGTGCATTGTCCTGGTGGAAATGCCACTGAGCCGATTTGAAGAGTGCTGGCCTCTTCCCTAGGAATCTCTTCCTGAACTCCCTTAAAACCTCAACATAGTAACCCTAACCCTAACTCTTTGGCCAATCAACTCTGTTGTATTGACTTCCTTACCTCTCCCACACCTCTCATCATCCCACACAGACTCCCTGTCTTCCTTGAATCTCTTATGCCACTCAAAAACTGAAGCTCGATTCAGGCAAGATACCCCAAAAGTAGTCTGAAGCATTCAATACGTTTCTGTGGTATTTTTTCCAAGTTTAAAGCACAATTTTATTGCACGTCGTTCTTTTAAAGTGTTCTCACGTCCAGATTAGATTTTTGAAATTCCCCAGCTGTGACAATCCGGTTTTAGTAGGGTGTATTCCAATTCCTGCTGTAGCTGTTCATTTGAAGCTGAAATCCTAAAAATTGGTCAGTCATCTCATAAGATGTATAGCAATAACATACTGAATTTTCAAGAGTCTCTGACAATTTTAAATGCCTGTACAAAAAAAGTCGGGAAACTTATTGAATGCACCACGTATTACAATTATTTAAAAATGAAGAAAATTTCGGCATTGAATAACCCATAAGCCGTTCAACAAATACACAAAAAAAACTCCCGACAATAAATAAATAAATAAATAAATAAATAAAAATTAACCAAAAAAATGGGGGGGGGAAATCTTATACGAACAACGCCACACAAACTTTATTTGAACATATTAATGCGTAAACGGTATTTTTTTTTTTTTTTGAAAAAAAAACAACTAATACTGTATGATGAGTTTGAAAGTACATCATAAAATGATGATTTTAAAATATATAATTATCTTGCAAGCGTATTTTTTGTCTAATCTCTACTTGCTGGGTACGCAAGAAAATGACCTACTTCAGTAAAGTTCGCTGATAAGTACGCGAGAAAAAATAGCTCCAATGGTAACAGGTTACCTTTATCCGCGCGCACTGACCGAAATCAAAAAAAGAAAAAAAAAAAGGCAAAGGAAAAAAGTTTAACAAATGAACAAAAGTGCCTAGTTTGGGTTGGGTAATGGAGTCGGGTAGAAAAAGGGGTGGTTGGTCGGGTAGTTGTTTTAACTTCACGAATGGCATGTGTTTATAGCATTGGGATATGAATGTGAAACTGTGATGGTTTCTCTGCTTCACTGCTACATAAAGAAATGAAAAAAAAAAGGAAAATTCTCTCTCTCTTTCTCTCTATCCTCCCTCTCTTTCTCTCTCCTCCCCCCTCTCTCTCTCTCTCTTTATCTATCTATTTTTTATTACTTCACTGCTACATAAAGAAATGAAAAAAAAAAAGGAAAATTCTCTCTCTCTTTCTCTCTCTCCTCCCTCTCTTTCTCTCTCCTCCCCCTCCCTCTCTCTCTTTATCTATCTATCTATCTATCTATCTATCTATCTATCTATCTATCTATCTATCTATCTATCTATCTTTTTATTGCTTCACTGCTACATGATGAAATGAAAAAAAACCAAGAATTCTCTCTCCCTCCCCCTCTCTCTATCTATCTATCAATTTTTTATTGCTTCTCTGATACGTAAAGAAATTGAAAAAGACGAAGAATTCTCTCTCTCTCTTTCTCACCTCCCTCCTCTCTTTCTCTCTCCTCCCTCCCTCTCTCTCTCTCTCTGTATCTATTTTTTATTACTTCACTGGTACATAAAGACGAAGATTTCTCTCTCCCTCTTTCTCTCCCCCCCTCTCTCTCTATCTATCTATCTATCTTTTCATTGCTTTACTGCTACATAATGAAATGAAAAAAGACCAAGAATTCTCTCTCTCTCTCTCTCTCTCTCTATCTATCTATCTATCTATCTATCTATCTATCTATCTATCAATTTTTTATTGCTTCAATGATACATAACGAAATGAAAAAGACGAAGAATTCTCTCTCTCTTTCTCTCCCCCCTCTCTCTCTCTATCTATCTATTTTTTATTACCTCACAGCTACATAAAGAAATGAAAAAAGACGAAGAATTCTCTCTCCCCCCTCTCTCTTTCTCTCTATCTATCCATTTCTTTTTTTTTTTGCTTCACTGCTGTATAAAGAAATGATAAAAGACGAATAATTTTCTCTCTCTCACTCTCTCTCTCTCTCTCTGTCTCTATCCATCTATCTCTTTCTCTTTCGTTGTTTGAAAAGAATGAAAAAAGATGAAGAGTTCTCTTTCTCCCGCTCTTTCTTTCTTTCTTTCTTTCTTTCTTTCTTTCTTTCTCCTTGATTCACTGCTGCATAAAGGAATGAACTAAAGAAAAATAGTTCTCTCTCTCTCTCTCTCTCTCTCTCACACACACACACACACCCTCTCTCTCTCTCTCTCTCTCTCTCCCTTTCTTTTTTCTTTCTTTCTTTCTTTTTCCTTGATTCACTGCTTGCAATGGAATGAACTAAAGATGAAGCGATCTATCTATCTATCTATCTATCTTTTTCTCTGTGAACATCTCGTTCGTAATATGAGACTTGCAGTTGATAATGGTTTAAAAAAAAACTCCAAAAAACAGAAGGTACCGATGATATCCGAGAAGTGAAAATGCTGGTCATGACACTTGTCTTGCCTCACCCAATTTGTATTCCAGGCGAAGGTTATTTGCAAGAGTTGGACATAATCCAAGTAGGCGTCGGGCAAGAAGAAACGTAGCTACAGTCAAACTCGCACCTGAAGTATATAATAATAATAATAATAATAATAATAATAATGATAATAACCCCCCAAAAAAGAGAACCTGCCGAATAGTGGACTTTGCTGTTTAAGCGATCCACTGAGAGAAAATCAAAGAAAACGAAATGAGAGATAAGTACTGAGACATTGCCAGAAAACAAAAAAATACACTGGAACATGAAAGTGAAAGTGGTTCTATTCGTAATTGGTGGACCCGGAACGATCCCCAAAGGGTTTGTTAGGGGCATGGAACAGTTTTAAATCGGAGGACGAACAGAGACTATACAAACTACGGCCAGAATACTGAGAAGAGTCCCGGAGATTTGAGGAGACTTGCTGTCACTCAGACTCCAGTGAAACGCCACCAATTAGAATACTCAGAAGAGTCCTGGAGACCGGAGGAGACTTGCTGTCACTCAGACTCCAGTGAAACGCCACCAATTAGAATACTCAGAAGAGTCCTGGAGACCGGAGGAGACTTGCCGTCACTCAGACTACAGTGAAACGCCACCAATTAGAATACTGAGAAGAGTCCTGGAGACAGGAGGAGACTTGCCGTCACTCAGACTACAGTGAAACGCCACCAATTAGAATACTGAGAAGAGTCCTGGAGACCGGAGGAGACTTGCTGTCACTCAGACTACAGTGAAACGCCACCAATTAGAATACTGAGAAGAGTCCTGGAGACCGGAGGAGACTTGCCGTCACTCAGACTACAGTGAAACGCCACCAATTAGAATACTGAGAAGAATCCTGGAGACCGGAGGAGACTTGCTGTCACTCAGACTACAGTGAAAGACCATCAGCTAACACAAGTATGAAACACTCGCAAGTAGTTAACAATTCAGTTCGTAATTGGTGGGCTCGGAACGATCCTGAAAGATTCGGTTAAGGGACTGGAAGAGTTGGAAATCGGAAGACAAGTAGTGACTATTCAAACTCATCATCATCATGTCGTACCACAGGCACGGATATCCTTGACCCACTCTCGCCACTTCTCCCTATCTTTCATCGCCTCTGGCAAGTCTTCACGGCTACATCCCGTATCCTCACATAGCTGCTGTATGTATGTTCGAGCTGGTCGTCCTGCTTTTGCCCGGCCATATGTGGGGGTCCATAAGAGTACATCACTTATGAGCTCGTCTCTGCTTCTCCAACAGTGTCCTGAATGTCTGGTTCGTCTGACTTGGATAGTTTTCGCGATGGGAGGCAGGTGGCCGTATAGTTGGTGCCTTGTTGGGCATTGCCGCCGGGATTTGTTCAATATTGCTCGCAATATTCAAACTAGTGCATGGTTAAAATCAGTCAGAATACTGAGAAGGGTCCTGGAGACTTGAGGAGCCTTGTTGTCACTCAGCCTCCAGTAATAGGCCATGTGAAAAACTCGATAATGATAATAAAGTAACAACAATATCAACAGGAATAACTCAAAGGCAAACAGGAAAGGTTTGGTTTGATTTCTTTTGTTTAATGGCATGTCAACCTTTGTGGGTTATATTTGATGTCAAAGCCATCATACAAGTAGAACAGTTGTGGTACTCTTTAACCCATAGCTGGGAGGATAAGGGGGTTCATACATTTCCCAAGGGTATTTGTCCGAAAGTGAACTTAATTGCGCGATAGGAGTACAAACTCGCTTACTACGATTCCGCAGTCCATCGCTTTAACCATTCCACCACGAGGACACCCTCACAAACAGGAAAGTAACAAAATCTAGAAAACAAAAATAAAAAGTTAAAAAAAAATGTATGAATCCCTCGAACAACAAGCAGAGAAAACTGCTCACGAAAGGACCAAGTCAGAGCTAAGAAAAAACACCTCAAGGGAGAAACTGAATCTCTTTTGATAGTAGCACGAAATAATATCATGAGCACTAATTATGATAAAGCAAGAATTGATCCTACGCAGAAGAATAGAAAGTGTAGGTTATATGGTGACAGACACGACGGGATTGATCACATAATAAGTGATAGGAGAAGGTATGATAGAGTGGGAAGAGTGGTCGACTAGGAACTTTGCAAGAGACAAAAAATAAAAATGCTGCCAAATGGTAGATACACAAACTAGAATCTGTACGAGAGAATTGGATGCATAAGATTGGTTGGTTGGTTGGTTGTTTGGGTTTATGGCATATCAACTTTTGTAGGTTATTTAATGCCAAATTCATTTTTATACAAATAATCAGTTCTGTTTCAAACAATTTAGTTTAACAGAAGTACGCAGTTTAAGTGTCAAAAACATTTCTATTTCAAACTATTCAGTTTATTCAAACAGTTCTAATTCAGTTTAGTATAAGTACAGATTTTATTTACACAGTCAAATGTCAATACAGTTCTATATTAAACAATTCAGTTTCGTGTAATTACAGTTTCAATGTCAAAAACAGTTCCATTTCAAACTATTCAGTGTAGCATGAGCACGCGGTTTAAATGTAACTACAGTTCAATTGTTAAAAACATTTCTATTCCAAGCTATTCAGTTTTGTCAAACAGTTTTAATTCAAACAATTCAGTTTAGCATAAGTATGCAGTTAGTTCTATTTAACCCTTAGATAGGACCCTATCAGGTGCTACTATTCCGGGCCAGAGTGGACCAGGGAGCAATAGCAATGAAGGGGTGCTCTGCATTCCCCAAAGCTCCAGCATCACTGGAACTCCACTATCAGATTGTTTTGTGTCATATCCCAGACTGTCATTGGGAGGGGTCTTACCCAACTGCAGAGGTGCAGTCGGTATATTCTACAACCCCAGCCGACTGGTCCATGGGAAAGGTGAGTAATTGGGAATTGTGCAAGCAACTAAAATATGACCACGCTGACAAATGGTATCAGTATAAACTAGTATCTGTCCTTGATAATGAGACTGACAAAATTCTCCAGGATTTTAAGATAAAACGGATCGCTCAACCCTGGCCTGAAGACTAGCCAAGAAAAAAAAACTTCGCCATTCTAAAAGTCCACTGAATGGACAATAATGGAAAGTATTGTTTAGTCCCCTGACCTTGTCAGAGAACAAAAAAAAAAAAATGTTGGGTAAAATGAAGGTAACGGGGATATCAGTCTTAGTCAATGCCTTTTCGGAGTGACGTTTTTATTTATTAAGCTTTGACTGGATATAAAAAAACGGACCTCAAATAGTTTACTGTCCTGGCAGTTGGCTTAAGTGGTCATAAAAGTATTGAACAGGTTCATCGCTGGTTAACTTGAACCTGAGCAGAATTCATAGAAATTCTTTCTTCATCGCTGGTGAGAACTGTAAAGTAATTAATAATGACTATTTTTTAAAATAGTTTTTTGTAGCTGAAAATTAGCAAAATCCACTTGCGGCATTGTACCCCCAGCATATATTGTGGCTTGTGTGAAAAAGACAAGAAAACAGGAATTACTTTCGGAGCGTTTCTGAAACCTTTAAGCCGAAGACACACAAAGTGTAAAAAGAGACCTTTCGGTTTGGTCTGATTGTGTTTGGTTTAATGGCATATCAACCATTGTAGGTTATTTAATGCCAAATCCTTTTTATGCAAATATATTAAATATATATGATTTGGTTTAGTTAGGTTTTATGGCATACCAACCATTGTAGGTTATTTAATGCCAAATCATTTTTATGCAAATATATTAAATGTATATGATTTGGTTTGGTTGGGTTTTATGGCATATCAACCTTTGTAGGTTATTTAATGCCAAATCCTCTTTATATATATATATTAAATATATAGGATTTGGTTTAGTTGGGTTCTTTGGCATATCAACCATTGTAGGTTATTTAATGCCAAATCCTCTTAATAGATGTATATTAAATATATAGGATTTGTAAAAACATTTTAAGGATAACATTTTAAAACGAGCCTGAGTTCATTTTTAAAAAGGTTTCACTTATCTAATACGAATAATTCAATTTACTATTAATCTTTTGCACAGAGTTAAATGGTTTCAAGTATTGCTATTTAACTCTAAACATTTAATTAAACACAAGTCATTTGTTTACACACAGTTAAATGTCAAATAACTCTATTTGACCCACTCCGGGACAGAGTAGAACTGGGAGTAATAGCAGTGAAGGGGTACTCTGCTTTCCTCAAATCTTCAGCATCAATGGAGCCTCACCTCAGATATTTTATGCTGGCTGGATTCCATGTTGAGGGTTAAGACACCTCCAAAAAAGGTGTTCTGAGTATGACACTAAACTGCTTCTGATGGTGAAACTCCAGTTCAAGAGTTCTGGAGATCTGGGGAGCGTAAAATATCCTTTCTTTACAATTAGTCCCCGGTCTACCCTAACTATTCTAAAAATAGAAATAAATATTTGAAAGTAGCTAATTATTGATATTAGAGAGAAATACTTGAAACCATGAAACTGTGTGAAAATTATTTGTATTAGATGATAATATTTGATGCCTAATTGTGAACAAAAACTCTACAAAAATATGTAAATACAAATGTACAATGAACGCAATGAACCCCTGGGCATAAAATAACCCCTGGGCATAAAATAACCCCTGGGCATAAAATAACCCCTGGGCATAAAATAACCCTTGAATGGTTGACATGCCTAAAAATAAATCAAAATAACTTGAATTTATCATGTTGATTAAAGGTCAACGTATAGATTTATTTTAATAAAATTATATAATTGTTTTGGCTCCTTATTATTTTCTCACCTCTCCCTGAGAATTTACCCAACCCCTCCGCATGAGCTAGATACAACCCAAGGCCAATTTTTAAGCGGAGTTTTACAGGTTTGAATTCAGAGTTTTTTTTTTTTTTTTTTTTAGACCGGTTGGCACCCTCAAGTTAAAGAGCACAGTCTACCCCACTATTAATAGAGAGACTAAAGCCTTTTCCCAAGGATATTAGTATTATATGAAATGCAAACAGCCTCGTCCAGGTTTTGAACTCAGGCCGATGTGTCTACTTCCTACGACGATAACCACTACACCACGAGCTGCCACCACAATTTTTATTTCACCTCTTTCTGAGTATTTACCCAACCCCTCCGCGGAATCGTAGTACGTGAGTTCGTACTCCAGTCGCGCTATTACGTTCACTTTCGGGCAAATACCCTTGGAAAAGGTATGAACCCCCTTATTCTCCCTTCAGCTATGGGTAAATAGTAGGATGGACTAGGTTCTTCAGCCTTGGTGAGGCAACTAGTCTAGGAGAAGGAAAACTCTGAATTCAAACCTGTTAAACTCCGCTTAAAAACTGACCTTGTGTCATATCGTGCCCGAGCGGAGGGGTTGGTAAATAGTACCCAACCCCTCCGCATGAGCTAGATACAATACAAGATCAATTTTTAAGCTGAGTTTTACCGGTTTGAAACTCATAATTTTTTTTTACACCGGTTGGCATACTCAAATTAAAGAGCATAGTCTGCCCTACTATTTACCCATAGCTTGAGAGAGAATTAATACAGAATAGCCTTTCCTAAGGATATTAACATTATATGAAATGCAAACATCCTCGGTTTTGAACTCGGGCCGCTGTGTCCATTTCCTGCAACCATAACCACTACACCACGAGCTCCCACCAATTGCAATCATATCCCTACGGGGCGTTTAACCCTTTTACTCCCACTGGGACACCGACGACTCGGTCTAATTTCCTTTTGCTTTTTAACACAGAAAACGTCGTATTCAATACAATCCAAAACTTTAAAAAAATCAACAACAAAAAACACAAACAAACAAGAAAATAAAACAAAAATAAATAAAAACAAACAAACAAAAAACAAACTAATATGGTTGCGAAAGGGTTAATGATGGCGATTATTTGTTAAAGTTTAACAACACAAAGATTTTTAAAAAATAAATCATTGTTAAACAATTCCACTCTAACATGGTAGTAAAATGTTTTGTTGTGTTTGTTTTCTTTGTTTAATGGCATGTCAACAATTATAGGTTATTTAATCCCAAAGCCACCTTTGTAGAAGAACAGTAAGTAAATAAATAAAGTTGGCAATCGTAGTCGAGAGCGGCCAGAAAGATTCCTTTTCAATAGCTACACCGAGGTATAGGGGAGGGTGTAATGGTTAAAGGGGAGGGTGTAATGGTTAAAGGGGAGGGTGTAATAGTTACAGCGATGGACTCCGGAATCGTAGTAAGCGAGTTCGAACCCCAGTTGCGTTATTACGTTCACTTTCGGGCAAATACCCTTGGGAAAGGTATGAACCTCCTTATCCTCCCAGCTATGAACCCATAGCTGGGAGGATAAGGAGGTTCATACCTTTGTAGGTTATTTAATACCAAAGCCATTCTCCTAGAAGAACAGTAGTGGTACTATTTAACCAAATAGTACCACGACTGTTCTTCTAGGAGAAAGGCTTTGGCATTAAATAATCTAGAAAGACTGATATGCCATTAAACAAAGAAGCCTAACCTAACCTAACAAGGACTTTTCCCGGTAGTGAAAGTGTTGAACCAAATCTACGCGTTTCTTTACTCGCACAAGCGTACTTTATGGTACACACTAAACTAGTCTAACTGCTCATACAGTCAATAGACTTAAACAAATTTTTCTTTGCAGAGGCAATGCTGGGAAAGAGTTGCAAATATCAAAATTGGTTCCGACGTAGATACGAACTATCGATTATGTTAATAACAGTTACCTGTGCCAACAATGTTCAATTAGAAGTAGTCAGGAAACTACAATTGAATTTGTCCGATTCTTCTGTAAAAATAGTTCGCTAAAATCTAAACGCTTTCAAGATGTTGGGGGAAATTCTTTAATGTTTCACCTCGTCACTGAAGAATTCTATGGATCGTAAACAGTTAATTAAAATGAAAATGACAAATCTATTAATCTCTTAGTAAATATCGATCATTAAGAAAGCATAGAAAATTTAGTTACTCAAATCCAATGGTTTGATCGTATTTTGAGGACAGACAAATAAACTTTTTTCTAATTGTTTATATAGATATAGATTTACCGCCCACACAACGTGGTCTCATTATTGAATAATTAAAAATTCTGTAGTTTTGGCAAAATGAAATATTACTTAACGCAATTCGAAGTGGGTGTGGGTGTGGGTGTGTGTGTTTGGAAGAGAGAGAGAGAGAGGGAGGGATAGAGAAAGAAGACAGTTGGACTGTAAAGACAACATGGAGAGGAGAAAGAAAGGTCAACAGAAATATCCAGAGAGAGAGGGAAAGAAAGGGAGAAAGAGAGAGAGAGAGAGGGAGAGAGAGAGAACAGTTGGACCGTAAAGACAACAAGGAGAAGAGAAAGAAAGGTCAACAGAGACGTCCTGAGAGAGAGAGAGTGAGAGGGAGAGAGAAAAAACGGGAGAAAGACTGAGAGAGAGAGAGAGAGAGAGAGTGAGAGAAAGAACTGTTGGACCGTAAAGACAACAAGGAGAAGAGGAAGAAAGGTCAACAGAGACATCCTGAGAGAGAGAGAGAGAGAGAGAGAGATAACAGTTGGACCGTAAAGACAAAGAGAGGAGAAATAAAGGTCAACAGAGATGTCCAGACAGAGAGAGAGAGAGAGAGAGTGAGAGGGAGAGAGAAAAAACGGGAGAAAGAGAGAGAGAGAGAGAGAGAGTGAGAGAAAGAACTGTTGGACCGTGATGACAAGGAGAAGAGAAAGAAAGGTCAACAGAGATGTCATGAGAGAGAAAGAGAACAGTTGGACCGTAAAGACAAAGAGAGGAGAAAGAAAGGTCAATAGAGATGTCCAGAGACAGAGAGAGAGAGAGAGAGAGTGAGAGGGAGAGAGAAAAAAACGGGAGAGAGAGAGAGAGAGAGAGACATAGACAGAGTTAGAGAAAGAACCATTGGACCGTGATGACAAGGAGAAGAGAAAGAAAGGTCAACAGAGATGTCATGAGAGAGAGAGAGAGAGAGATTACGCACAATTTTTTTTCTCTTTTGCTTATTCACTATCTTTCTTTTTTCCACGTTTCAAATTATTTTTCCTACTGTAACACTTCGTATACTTTCTTTTTAAAAAATGTTCTTTCCATCCAACTAATTTGCATTCTTTTCGCTATTTTTTCCGTTTTTCCATGCTGTTGTTGAAGGTTTAGAATTCGCTAACTGTAACCCCCCTTACAGAGGAATAACCTCCACCCTGGATGTTTTGGGTAAGACTCTAAACTGCATCTGATAATGAGGCTCCAGTTCTGGAGCTCTAGGGAATGTGTGAAATCCCTTCCTCATCGTTACTCCCAGCCCCACTTTGACCTTTAGTGGTAGCACCTGTTTCAAGTTGCATATGTACGTTGATTGTTTGAAATGATAGCTATCTCGACACGAGTTCAAATCCCGGGCATGGCTGATTGCATTTCACATCGCACTAATACCCTTGGGAAAGGTATGAATCCAATTATTCTCCCTCCAGCTATGGGTAAATAGTAGGGCAGACTAGGTTCTTCAGCCTTGGTGGGGCAACTAGTCTAGGAGAAGGAAAACTCTGAATTCAAACCTGTTAAACTCCGCTTAAAAATTGACCTTGTGTCATATAAAAAAGGAGGTGCCTGTGGTGTAATGGTTATCGTCGTAGGAAATGGACACGGCGACACGAGTTCAAATCCTCGACGAGACTGACTGCATTTCACATAGCACTAATAACTTTGGGAAAGGTATGAATCCATATATTCTTCCTCCAGCTATGGGTAAATAGTAGGACAGACTGTGTTCTTCAGCCTTGGTGAGACAACTAGTCTAGGAGAAGGAAAACTCTGACTTCAAGCTTGTTATGCAACTGAGTTCTGATTTTGAATTCAGAGTTTTCCTTCTCCTAGACTAGTTGCTTCACCAAGGCTGAAGAACCTTGCAACTAGTTTAGGAGAAGGGAAACTCTGAATTGAAACCTGTTAAACTCCGCTTAAAAATTGACCTTGTGTCATATCCTGTCTGAGCGGAGGGGTTGGGTAAATATGTATAGCTATCACCGTTGTTCCTTTAAATGGCATGAAATCCTATACTATGAATGACTCGGGAAATTTACTTGTTTTCTTCAGGCAGTCATTTTTATATGTTTCATTTGAATGGGACCAGAGAAAAGTTCCAACATCATCGCTTTGGGCATATGATTCTACATATGTAGCTTGAAGAGAGACCTACAAACCTGATTATTATATCAGGCGAAAATTAGAGAATAAGCCCACTTAGACGATAGTCACGTAGATTTTATTTAAACCGGCTCATTGGCCTAGTTGGTAGAGTGTTCACCAATGGTTCGGGAGACCTGGCTTCAATCTCAGGTCGCGTCATACCAAAGACTTTTAGAATGGTACTTGATACTTCTTTACTTAACACTCAGCATTATAAGGTACGTATCAAGGGTAAAGTGGAACAATCCGTGGAAAGGCGTAGCGCCATCCCCTGCACCTCGGTGTAGTAGCTATTGAAAAGGGAACCTTCTGGTCGCCCACGACTATGGTCGCCAACTTTACTTATTTATGTGAAGGTTCCATCGACCAAAGAAGATCTATAAACTGCCATTCATGAAAATTGGAACCACTTTGATAAAGAATATTGCTTTGAATTAATGAAAACCATTATTGAAAGAATTCACACTGTCATAAAAAAAGACTTGAGTAGAGGCAGCTAAGTACAGGGTGGAACGATAAAATTGTCGTCGTAAAGAAAACAACACTACAGCATTATTTTTAAACTTTTATTGAAAAAATCAATTCAGCTAACTTGATTATGTAGTAGAGCTGACATCTACAGGGTGGAACGATAAAATTGTCGTCGTAAAGAAAACAACACTACAGCATTATTTTAAAACTTTTATTGAAAAAATCAATTCAGCTAACTTGATTATGTCGTAGAGCTGATATCTACAGGGTGGAACGATAAAATTGTCGTCGTAAAGAAAACAACACTACAGCATTATTTTAAAACTTTTATTGAAAAAATCAATTCAGCTAACTTGATTATGTAGTAGAGCTGATATCTACAGGGTGGAACGATAAAATTGTCGTCCTAAAGAAAACAACACTACAGCATTATTTTTAAACTTTTATTGAAAAAATCAATTCAGCTAACTTGATTATGTAGTAGAGCTGATATCTACAGGGTGGAACGATAAAATTGTCGTCCTAAAGAAAACAACACTACAGCATTATTTTTAAACTTTTATTGAAAAAATCAATTCAGCTAACTTGATTATGTAGAAGAGCTGATATCTACAGGGTGAAATGATAAAATTGTCGTCGTAAAGAAAACAACACTACAGCATTATTTTTAAACTTTTATTGAAAAAATCAATTCAGCTAACTTGATTATGTAGTAGAGCTGATATCTACAGGGTGGAACGATAAAATTGTCGTCCTAAAGAAAACAACACTACAGCATTATTTTTAAACTTTTATTGAAAAAATCAATTCAGCTAACTTGATTATGTAGAAGAGCTGATATCTACAGGGTGGAACGATAAAATTGTCGTCCTAAAGAAAACAACACTACAGCATTATTTTTAAACTTTTATTGAAAAAATCAATTCAGCTAACTTGATTATGTAGTAGAGCTGATATCTACAGGGTGGAACGATAAAATTGTCGTCCTAAAGAAAACAACACTACAGCATTATTTTTAAACTTTTATTGAAAAAATCAATTCAGCTAACTTGATTATGTAGTAGAGCTGATATCTACAGGGTGGAACGATAAAATTGTCGTCCTAAAGAAAACAACACTACAGCATTATTTTTAAACTTTTATTGAAAAAATCAATTCAGCTAACTTGATTATGTAGAAGAGCTGATATCTACAGGGTGGAACGATAAAATTGTCGTCCTAAAGAAAACAACACTACAGCATTATTTTTAAACTTTTATTGAAAAAATCAATTCAGCTAACTTGATTATGTAGTAGAGCTGATATCTACAGGGTGGAACGATAAAATTGTCGTCCTAAAGAAAACAACACTACAGCTTTATTTTAAAACATTTATTGAAAAAATCAATTCAGCTAACTTGATTATGTAGAAGAGCTGATATCTACAGGGTGGAACGATAAAATTGTCGTCCTAAAGAAAACAACACTACAGCATTATTTTTAAACTTTTATTGAAAAAATCAATTCAGCTAACTTGATTATGTAGTAGAGCTGATATCTACAGGGTGGAACGATAAAATTGTCGTCCTAAAGAAAACAACACTACAGCATTATTTTTAAACTTTTATTGAAAAAATCAATTCAGCTAACTTGATTATGTAGAAGAGCTGATATCTACAGGGTGGAACGATAAAATTGTCGTCGTAAAGAAAACAACACTACAGCATTATTTTTAAACTTTTATTGAAAAAATCAATTCAGCTAACTTGATTATGTAGTAGAGCTGATATCTACAGGGTGGAACGATAAAATTGTCGTCCTAAAGAAAACAACACTACAGCATTATTTTTAAACTTTTATTGAAAAAATCAATTCAGCTAACTTGATTATGTAGTAGAGCTGATATCTACAGGGTGGAACGATAAAATTGTCGTCCTAAAGAAAACAACACTACAGCATTATTTTTAAACTTTTATTGAAAAAATCAATTCAGCTAACTTGATTATGTAGAAGAGCTGATATCTACAGGGTGGAACGATAAAATTGTCGTCCTAAAGAAAACAACACTACAGCATTATTTTTAAACTTTTATTGAAAAAATCAATTCAGCTAACTTGATTATGTAGTAGAGCTGATATCTACAGGGTGGAACGATAAAATTGTCGTCCTAAAGAAAACAACACTACAGCTTTATTTTAAAACATTTATTGAAAAAATCAATTCAGCTAACTTGATTATGTAGAAGAGCTGATATCTACAGGGTGGAACGATAAAATTGTCGTCCTAAAGAAAACAACACTACAGCATTATTTTTAAACTTTTATTGAAAAAATCAATTCAGCTAACTTGATTATGTAGTAGAGCTGATATCTACAGGGTGGAACGATAAAATTGTCGTCCTAAAGAAAACAACACTACAGCATTATTTTTAAACTTTTATTGAAAAAATCAATTCAGCTAACTTGATTATGTAGAAGAGCTGATATCTACAGGGTGGAACGATAAAATTGTCGTCGTAAAGAAAACAACACTACAGCATTATTTTTAAACTTTTATTGAAAAAATCAATTCAGCTAACTTGATTATGTAGTAGAGCTGATATCTACAGGGTGGAACGATAAAATTGTCGTCCTAAAGAAAACAACACTACAGCATTATTTTTAAACTTTTATTGAAAAAATCAATTCAGCTAACTTGATTATGTAGTAGAGCTGATATCTACAGGGTGGAACGATAAAATTGTCGTCCTAAAGAAAACAACACTACAGCATTATTTTAAAACTTTTATTGAAAAAATCAATTCAGCTGACTTGATTATGTAGTAGAGCTGACATCTATTCAATGTAGCCGCCTTCAGTCTCAATCACCGCCTCGATACGAATCCGGAACTGGGAGCATGCCTTTTCCACAAGCGCCGGCGGGAGCTCGGCGAATACTCGGCGAATGGCGGCGATCAGGCTGTCTTTGGTGTTGTGGAAGGTCATGTTGGTGATGATCTCGACGTATTACCAAACGAAGTAGTCCAGCAGGTTCATGTTGGGGGAGGAGGGGACCTGACGGACTTGATTAGCCTGAGGTTATTTGTCTTCTCAGTCAAGATCTGGCTTGTCTGGCGCCTGTAGGGCCTACACTTCAAGTCCTCCTTCACACATTCATGTGTGTGAGACGCCTAAATCTCTGGCAATCTGCCGAATAGGCCGCTGGGGAGTTCCATCAATGATTGAGTGGACTTTTACGATGAACTCCTTGGTCCGGGTCTTCCTAGCGGTGTCCTTCCGCTCCACCACCTCCAAAGGGTCGTCCGATGCGTTGAGCTGCGCACTCAAGCGTTGAACCGTCCGGATTTGCATTTTGAGGGTGCTGGCAATGGTGCTGTTGTCATAACTTGGATCGGTAAAGAGCATGAGTTGTACAGCGGGGCATCTCCAATCTTGCTCGTTGAACATTGTGTCACTTTCAGACATGATAGAAGGCTCCTATCGCTCTTGGGATTTGTACACAACTGGCCAACTAGTAGATGGTCTGTAACAAAAAAAGAAAACCGGTTTTCATTAAATGGAAATGGAATCATGTCTTTTCTTGGGCGATAATTTTATCGTTCCATCCTGTATTAATTCCAATATTATTGTCAATATATTCTATAGATTTTTTTTTCAATATTGGGTTATTCCATAATATTTTTCTCTGCATGACTTGGAAAAAGATACATGATAAATTTAAATAATTGAATCCAGTTTGATTAAGGAACATTTCATGAAGCCAGAATATTTAGCTATCAAACCAAAATATTTTGTGTCTTATCTATTATTAGTTTATTTACTGCGAAATAAAAAAATATCTAAGTGAATATCGTCTAAGTGGGCTCATTCTATAATAGTTAACAGATATTATAATCAGGTTTATTGGTCGCTATTCCCTCTACAGATGATCAATTAAGATATAGTTAAAATATTTAAGCCGAAAAATCTTTCAAGTGTCATTTATTTAATTTTATAAAATATTCTTTTACAAAACTCCCTGAAATTTTTCAGCTAACAATGATTACTGCAAAAGATAAAATAAATAATATAATTGGTAGGTATTTTTTCTCTTCTCAAAATTTATCTTTTTTATCAAAACTTACAACGGTTAGGGTTAGGGTTACTTTGTTGAGGTTTTAAGGGAGTTCAGGAAGAGATTCGGCCGGAAGAGGCCAGCACTCTTCAAATCGGCTCAGTAGCATTATCACCAGTCCACAATGAAGTGTGACTAACCGCTTTTTCATCAGCGAGAATTGCCTTTTAATTATTTTATTTCAACTTTTAACGATCAAATTACAGACCTCGGTTTCTGCTGGTATTTTTAGGAATGCAAATCAAATATCCTAACATCATTTTTTCCCCAAAAAATATTGGGTCAGTCCATTACATTTCCCTTTACACTGTTACACTATAACTTCAATTTAAATAATTTAATCTATTTTGTCTTTAGAATATTTTTTAAAGGCAGGATGTTCAACGATTGAATGTTCCGTCTTATTTGCTATTCTTGAATAGTAAAAGTAAAGTTGGCGATCGTAATCGAGGGCGACCAGAAGGCTCCCATTTCAGTAGCTACTACACCGAGGTGTAGGAGAAGGCGCGACTCCTTTCCCTGGATTGCTCCACTTTACCCTTGATCCGTACCTTATAATGCTGAGTGTTAAGCAAGGAGGCATCACGTATCATTTTTTGAGTCTTTGGTATGACTCGACCTGGAATTGAACCCAGGTCTCCCGGGCCATTGGCGAACACTCTAACCGCTAGGCCGCAAGAAGCTTCCAAAGAAAAAAAAGTAAAATTAAACGAAAGTCGATTACTGAAATTCTACCAAGTTAAACAACTGAAAGAAAATTCAACCAAGAATTCTGCTGTAAAAAACTTTAAAGAAAACTCGAAATTAAATGAAAACTGAAACATTTCGACAAAACTAAAAAGAAAAGAAAAATACACTAATTCAAAAAATTTGTTTCTTGGACACTCTCTCAGATAAATTCCCGCAAATAACACTAAAATTTGTAACACTTTATCTTTTCTATCGCTTTCTTTCTTGTTTCTTTTCTATAAATTTATTTTTTTAAAATTTTATTGTCTGTGTTATATTTTCGTATCCGAACTAGAAAGATGCAGAACTTTCCGTATAAAATTACACACAATCCCCCCAAAATGACGAAGTTAAATACTAAATTTGGCTTTAGTGTCATTCCTACAAATTAAATTTTACTCTAAATTCCTTATATCAAATTTTATTCCCTTTTGATTTCTTTTATATTGCAAATTTTATTCTCTCAAATTCTTTTAGTGCATTGAGTTTTTTTTTTTTCTTATCGTATATTTATCGCTGATATTTCTATTGTTACGCAGGGACCAGTCATAATGTGCGGTTTTGGTTGTTTGCGTCGTATTCCTGTGAAGACTAAAACGAATCTTTACCGTAACAATGCAGTTGTCGGTGGACACCGTTATTACATACTTCGAACGTTGATAGATTAAATGAAAGAAAATGGCTTTACACTGGAAAAGGGAAGACGCAGACGATACCCCGCACAAACTATTACGGACGCGGACAACGCTGATGATATAGCGCTTCTGGCAAATACATCTGCCCATGCTGAATTATTTTTACATAGTCTGGAGGAGGCAGCAGGCACTATAGGCTTCCATGTCAATGTGGACAAAACCTAGTACATGTGCTTTAATAAAAATCAAACAGGTGGCTCCTTGAAACAATGGAGAAATTCACCTACTTCGGAAGCAGTGACTCATCTACGGAAAAGGACATCAATAAGCGTCTTGCGAATGCGTGGCCAGCAATCGATAGGTTATCGGTCATATTGAAGTTAGACCTATCCGATAAAATAAAGTGATTTTTTTCCAAGCTGCGGTCGTGTCCATACTACTGTATGGATGCACCACGTGGACACTGACTAAGCGCATGAAGAAAAAACTTGATGGCAATTGCACAAGAATACTACTAGCTATATTGAATAAATCCAGGAAGCAACATCCTATAAAACAGCAGCTGTTCGGCCATCTACCTCCTATCTCTTAAATCATTAAATAAGACGATCAAAATATGCTGGACACTGCTAGAGAAGTAAGAGCTAGCCCATGAGTAACGTTCTCCTGTGGACCCATTTCATACGAATGAGCAGGTGTTGGAGGTCCGGCTAGAACATATCAACAACAATTTGTTTAGATTTTTTATTTCTTCTGATCCATTATGAAGCTGGTTTTTTTTTTGTTTAGTTTTTTTCTTTCTTCTGATCCACTATGAAGCTGTTTTTTTTTTGTTGTTGTTGTTTAGATCTTTTCTTTCATCTGATCCACTATGAAGCTGTTTTTTTTTTGTTTAGATCTTTTCTTTCTTCTGATCCATTATGAAGCTGGTTTTTTTTTTGTTTTTTGTTTAGATCCTTTCTTTCTTCTAATCCACAATGTAGCTGTTTTTTTGTTTTTTTTTGTTTAGACCTTTTCTTTCTTTTGATCCTCTATGAAGCTGTTTTTTTTAGATCTTTTCTTTCATCTGATCCACTATGAAGCTGTTTTTGTTTTTTGTTTAGATCCTTTCTTTCTTCTAATCCACAATGTAGCTGTTTTTTTGTTTTTTTTTGTTTAGATCTTTTCTTTCTTCTGATCCTCTATGAAGCTGTTTTTTTTAGATCTTTTCTTTCTTCGGATCCACTATGAAGCTGTTTTTTTTTTTTTGTTTAGATCTTTTCTTTCTTCTGATCCACTATGAAGCTGTTTTTTTTTTTGTTTAGATCTTTTCTTTCTTCTGATCCACTATGAAGCTGTTTTTTTTTTGTTTAGATCTTTTCTTTCTTCTGATCCACTATGAAGCTGGGGTTTTTTTTGTTTAAATCTTTTCTTTCTTCTGATCCACTATGAAGCTGTTTTTTTTTGTTTAGATCTTTTCTTTCTTCTGATCCACTATGAAGCTGTTTTTTCTTGTTTAAATCTTTTCTTTCTTCTGATCCACAATGAAGCTGTTTTTTTTATTTTATTGTTTAGAGCTTTTCTTTCTTCTAATCCACTATGAGACTGTTTTTTTTTTTTCATTTAGATCTTTTCTTTCTTCTGAACCGCTATAAAGCTGTTTTTTTTTTTGTTTATATCTTTTCTTACTTCTGATCCAGTATGAAGCTGGGGTTTTTTTGTTTAAATATTTTCTTTTTTCACAGCCACTATGAAACTAAATGTTTTCTTTTTGTTTAAATCTTTTGTTTCTTCTGATCCACTATAAAGTTAACTCATTTTTTTTTTTGTTAAAAACTTTTCTTTCTTCTGATCCATCATGAAGCTGACTGTTTTCTTTTTGTTTAAATTCTTTCTTTTCTTTAAATCCCCTATAAAGCTAACTCTTCTCTTTCAAGCAAACCAATACACATCAATCATGCTTCTTCCTGAGTTAAATCTGTTACTAAGAAACAGTCATTGATTTTTTTTTCTTTTCTTTTCTCCTATAGTGTTAAAATTATCATTGCCCGATTCCGAAACATGCTAATACCTTGACAGCTTCAGTCACCAGCAAAATAGCCTGTTATCAATTCTCTTCATTTGTCATAGAAGCCACTTGTTGAGTGAAAATGGTAGATGTTGTTTATAAGTCTATTCGAATTGATTGAAACCTTATCAAATCTCAATTCTTTTTGGCCGGAGGTGATATGAAGACATTTTCAAAATCAATACGAAAAATTTTGAATTATTTGTATAAATGCCGTTCGAAGAAGGAAAAAAAATGGTGGGGAGAAGGTATGACCCCTCATATTCCCTATAGCTATGAGTTGAATTATGCCACTTCTGTTTATTTGTATGAATGACTTTGGCATTAAATAACTGTGACGAGCAAATATGACACCCTAATACTTTTGCCGAGTTGTTGGGGAAGGAAGCCAGTGGTTGACTATGGTAGCAAGCAAGAACCAGCGGACAATAGTAATAAGCAAGAATTACAGGATAATGGAAAGAAAGGCCGTCTCTCCTCCCACCCTCTCTATCATTACAAGGTTATGTGGGCGTGGGAGGGCCTCACTCTCTATTAGCCATGTGTGTGTTGGTGGGGAAGCAGGCCTTCAACCTTGATTGGTACCGAGGAAGAGCTCACAAAAAAAATCAACACGTGGTGAATTTTCAAACTATGGAAACTAAGTAGCCGTTCATTCATCACCGGATGAAGAGGCATAAGGAATTGCCTTGTAACGTTACCCCCCTCGCCCCCACATACGTTACACCCTCTTCTAACCATTTCACTTCTTGGCCGGTGATCAACTAGTGATTCCGAGGGGGGTAACGCACATTTCTTTACCGCTACAAGAATACGATCGAGGGGGCCGGAGAAAATAGAAGGACAAACGAACAAACACGAACAATGCTTGGGGTTAACTCAGAGCAGAAGGAGAGTATGCAACACTACATTTCCGATAGCATATATGGACTAACGCTAGCGTGGGTTACTATCGAAAATTCCACAAAGCAACTGGAATGCCGACTCATCTTGACTCAATCTTCTTCGCTGGACCCTATCTTCTCTGCTACTGTCTCCGGAGTCGACCGCATCTGTCCGTCGTTCCACGCCAACTGCTGTCAGCTCCTTTCTCCAACCAACTCTCTTTTTCCAAAACTAACTCTCTTTCGCGTCCCCTTACCACTTCCGGATACGGCGAGATTTCAGGTCCAAAAACCCTTTGTCTGGTTTCGCGCCAAAACAGACAAAGGAATCGTCTGCTTGGCGGGCCACCTATATAGTGTTACAGCTTTTGTTCGTTGAATTGGGATATGAAAGAAACCCAAATTGCAAAATAATGCCGCCCAGAGAATGCAGAGAAAAGAAGCTTATCCTTTGAATGAACTCAGCACTCCGAGGTAGGGTAAGCCTCGTTAAAGGAACACACAAAGAAAAGACTTGTCCACGAGGAAAGAGACAATTGGTCTTATCTGAAATAAGACGTATATCCTTCTACCAACATGTTATGGAAAACCAATAACGAAAAGAAAAAGAGAAAAGAATAAACTCCACAGAATCCCAAGTAAGTGAACATACAATTTAAGTATATTCAACTTTATCCTGCAGCATTCATACTGAAATGATAAACTTGAGATTTGGAGCATGGGCTCTGCTATTTAATCCCATAGTCTGAAGGAAAGCGGACCGTGTCTACCATTGTCGAACTACCTTCTCACCTTCCGCCATGAACAGATATTTTATGGAGGACTCATCCGTGGATGAAGGTATTTTATGTGGACATAGTCCATGATATGGATATTTTTGTGGAGGCTCCTCCGAGATACAGAAAGACTTTCTCGCTCCTGACTTTTACCTGAATTGTTTTATTCTTTGATTCTTTTTTTTATTCAATAAAAGAATACTGTAATTAATCTTGTTGACCCAAACACGGCAGTTCAGAGTCCTTTTTTTATTGTAAAGAATTGTATTTGTCGAGTACCTTGTATTTGAGGGGGAAAGCTGGCCAGTTAGCTGTGTTGACTCTTAATAATTCACCTATAACTCACCCAGTGGCTTTAAAGTGTGGTTCCGCTTTGGAGTGGTGGTATCTGTGACACTAAATAGCATTCGGCAGACCACGGCCAACATCTGTGCCCTGCATTAACTGGTTGACTTGGCAGGAATGAACGGGACCCAGCAAGCCTGCTGGGCACATGGTGACATAATATAACCCACAAAAGTTGATATGTCATGAAACAAAAAACCAAACCAAACCAAACCAAAACTATCTGCAAACATATTTACCAACCCCTCCGCTCGGGCAGGATACGACGCAAGGTCAATTTTTAAGCGGAGTTTAACAGGTTTCAGTTCAGAGTTTTCCTTCTCCTAGACTAGTTACCTCACCAAGGCTGAAGAACCTAGTCTGCCCTACTATTTACCCATAGCTGGAGGGAAAATAATTGGATTCATACCTTTCCCAAGGGTATTAGTGCTATGTAAAATGCAATCAGTCTCGTCCAGGATTTGATCTCGTGTCGCTGGGCCCATTTCCTACGACGATAACCATTACTCCACGGGCACTTCCAAAACTATATGCATATGTACTCATATAGAAATGCTTGCACCTACATGTAAATGCAATATTGCACCTGTGGTCACCTGTATCATTGCACCTATGTGCACATGCACTGTTGCACCTACATGCAGCTGTATTATTGTACCAATATCCACATGCCCTATTGTAACTATGTGCATCTGCATTGTTGCACATACACATGCACTATTGGACCTGCATACATCTCCATTTTTGTACCAACATGCACATGCACTATTTTAGCTTTATGCATCTTTATTATTGCACATATATATGTTGTATAGCCATGAACATGATTGACTATACAAACACATAAAACATATACATATATACTTATTCATGCAGGATACATTTTGACGCAATGAATAATGATGAGGGAAGACTTCTTTAAAAAATATATCTCTCATTTTATTTGGAACGTTTGCGTGTGAGAGGGAGTTGGAGACTGAACAAAGACTGCAACATATTGACTTCACCAGCCCCTCCAGACATAGCCGTGTGTCGTTCTCGTTCTCCTGATGCTCAACCGGAGGCCCGGGGCTCAGCTTTCTGCTGGCTTTCTCTACAACATCTCGTCTTTAACTCATCTGGTCCCAAACTCACTAACTTCCTGTCCTCACCGAGTTATATAATAGTTCAATCGCCCACTCAACCTTTGGAATGGCCTGTTTGCTCGTTATCAAGCGGAAATAACTGTCATGCAGTTCACAGGTCACTCTCTTCCGGTGCATCAGTCTATGAGTGTATCATGGGATTTTTTGCCTTGTCCCATTTCGTCAGCCAAATCCGCCTACGCGATTTCTTTCGATTACTGGCCATTGGAATGCGTCACTTCCTTCCGGTGCATCACTTTGGAATGGCATATTTGGCCGGGTCGAAGGTCAATATACAACACATGCACATACATGTGCACCAATGTGAATCTGCATTATTATACCAACATGCCCACGCACTACTGCAGCTATATTCCTCTGTATTATTGCCTCTTTAATATGTGCACTTAGAAGCAAAAGGGCTTATAGTTTCATTGCTGGAATATTTTTTCTAGATTTCGCTAGATTTTAGGGTCCGGAAGTCCGGAAGAGAACGTAATAGCCTGACTAGAGTTTGAACTCGTTTACGACGAGTCGCAGTCCAGCACGATTGCCACTACACCATCAGGACTTCTCCCAGTATTTGCATTGATGTAGAGTGCATGTATGAATATGCATCAAGGTGGGAGCATATCTGTATGGTCGTGTACGTACAGGGGTTGGACAAAATACTGGAAACATCAAAAATCTTAGAATCAAATTTTGAATCTCCTTAAAACCATCAAACGTGTTTTTTATGTTTTACTTATATCTGGAGATATCGGCTCATTGGCCCAGGGGGTAGAGTGTTCGCTAATGGTCCGGGAGACCTGAGTTCAATCCCGTGTCGCGTCATACCAAAGACTTTAAAAATGGTACTTGATACCTCCTCGCTTAACACTCAGCAATATAAGGTACGTATCAAGGGTAAAGTGGAGCAATTCAGGGAAAGGAGTAGCGCCCTCCCTTACCCCTCGGTGTAGTAGCTATTGAAAAGGGAGCCTTCTGGTCGCCCTCGACTAAAGGGAAACAACTTTACTTTACTTATTTATTTATTTATTATTAGTTTTTCTAGTCTTAATTTTCTAAAATTATTTTTTTACAGATATTGTTGTTGTTGTTGGCGACTTTAATTCTATTAAATAATAGTTATTTGTTTGCACACAGTTATATGGTTTCAAGTAACTTGGGCAGTTATTGCGGCGTAGTGGCGAAAGTGCTGGATAGCTATCTCGAGGTAAGCCTGTTTGAACTCAAGTCGCGTTACATCATTCATTTTCAGGCGAATACCCTTAGGAAAGGCATGAACACTTTTATCCCCAGTGTTATAGGTTGTATTTTACCACTACTGTTTTCAACAAGAATGGCTTTGGCATTAAATAATCCACGAAATTTATATGCCATTAAAGAAAGAAACAAACCAATTTCAAGTAATTAATAATAATCCTTCGTAAACAACTATAGCTTCAAATAACTATTCTTAATACAAATAATTTACAGTTATATGGTTTCAAGTATTTCTAGTTAATACGAATAATTTTTAAACAGATGGACCCCTTCACATGGACGAGCAAAGGTAGGACGACCACCTAGAATCAATATACAGCGACTCTGTGCCGATTCAGGATGTAGCCTTGAAGACCTACCGGTTGCGATGGACGATAGAGAAGGGTGGCGGGAGAGGTTCAGGAAGATCAGTGCTGGATGCATAACATGATGATGATTAATTAAAATGAGAGTGTTACCGATATTACCACTTCAGGTCAAAGTCGACCTGGGAGTAATAGCTATTAAGGTGTACTTTACGCTTCCCAGGACTGGAGCCATACCATATGATGAAGTTTAGTGTCATTTAAGCAGGGAAATTCTGACCCCAATGCTGACGATTGAATATCAATCTTTAACCTTTTTTTGTTTTTGTTGGGAACCAAGCCCCCTCTGTAGATTATAGATCCAACCCTCAGACTGAACTAAACTTTGGTATTGATAATTACAGAAGATTGACTCTATCAGAAAGGAAATTCTAAATTTCCTCTCCTTGTTATTATCGGTAGTCTCGAATGACTAACTGATATTAACATAATCGATAGAGCTTGAACTAATTTTGATATTTTCAAATATTTCGCTGCATTGCTATTCGACTACGCAGATAATAGAGATATCTATTTGCACTGCACAGACAGTAACGCTATTTTTTTTCTATGATACCATAAAAGTCGTTTACTGCACAAGCTCGGGGAAAAGATTCCTGTAGATATCATTTAAGTGAATGATATCTACAGGAGTCTTTAAAAAAAGAGAGGACTGAAGTTCTAGAGGGCTAGCGGCATGAGATACCATTTCCAGAAAGAAAGTATTTTATGACGGCGCAAAAATTAGTTGGTTGGTTAGTTGGTTGGTTTTTATTAGCATATTAACCATGTGCACGTTGGTACAAAAATGGAGATGTATGCAGGTCCAATTGTGCATGTGTATGTGCAACAATGCAGATGCACATAGTTACAATAGAGCATGTGGATATTGGTACAATAATACAGATGCCTGGAGGTGCTAAAGTGCATGTGCACATAGGTGCAATAAACAGGTGACCGCAGGTGCAATATTGCATTTACATATAGGTGCAAGCATCTCTATATGAGTACATATGCATATACTTTTGGAAGTGCCCGTGGAGTAATGGTTATCGTCGTAGGAAATGGACCCAGCGACACGAGTTCAAATCCTGGACGAGACTGATTGTATTTCACATAGCACTAATACCCTTGGGAAAGGTATGAATCCAATTATTCTCCCTTCAGCTATGTGTAAATAGTAGGGCAGACTAGGTTCTTCAGCTTTGGTGGGGCAACTAGTCTAGGAGATGGAAAACTCTGAACTGAAACCTGTTAAACTCCGCTTAAAAATTGACCTTGTGTCATATCGTGCCCGAGCGGAGGGGTTGGTAAATATGATTAACCCTAGTAGGTTATTTAATTTCAAACCGCTTTTTTAAAAATTTTATACATATGATTAGTGAGCAAATGATTTATGGGTTGGTTGATTAATGTTTTATTGCGCTTTCCTGTCTCTAAGACGGAAGAGTTGCATAAACCACTTCAATTACCGCGTCACGGACTGCTCAGTCATCAGGATCCATTACGGGTCGCCACTCACAACCAACAGGTGTGGCCTCGTTAAAGGCGAGTGGGAGACAGTCGGTGTATTCTACAGCCTTAGCTGATAGGGCCAACGACTCATCAAATGAAAAGAAAAAAAAAATTAATAGATAAATATTCTTTTCTACTTGAAATTTACATTTATTCAAAACATGAATGAACGATAAAACACTCTAATCCCAGGAAACACGTGTAACGTAACGGTTATGGTCGAAGTAACCTTAGTTCAAATCCTAGAGGAGGCAGTTAGCGTTTCACTTTGTGCTTAGTAAAGGCATGAATCCATTTTCTACTATCAATTATAGGTAAATAGGATTGATTGAGATCATTTGCCTTGTTATGTCAACCATTCTAGGAGAAGGAAAACTCTGACTTTAATGTAGCAGTACGCTACTTTAAAACGACCTTGTGTTGCGTCCTGCCTGTGACGGAGGCTTGGTGAATAGACTAGACTCTTTAGCCATGGCATGGCAACCATCCTAGAAGAAGGAAAATTCTGAATTCAAACCAGCTCTACTCCGATTAAAAGTGACTTTATACTTCATCCTTTCTAAGATGGAAGAGTTGGGTAAATATTCATGCTCTGATCCTAACCAGAAGTGCCGATACTGAGTGCACTGATACTACACCCTGATCCAAGCCAGAAGTTAGTAGACCGAAGAACAAAGACACAAATAGAAAAATCAGTTTGGTGCAGACGAACCAAACATCATATACTCACAAAATGAAACCAGAGCTTGGGATTTTAAGTGATTTTTTTCGTGGGGAAAGCGCTCTCTTGGGGAAGGAGTCTCTAATAATAAACAACAATCTGTGAGAAGCCATATTGCTGCAATTATGCATGATTTAAATCTCCCAACTCCAAAAGAAAACAAAAGTGACAGTTTATCTTTTGTAATGTCATTATTCTTATTTAAATAAATATCACTAATTAGGTTAATAGGCTGTTGGAGATGAAAAATAATCACATTACTTTATTACTAAGTTAGGACTAATAAGTAAAGTAAAGTTGGCGACCTTAGTCGAAGGTGACCCGAAGGCTCCTTTTTCAATAGCTACTACACCGAGGTGTAGGGGAGAACGTTACTCCATTCCCAGGGTTGCTCCACTTTACCCTTGATCTATACCTTATAATGCTTAGCGTTAGGCAAGGTGACATCAAGTACCATTGTTTGAGTCTTTGGTATGACTCGATCTGGTATTGAACCCCGAACTTCATGACCATTGGCGAACACTCTACTCATTGTGGACAAAAACAAACATGTATAAATCGATAAATCACCTAATTAATTGTTTGATGGAGAGCTATGAATAAATAATAAAAGTTGATAAAAATTGTGGGAAATTTGCGTCAACTTATATCATGCTGAGACATGAATGATCAGCGACAATTATTTTTTTTTATCTCGACTGAAACTAACATAGATATATTGGTATGCACAAACAAGTAATTATTTGAACTTAAAACGAATAATATTGCAGTCCCCAAACCTTTTTCAGTTTTTCGTATCATTATCACCACATTAGACAGAACTCCTCTGAAACTAGTAGACAAATTCACCAACCTAGGAAGCAGCGTCTCATCAACCGAAAAGGATATCGACGCGCGGCTAACGAAGGCATGAACAGCTATTGATAGGCTATCGATCAAATGGAAATTAGACCTGATCGATAAAATGAAACGCAGTTTCTTCCAGGCAGCGGTCGTATCGATACTGCTGTATGGATGCACTACTTGGACGCTAACTAAACGGCTGGAGAAGAAGCTAGACGGCAATTACACAAGAATGCTGCGAGCAATATTAAACAAGTCCTGGCGGCAACACCCCCACAAGACATCAACTATACGGCCACCTGGCTCCCATCACGAAAACTATCCAAGTTAAACGAACCAGACATGCAGGACACTGCTGGAGAAGCAGGGACGAGCTCATAAGTGATGTACTCCTATGGACCCCCACACATGGCCGGGCAAAAGCAGGACGGCCAGCTCGAACATACATTCAGCAGCTAAGTGAGGATACGGGATGTGGCCCTGAGGACCTACCAGATGCGATGAATGATAGGGAGAAGTGGCGAGAGAGGGTCAGGGATATCCGTGCTAGATGCAGGACATGATGATGATGATGATGATGTCGAGTGCATACTATTCATTACATCTCTCGCTTATCTCTTCTCCAAGTGACAGGTTGTACGGTGTTACATTGTACAAGTAGGAAGGGACGATACCAGGCTTGAATTAAACGATCTTTCATCAGACTCAGCTGCAGCTCGTTGCTATGCCTCGCCAACACGGTAGGGGGCATGTCTCGCTAAAATAGTTGGAGCTTTGAATGCAGAATTTTCCTGCTATGCCAAGGCAAAAGCGTCAAGTCTATTTACCCAAGCTTCCACCATTGGCAGAACGCTACACAAGGTCGTTTGTAAACGGTGTACAGTTACTTTGACTCAGCTGGAAGGAGAATAGATTGATGCATGCCTTTCTCAAGGTTATCAATGCCAAGTGATATTCAAACAGCCTCGTTCAAGATTTGAACTCGGGTCGCTGATAAACGTACGCTCCCTGAATAATATAACAAATTTTGAAATAAATGGTTTTAGAAAGCTTTACAAAGGTAACAGTCATTCTATGTCAAATACAGTAATGCCCCGCCTTACGTTATTTCGGCCAATGTCAAATTCCCTTTTTACGCCATTTTTCTGGACTAAATTCCAGTTCAGCGAACGTCATTACGTCCGACGTTACGTCACTCAGCAACGTTACCCACGTCATAAAAAAAGGACGCGAAATGAATAATTTTTTTTTCTGTAAAGGTAAATTTGAAATAAATAAGATATATAAGAATTAATAATAAAAGATAAAAGAAGCTAAAGATAAATATAGAAAGCAAAAAAAAAAAACAAACATTAAAATATGTATACACTGTTTAAAAAAATATTTGCATCGAAAAATTGTGGACAAATATACGCCATAATATTGTTCTGCCGTCTTTAAAAAAATAGGACTAAAATATGTTTTAGTGTATTTTAAGGTTTAGCGATATTTATATTCTTTCGCAAGTTATTTACACTAGTTTCATGGGGTTTGTCATCAGTTTTAGGCCTGACGTCCGGTTTACGTAAAAAAAAAACAGGTTACATTACTCAGCGACGTTTCCTACGTTATGACAAAAAGGAAGTGAAATAAATGAATCTTTTACGTAAATTCAAAATAAATAAAAAAAACAAAAGAATTAACAATAAAAGCAGCCCTGTCGGGTGGGGCTAAGAATACACCAACTGCGTCTCTGCAGAGGGGTACAACTCTACCCAACGAGTGTCCTGGATATAACATTAAACAATCTAATGGCAAGACTCTAGTCAGTGGAGTTCTGGGGCATATAGAGCACACCTTAATTACCAATGCTTCCGTATCTACTCCGATCCGGAACGGTAGCCCCTGATAAGGCCCCATCTATGGGTCAAAAAGAACTGCTTGACCATTAAACCTGAGTGTAAACAAATGACTGTCTAACTGAATTGTTAGTGATACGTTGCAACAATGGGAATCCTTTAACTGTGTGCGAAAGGATGTGTAATGTTGAAAAGAATTATTTGTGTTAAATAGTAATACTTGTAACCACTTCCCGATCTGCTAGTAAATGAGGGGGGTGTCCTCGTGGTGTAATGGTTAAAGTGATGGACTGCGGAATCTTAGTACGCGAGTTCGTACTCCAGTCGTGCTATTACGTTCACTTTCGGTCAAATACCCTTAGGAAAGGTATGAACCCTCTTATCCTCCCAGCTATGGGTAAAATAGTACCACTACTGTTCTTCTGGGAGAATAGATTTGGCATTAAATAACCTACAAAGGTTGATATGCCATTAAACAAAGAAACCAAACCAAATCCTAGTAAATGATTAATATTGAACGGAATTCTTATTGTTAGATAGCAATAATTGATACCATTTAACTGTAGAGACAATAGCAATATTCGTGTGCAAATAAATTCGTTTTAACTCCTTAAAAATGAAATTACCGACGAACTATTCACTTACAAATCATACATGTATATCCAATTAAATGTGGGCAAACTCATGACTGATGTAAAATTGTTACTGTTACCATAGCAATACTTGAAACCATTTAACTTTGAGCAAACAAATGATTAATAGGAAATAAAATAATTGGTATTAGACAGAAATACTTGAAACCAAAAAATAAGCTCAGGCTCGTTTAAAAGTGTTATAAAGAAAATGAGTTTATTAACACGATTTGGCATTAAATAACCTACAATGGTTGATATGCCATAAAACCTAACCAAACTAAATCTTATATATATACATAGAGAGAGGATTTGGCATTAAATAACCTACAATGGTTGATATGCCATAAAAATCAACCAAACCAAATCCTATATATTTAATGTATATGTATAAAGAGGATTTAGCATTAAATAACCCACAATGTTTGATATGCCATAAAAATCAGCCAAACCAAACCAAACCAAACTAACAATAAAAGATAAAAGAATCTAAAAAATTAAGATACAATAAAAAAACATTAAAATGTATATACAATGCAATTAAATATTTACATTAAAAAATTCTAAACTCGAAAACGTTAACTAATTTCATTTCTCATTCTTTACAAATTAAAACTAAAATACTTTTCAAACAAGACTTGTTTTCTTGCACATGTTTTTATTGTAATCGTAAGTTATCTCTCATCATACTTAAGACATTGCCCAGTCGGCTGGGGGTGTAGAATACACCGACTGCACCTCTGCAGGGGGTAAGACAACCCCACCGCAACGAGTGTCCTGGATATGAAACTAAAGAATCTGATAGTGAGGTTCCTGTGATGTTGGAGCTTTGGGGAATGCGGACTACTCTTCATTGCCATCACTCCCAGGTCCACTCTGGCCCGGAGGGGTAGCAACTGATAGGGTCCGATCTATGGGTTAAATAGAACTAAACTGCATACTTATGCTAAACTGAATTCTTTGAATTACAACTGTTTGACTAAACTGAATAGCTTGAAATAGAAATGTTTTTGACAATTAAACAGTGTACTCATGCTAAACTGAATTGTTTCGAATAGAACTGATTATTTGTAAAAAAAAAAAAATGAATTCGCCATCAAATAACCTACAAAGGTTAATATGCCATAAAACCCAACCAACCAACCAACCTACCTTAGACATACATAAGAGCAAATGAAAATATAAATAACATAATTTCATTGAGTTCATTGTAAAAAAAATTACTAAAATATGTTTGTAGTGTTCTTTAGGTTTTAGCAATTGTCATATACTTTAGCGTGTTATTTACGCTAGTTTTACGGTGTTTGTTCTCATTTTAAGAATTTTTCAAGGCATTATCCACTGTTCAGGTTAAACACCAGGTTACATCACAGCTTATGGGACCAATTCACGACATAGGAATGATTTTCTAAGACTTGTTATAAAATCCATTTTGATGAATTCCAATACAGAAAACTACTGCTAAAAAATTTTATTCATGTATTTTTTGATATTCTTTGGCTGCAAAGAGAAAAAAAATTACTAATTACTTATGGAACCTCCATCAGTTTTATTGTTAACGATCTGGCAAATGTGAGCCAATACGCGTAGCGATTTTTAGAAAAATTTTTGCTCGCAGAAAATGTTTAATTTTGTGTGTATGTGTGTGTGTGTATGTGAGTGTATTTTTTCAGTTTAATCCATTAATCCTTATCGCACTTCTCGAAAGATATTAACTTCAGCAATTAAATAATGCAAATGAAAGTTTTCAAGATTCAATGGTATAAACTTTTTCGAATTGGTTAAATTTTATTTTAAATGTCATGGTCAGAGGTTAATAATTGTTGGTTGGATGGTTGGTTGATTTTTTGGGTTTTATGGCATACCAACCTTTGTAGGTTATTTAACGCCAAATCCATTTTTATTAAAATAGTTCTATTTCAAACAATTCGGTTAAGGATGAGTACGCAGTAAGTACAGATTTTATTTACACACAGTTAAATGTCAAAACAGTTCTATGTTAAACAAATCAGTTTAGTGTAAGTACAGTTTCAATGTCAAAAACAGTTCCATTTCAAATAATTCAGTTTAGCATAAGCACGCAGTTTAAATGTAAGTATAGTTTAATTGTCAAAAACATTTCTATTTCAAGCTATTCAGTGTAGTCAAACCATTCAGTTTAGCATAAGTATGCCGTTAGTTCTATATATCCCATAGATAGGGTTCTATCAGGTGCTACCACGCCAGGCTAGAGTGCACCTGGGAGCAATGGCTATAAAGGGGCACTCGGCATTCCCCAAAGCGTCAGCATCACTGGAACCTCACTATCAGATTGTTTGGTATTATATCCAGGACACTCATGGGGGGCGATCTTACCCTTCTGCAGAGGTGCAGTCGGTGTATTCTACAGCAGCCTCCCCGCCAGCCGACTGGGCAAGTTAATAATTGTTTTATAAATACTTCTCATTTAGATGTTAAATTAATGTAAATATTTTTCGTTTTCGTTGAAGATTATAACAGTGGTATTTGCTTAGCCCAGTATATTTTTCAGCTCATGCCACTTGGTAAAGATTATATAAAAATAACTTTAAGGTTCAATATTTCAGACAATTTGGATGAATTTTACATGTGTGTTTGTTAAGTTTGTGTCTGGTTGCAACTCTTTTCAGGTCGATTGTCTCCTCCGGCAAGTTTGGAGAAGATTCAATTTATTGACTTCCCTCACGAGACGGTCTTTCTGCGCCAACGGCTGTTCATAGCAACGTAGCTGGCATTGTCAGTGTTGAGACGAGGGTCAAAGAAAGAAAGAAAGAAAGAAAGAGAGAAAGAAAGAAAAACCTGGAGAATTTTTATAATATAGTTTATTGTGTCTTTTATTAATTGTATTTGTAAAATAAAATATGGAAATTAAGATCTTTGACCAAAATGACGTTTTGTCTTTGATGAATAATCCTCCAAAATTTGTTTTTTTAATAATAATAAGAACCATAGCATTGTTAAAATTGACTAGGATACTGAGAAGAGTCCTGGAGGTTTAAGGAGACTTATTCTTACTGAGAATCCAGTGAAAATCCATCAGTCAGAGCTGGTGTGAAAAATTACTTGAAACATTAATTATAATAATAATAATAGACCAGAGAAAAAGAAAACTAATGACCACACATAAGGCCTTGTATCCTAGAGATGACGTCGGCAGATTATATGAGTCAAGAAAAGAAGGAGGAAGAGGATTTACCAGCATTGAAGACAGCGTTGACGCATCGATAAAACCCCTCGAAGACGATATACAAAAGCGTAGAGAAAAACTGATTACAGCCACCAGAAACAATACTGACAACACAAGGAAAAACGGAACGATTATAACCAGAAAACAAAAATGGGAAGAAAAACAACTCCATGGACATTTTGAGCGACTTACAAGCGACATCTCCCACGAGAAAATGTGGACGTGACTAATAAAGGGAAACCTTAAGACAGAAACCGAATCTCTTTTAATAGCAGCTCAAAACAACGCCATAAGAACCAATCATATCAAAGGAAGAATAGATAAGACACACCAAAATTGCAGGTATAGGTTATGTGGGGATAGAGACGAAACGATCAATGATATAAGCGAATGCAGCAAACTAGTACAGAGAGAGAGAGAGTATAGGACTAGATACAATTGGATAGGAAAGGTGGTTCACTGGGAATGGCGCAAGAAATTGAAATTTGACCATACGATATATGTCCAGAAAAGAAGAAGGAAGAGGACTCGCCAGAATTTAAGATAGCGTCAATGCATCAACACGAAGATTTGAAGTCTACATAAAAAAGAGCAAAGAAAGAAATAATTAAAATGACCAGAAACAGAAAAGGCAGCATAAAAGATCAACAGAACAACAATAACTAGGAAATGTATGGAGATTTTAAGAAGACTAGGACAAGGTTATGAAAGGAAAACCTTATGAGACAGACATGTGACAATACCCGCCGGCAGACCCCACTCCCTTAAACAACTAATGGCCAGTGATTCGTCTTGCGGTTTTTTTCATCTCCGGCCAGGGGTATATCACATTTCTCAACAGATCCTATTTACCAACCCCTACGCTCGAGCAGGATATGACACAAGGTCAATTTTTAAGCAAAGTTTAGCAGGTTTGAATTCAGAGTTTTCCTTCTCCTAGACTAGTTGCCTCGCCAAGGCTGAAGAACCTAGTTTGTCCTACTATTTACCCATAGCTGGAGGGAGAATAAATGGATTCATACCTTTCCCAAGGGTATTAGTGCTAAGTGAAATGCAATCAGTCTCGTCCAGTAATTTGAACTCGTGTCGCCGTGTCCATTTCCTACGACGATAACCATTACACCACAGGCACCTCAAGAGATACGCAAAACACAACCGAGAGGGTGGAAGAAAAGAAGAAACAAACAAACACAGGCTTGGGTTATGTCACGTGGTATCCCACTGAGAAGATAGAAATAATATAACTACTATCCTCGTGTTTGAATTAACAGTGGCAAGCCATCAGAGAATGACCGTTAAGACATCATAGTAATGTAGGTCAATCCCAAAGTAACAAACCCAGGTCAGAATGGAAAAACAGATGTTTGTACTTGGTGACCTGATGGATAAAGAATGTGATACGGGGTGACATCTAGTAGCCCTAAGGAGTCGCCTGACACGGGAAGGAAGAAGGTAGAAGCCAAACGATTGGCTGGGACCCTAAAACGGAAGTGGCATCTTCTTCCCGTCAGCGGAAGTAGGAAATAAGAAAGTTAGTTGTTGGACAGGGTTCGTGGCGGATGGAACCAAAGCAAAGTACTCCGGGTAAAAGAAGACGAAAAGAATATCTCGGACACGAAGGAGCCATTTCTTCAAGCCAGTATTAAAAATAGCATAAAGTCTATTAGCCCGTAAAAGAGGAAATATTCTCCACAGGAACTCCATCAAAAAAAAAAAGAAAAAAGAAAAGATAAGTAAACTTTGAGACCGTTTCTCCTTATACCCAATTTTATATACCCTCTCTCTCTCTCTCTCAATATAAGAAAGACTGAAAATGAAAGAAAAGAAAAGAAGAAAGACATCTATCTTCATGGACTATTTATTCATTTATGATATATTTGACACGTTGAAGGTGTATATCTATGTGTAGTAAAAGATTGATATATTTTAATGTTCCCACGTGCTTGAAGTTGTTATTTGCAGCGTCTGCTACGAATTTGTTATGTCATATTTCCTTTTCAGCTTCTATTCGCCTTATGATATGCTCGCTTAAAATTGTCCTATAAATTCCTTTAAAATATCACTCGGGAAACCGGAATTGCCGACTACTATTATTAATATTATTATGTCTAAACCTAGAGGTCCATATCTTCCATTGTTCTAGGGGAGGAAGACTAGCGGCCTTGGTGGGTGTGTGTATAGTGTGGAATTTGGAACCCCTTTCAAGCGGCGGTCAGTCTAGCCATAAATTGATCCCCCACATAATATGCCAGTTCCTATATGCCCGAGGAAAAACTCTGAACGTGGACTTATTCTACGAGGGATCAAGTGCCAGTCTGCCCCGTCTTCACACGTGTAAAAATAAAGTCCCGTTTTGGGATAAAAGTAAATTTTTCGCGTCACAGTTAGCCCCAAGCGTAACAGGAAGGAAGTCTGTGACATTTTTGCGCATTCTGTGAGCTAATGCGAGCGTTTACTCGAGCGAAAACTCTCACAACGCCTCTAGCAATGCTGACTTAAATTCTTGCGTTGGTTAACTCGGTATCAGTAGGTCAACAGGCCCTAGCAGCCACCTTTCTGACTTCGGTTGACGGGTCTCCTCTCTGTCCGACTCTTACATCTTGACTCTTACAGACTGACCTGTTCTGTCGACTGGTCTCTTCCACTCCCTTCTGCTGATTGTGTCCTTCTCTTGACTGACCTCTCCTGCCGACTGTCTCTGGGACCTTCCTTCCCTCGTCTTCTTCGGGTCTCGTGGGAGATCTCGCGCGCAGGCCCTGTGTGTGGGTTTCGCGCCAAAACAGATAAATAGATTCTCTGACTAGCACCCACACCCACAGAAACGGATACAACCCATAGTGTCACAGACAGAATCTCTTCTCATGGCGGTACAAAGAAACGCCATAAGGATCAACTATGTTAAAACGAAAATAGATCAGACACAACATAATAAGTGTAGGTTATTTGGTGATAGAGACAAAACCATTAATCACAATATAAGAGAATGCAGCAAATTAGCTAAGAAAGGTACAAAACTAGACACGACTGGGTGAGGATGATGATCCATTGGGAATTGTGCAAGAAATTTAAGTTTGACCATTCGAACAAGTGGTATATGTACAAACCGGAATCCTTCCAGATGAATGAGGGGCACAAGGTTCTGTTGGCTTTTGAGATACAAACAGATCGCCTAATCCCGGCCAGAAGACCAGACCTAGTAATAATTAACAAGAAAAGAACCTACCGAGTAGTGGACTTCTCCTAGGACCACCTTGTAAAAATCAAAGACAACGAAAAGAGCGACAAGTACTAGGACCTTGCCAGAGAACTAAAAAGCTATCGAACATGAAAGTGACGGTAGTACCAATTGGAATTGATGCACTCGGAACGATTCACAAAGGCTTGGAAAAAGGACTGAAAGAGTTGAAAATCATAGGAGAAGCAGAGACTGTTCAAACTACAGAATTAAGATGGGCCAAAATACCGAGAAAAGTCCTGGGGACTTGAAGAGACTTGATGTCACTCAGACTCTGGTGAAATGCGATCCGTTAAAACGGTGTGAATTACTCATAAGGTGTATAATAATATGCAGAACTCACTAGAAATGTATAAAATCATCATTCAAGAAATAAACACGGAAATTGCTGAATTAGAACTCGGTAAAGACTATAAATATTCTGAAATTGTCAATGGTATCACCAATAGTATTGTAAAAGAGAAATGGATTTACCCCTGGAAAAACGTGCTCGTGTATGCCTGGCATGCAAAGGCGAAAATGGCCGATCCAGCGTCGTGTTTTAAGAACTCACGATCTCGGATTCTCACAAAACTGACAAGACTTGACAAGGACGTGTGCAAATCTCTAAGCCTATAAAAAGAGCCTGGGGGACAGAGACGGGTAGAGTACGTAGTAAACTCAAGCGTTGTGGTTGGCAAGATACGTTATTTCGTGATTTGGAATAGACATTTCAGGAGGCACTTTTTTTTTTAAGCTAGAGACGTTTGTGCCGGACGGTGATACAAGAAAGTGTTCTGGATTAAGCTTTCTGACTGTGAAGCCTCCCCTAATTACTACAAGTATAAATAAAGAAAACATAAATAAAGGAATTCTTTCGGAGGATCAGAGTCGATTAAGAATAGAATTGAATGCAAAAAAACAAATTTATAGTATTTAACAACCTGACTCTCCCAGTATTGACATAAAGTTTTAATATAAACTGGACGCAAATAGAAATAAAAAAGATGTTTACTAAAGTTTGCAAATTAATAATCTGCCATAGAATACATCACCCAAGAGCAGATAAAGAACATCTTTTCATCATCATCATCATCATCTCGCACTATCAGCACGGATATCCCTGACCCTCTCTCGCCACCCTTCTCTATCGTCCATCGCTTCTGGTCGGTTTTCAAGGCGACATCCTGTACCAGCACAGAGCTGTTGTATATAAGTTCAAGCTGGTCATCCTGCCTTTGCGCGTCCGTGTGAAGGAGTCTATAGAAGTACGTCACCTATATGTTCGTCCCTACTTCTCGAGCATTGTCCCGCATGTCTGGTTCGTCTAACTTGGATACCTTTCGTGATGGGTGGTAGGTGGCCGTACAACAGCTGGTTTTGGGGGTGCTGCCTCAAGGACTTAATCAGTAGTGCTCCCAGCATTCTCTACATAAAGAAAGAGAATATTTAAAGGGGTTGGTTAGCAACCGTAGCAGAGGGTGACCCAAAGGTTCCCTTTTCATAAGCTACAACACCAAGCTTTTGGGGAGGGCGCTACTCCTTTCCCTGGATTGCTCCACTTAGTATTGATCTGTTCTTTATTATGCTGAATGTTAAACAAGGTGGAATCTAGTACCAGTTTTGAGTTTTGATATGATTCGACCAAGGATTGAACCTTGGTCTTCCGGGCCATTGAAGAACTCTCTACCCAAAAATGGAAGAACAAAACAACCATGATAGGATTCGATGCTTCAGTAAGTTAACACGCAAGAGGCAAAAGAAAAAATATACTATAAGTAAAGAAAGGAATGAACTTAATAAGCCAACAACACAGCTAAAAATAGGCGTAGAAGATCCAACACTAGACAAAAACATAACGAAAGAAAAAAAAAACCCACAAAGGCTGAATCAATTAAAAAAAGTTTCGGAATATAAACTCCTTCATGTATAATATATAGCACTAATACCCTTGGGGAAAGATATGCCATATTTACCTAACCCCTCCGCTCGGGCAGGATATGACACACGGTCAATTTTTAAGCGGAGTTTAGCAGGTTTTAATTCAGAGTTTTCCTTCTCCTAGACTAGTTGCCTCGCCAAGGCTGAAGAACCTAGTCTGTCCTACTATTTATCCATAGCTGGAGGGAGAATAATTAGATTCATACCTTTCCCTAGGGTATTAGTGCTATGTGAAATGCAATCAGTCTCGTCCAGGATTTGAACTCGTGTCGCCGTGTGCATTTCCTACGACGATAACCATAACACCACGGGCACTTCCTAGGTATGAGTCCAATTATTCTCCCTCCAGCTTTGGGTAAATAGTAGGGCAGACTGGTTCTTCTTGGTGAAGCAACTAGTCTAGGAGAAGTAAAAACTCTGAATTCAAACCTGTTAAACTCCGCTTAAAAACTGACCTTGTGTCATATCCTGCCCAAGCGGAAGGGTTGGTAAATATGGATAATACGTACAAAGATTAGAAATGCCGCAAAGTTACAGCAAAGACTAGTTGATGGCTGAATAATATTGGACAGAAGGCAGAAACAGAGGGGTTAATAATAGCTGCACAGGATCCAAGCATATCAACTAGAAACTATCAGGCAAATATTATGAAAAGACAGATCAGTTAGGGTCCAGTTGCCCGATCCTAACAGTGATAGAATATCAAGAAAGGTACGGTAAAAAAGGACATTATATTCAGCGGACATTATACAAATACTATGGAATTCTGAAAGATGAAAAAACAAACTACAATTCTCTAGAAGTTTGCCACAAAAACTGATATAAAAATTTAAAACATAAGGTGGGGGGTGTCCTCGTGGTGTAATGGTTAAAGCGATGGACTGCGGAATCGTAGTAAACGAGTTCGTACTTCAGTCGCGCTATTACGTTTGTGAAACGTTACCCCCTCACCCCCCCACATTATCTCAGTCTTCTAACCATTTCACTTCTTAGCCGGCCGGTGATCAACTAGTGGTTCGAGGGGGTAACGCACATTTCTTTACCTACACAAGAATACGATCGAGGGAGACAGGAGAAAATAGAAGGACAAACGAACACGAACAAACTTGGGGTTACCAAGAGCAGAGGGAGGTATGCAACACTACATGCATGTGCATTCCTGATAGCAGATATGGACTAACGCTAGCGTGGGTTACTAGCGAAAATTCCACAATGCTACTGGAATCAGACATCTTGAGACTCTTCTTCACTGGGCCCTATCTTGTCTCCTCGCCTCTCTGTTCCGGTGTCTGGTGTTGACTGCCCCTCCGCTCTTCCACGCCAACTTCTGCTGTTCGCCTCTCTCTTGTCCAGTCTCAACTGCCCTTTCTCCTGTCCAGCCACCAACTCCTCTGCTGGTCTCCAGCCACCAACTGCCTCTCTCTGGGTCGCGTCGTCAACTCTCATTCTCGGGTCCAGCCACCAACTCTCATTCTCGGGTCCAGCCACCAACTCTCCTCTCTCCTGTCCAACTACCAACTGCCTCTCTCGGGTCCAGCCACCAACTGCCTCTCTCTTGTCCAGTCTCCACTGCCCTCCGTGGTCTCCAGCCGCAACTCGCTCTCTGCTCTCCTGCCACCAACTACCAACTCCTGGTCTCCAGCCACACACTGCCTCTCTACTGGGTCGCGTCGTCAACTCTCGTTCGCGTCCCCTTACCACTTCCGGATACGGCGAGATTTTTTTGTCCAAGAATCCTTTGTCTGGTTTCGCGCCAAAACAGACTCGTCTGCTTTGGCGGCCTACCCCCATAGTGCTACACGTTCACTTTCGGGCAAATAACCTTGGGAAAGGTATGAACCCCCTTATCCTCCCAGCTATGGGTTAAATAACACCGGGGAGGGGGTCCTCGTGGTGTAATGGTTAAAGCGATGGACAGTGGAATCGAAGTAAAAGAGTTCGTACTCCAGTCACGCTATTACGTTCACTTTCGGGCAAATACTCTTGGGAAAGGTATGAACCCCCTTATCCACCCAGCTATGGGTTAGATAGTACCACTACTGTTCGGGGTCCTCGTGGTGTAATGGTTAAAACGATGGACTGCGGAATCGTAGTAAGCGAGTTCGTACTTCTGTCGCGCTATTACGTTCACTTTAGGGCAAATACCCTTGGGAAAGGTATGAACCCCCTTATCCTCCCAGCTATGGGTTAAATAACACCGGGGAGGGGGTCCTCGTGGTGTAATGGTTAAAGCGATGGACAGTGGAATCGAAGTAAAAGAGTTCGTACTCCAGTCGCGCTATTACGTTCACTTTCGGGCAAATACCCTTGGGAAAGGTATGAACCTCCTTATCCTCCCAGCTATGGGTTAAATAGTACCACTACTGTTCTTCTTGGACAATGGCTCTGACATTAAATAACCTTCGTCTCCCTCCGCCACCCTCCATCTGTCTCTCTCATATCACAGAAACTTTGACCCCTTTAAAGAGAAATAAAGACGTATATATTTCTGCAAAAAGAAAGTGCCATTGCTCCATTCCCTGGCTCAGTCGTCTGGGGCTGTAGAATACACCGACAGCATCTCTGCAGAGGGGTAAGATTCCCCCAACGAGTATCCTGGACATGACTCTAAACAATCTGATGGTGAGGTTCCAGTAATGCTGGAGCTTTGAGGAAAGCGGAGTACCCCTTTATTGCTCCCAGGTCCACTCTGGCTCGGCGTGGTAGCACCTGATAGAGCTCTATCAATGGGTTAATAAGAACTAAACTGTGTACTTATGCTAAACTGAATAGTTTCACTAAACTGAATAACTTGAAATGGAAATGTTTTTAACAATTAAACTGTGTACTTACATTTAAACTGCATGTTTATGCTAAACTGAATTATTTGAAATGGAACGGTTTTTTGACATTGAAACTGTACTTACACTAATCTGATTTATTTAACATAGAACTGTTTTGACATTTAACTGTGTGTAAAACAAAGTCTGCACTCACACTAAACTGAATTAACTGAATTAGAAGTGCTTGACTAAAGTGAATAGCTTGAAATAGAATTTTTTTTCACAATCAAACTGTACTTACATTTAAACTGTGTACTTCTGAATCGTCTAAAATTGAACTATTTGTATGAAAATGGATTTGTCGTTAGATAACCTACAAAGGTTGATATGCCATAAAACCAAGGAAGTATGATAAGATGAATGATGAAGAGGCATGGCCATAACACATTTCTTTATAAAAATATAACTCATACGCTTTATTTCTCGAAAGGGGTCGAACTTGGCGTAAGTATGAGAAAGACATAGAGACGAAAACACTCGGAGGACTTGACGGATTTGGATCCAGCTATATTGACCCTTATCTTCTTTGCCGCATTGTGCCATACTCAAAGCTTTATCTAATACTTCTTCTTAACCCTGCTGTGTTATCTTCAGGACCTAACATTTCTGCCTCTTCTGCTTCTTGGTCAAGGGCTACTGCGGGCCGTTGCGCAACCGGGCGCCTGGTGACCAGTCTCCGTGACTGACCGTATATCTTCTGGCTGCAAGACTGAGACTGATCGTTACACTGTGGTTACCCGTGTATATATAATTTCATAACGCCTACGCATTTCCGGTATTGCCGCTGTATTGCCGACTTCCTGTTTACACAGGGGCGTTCTGCAATCACTTTGTTTACACATATGAGAGATCCGGCTCTGTCAAGGGTTAATATGCAACACCAGCACCTATATGATTAAGTCCTGACCATGTTCTTTAAATTGCTCCTATGATAAAAAAAAAAGGTCCAACCAATTTGATCTTAAAAGTTCTCGAACGTAGTAGCTGAGAGTCAATCATGTCGAGAGAAAGATTTTGTAGGAGGAGATATTGTGTTTTGATATTTAATTTCCATTTTGTAGTGGTATATTTAATTTGTTTTTATATGTGGTTGCGTGTTCTCACAAGTCGGAAGGTCACCATTTATAGCGATGGGGATAACATCATCATTATTATTATTATTATTATTGGGTTTTTGGTTTAAGGTTTAAGTTGGTTTTGTTGGTAATTCGTTGGTAGCGTTGGTATTTTGTTGGTAGCGTTGGTATTTCGTTGGTTGTGTTGGTATTTCGTTGGTTGTGACCCCCTCGCTAAATGTTGATGGAAAATAAAGGTAGTGGAGAAGAACGAAGACGTCGTTAGGTTTTGTATCAAGGTTTTAATGGCAGCATGAAGTAAGGAGTTTACGCTGGTATGCTATGCGTATCGTAGTAAGGAAAGAAGCTAGGAAGTTGTTAGATTGTATCATCTAATTTGTTTTTAACTAGGATCCCTTGGTCTAGAAGAATAGACCGAAGGGGTCCGTAAACTAGATGGCTCTCCTCATAGTGTATGATGCTGCTACTGCTATTCAGGAGCTGACAATAAGACGTCCGTTCCCATTGAGAATTTCTGAGGGAGAGAGAGATTCGCGGGCTTTCTTCAATTTTCTTTCTGCTACAAGTTAAGGAAAAGTATTTCTATCTGTTTATTAATACACATTAAACATACAAAACAAGATTTGGCATTAAATAGCCCACAAGGGTTGATATGCCATTAGAGAAAATAACGAAATGACCACGATAAATAAAATAATAATTTATAACACATTTGGGAAACGAGACGAATATGGACACCTTAATAATGAGATCAAGTTAAACATTTTGCTAACTATTGCTAGACACTTTGTTTTCAATTATTGACCTCTTTAAATAAAAAAATGTGATATATGATACAAATATTAATAGAGACAATTATAGGGAGTCCATATGTCGTAGTGGCTAACGTGCACGACTACGACATCTTAGTAAGAGAGTTCGAACTCTAGTTGCGCTATAACGTTCACTTTCAGACTAATACCCTTTTAAAGGATATGAACCCCTTCATCCCAACAAGCTATGGGTTAAATAGTATCACTATCCTATTTACCCAACCCCTCCGTTCAGTTTAACATACAAAAACAGTTCCATTTCAAACAAAACAGTTTTGCATAAGTAGGCAATTTAAATATAAAAACAGCTCTATTTCAAGCAATCTATTTGAGCATAAGTACACAGTTTAGTTCTATTTGACCCATAGATCGGACCCTATAAGGTGCTACCTCTCCGGGCCAGAGTGGACCTAGGAGCGATAGCAATGAAGGGGTACTCGACATTCCCTAAAGCTCCAGCATTACTGGAACCTCACCATCCGATTGTTTAGTGTCATATCTAGGACACTCGTTAGGGGAGTCTTTCCCCTCTGCAGAGGTGCTGTCGGTGTATTCTACAGCCCAAGACGACTGGGCAATAGTTTAGTTTGGTTTTCGAGGTAATAAAAAAGTCTCTGAAATGTTTCATGATTCATAAAAAGGTGAAATAATTTAGCAGTTCCGCAAAATAATCAGCTTCTTGTTTGTTTTTTGTTTTTTTATATTTCAAAAACAACTCGCTGCTACACACGTCCATATTCAACAGACCTTTTTATGAAGAGAATTTGGTTGATCATGAACTAAAGTTTCCCATGTGACTTTGTTAATTTTTCAAGACTGATGTCAGTTGTAAGAGAAAGGGAAGATTTTCCAACTAAAATTAACTAAATCATCAAGCGTATTTCTCGACACTTAACACCTTTTTTTCTACAAACTGTAAAACTATTTTGAAGCTGATAAACCCTTTTTGAACTTATAATGCATTCAGTGACTAAGATAAGGCTCATCTACGTCTGTTTAGGGATGACATCCATTCAAAAAGGATTTAACGCAATATTAGATATACTTGAAATGAAAGATTGATTGATTGAACGATTGATTGAGTTAGCGAGTGATTTTAACGGCATGTCAACTCGTTCAGCGTTATTTTATGTCAAGAGGTTAGGAAATTGTGTTCATTGAGCATTTTCATTTGTATTTTTTCTTTAACTGTTTCTTAAGAGTTTCTTCATATGGTTATCGGATATCAAGTACTCCTTTCAAATACGTGTGCTGGATATGACACTAAACAATCTGATGGTGAGGTTCCAGTAATGCTGGGGTTTTGGGGAATGCGGAGTACCCCTTAATTGCCATTGCTCCCAGGTCCACTCTGGTCCGGCGTCGTAGAACCTGATCGGGCCCTATCTATGGGTTAAATAGAACTAACTGCATACTTATGCTAAACTGAATTGTTTGACTAAACTGAATAGCTTGAAATAGCAATGTTTTTGACAATAAAACCGAACTAACATTTAAACTACGTGCTTATGCTAAACTGAAACCGAACATACATTTTAAGTGCGTGCTTATGCTAAACGGAATTATTTGAAATTGAACTGTTTTTGACTTTGAAATTGTACTTACACTAAACTGATTTATTTAATATAGAACTGTTCTGACATTTAACTGAGTGTAAGTAAAATCGGTACTTAGGCTAAACTGAATTATCTGAATAAGAACTGCTTGACTTAAAAATAAACTGTGTACTTAAATTTAAACTGCGTGCTTATGCTAAACTGAATTATTTGAAATGGAACTGTTTTTTGACATTGAAACTGTACTTAAACTAAACTGGTTTGTTTAAAACTGTTTTGACATTTAACTGAAGAACTGCTTGACTAAACTGAAAAGCTTGAAATGGAAATATTTTTCTCGTTTAAACTGCGTACTTATGCTAAACTGAGTTGTTTGAAATAGAACTATTTTCATAAAAATGGATTTGGCGTAAGAATAACCTACAAAGGTTGATATGCCATAAAACCCAAACAATCAACCAACCAACCAATCTTTCAAATACAGGGTGGAACGACAAAATTGTCGTCCCAAAGAAAACAGCACTACAGCTTTATTTTAAAACCTTTATTGAAAAAATCAATTCAGCTAAATTGATTATGTAGTGGAGTTGACATCTATTCAATGTAGCCGCCTTCAACCTCAATCACCGCCTCAATACGGATCCGGAACTGGGAGCATGCCTTTTCCACCAGCGCCGGCGGGAGCTCGGCGAATACTCGGCGGATGGCGGCGATCAGGCTGGCTTTGGTGTTGTGGAAGGTCATGTTGGTGATGTTCTCGACGTATGACCAGACGAAGTAGTCCAGCGGGTTCAGGTCGGGGGAGGTGGGGTGTCATTGAGAGAAGGGTTCTAAGTCGTCGCACTCCTTTTGAAGCCTAGCCTGGGTCTCTTTGGACTTGTGGGCCGGCGCTGAGTCCTGCTGACACACCCATGGTCTGCTACCAGCCACCTGATTGCACCAGGGGATCACCATACTCTTCAGCACATCCAGGTACCCTTTGGTATTGACTTTCAAGCTGACTTCGAAGATGTGAGGTGGCATGATGTAGCCCTCACTTAAAACCACACAAAAGACCATAACCGTAGCCGGAAACTTTGTTTTCATCACCCTGGGCACGTCCCTGTTATTCGTGGCAATCCAGATTTGCATTTTGAGGGTGCAGGCAATTGTCCTGTTGTCACAACTTGGATCGGTAGAGAGCATGAGTTGTACGGTGGCGCATCTCCGATCTCGCTCGTTGAACATTGTGTCACTTTCAGACATGATGGAAGGCTCCTATCGCTCTTGGGGTTTGTACACAACTGGCCAACATGTAGATGGTCTGCAACAAAAAAGAAAACCGGGTTTCATTAAACGGAAATGGAATCATATCGTCTTTTCTAGGGCGACAATTTTATCGTTCCACCCTGTACAAATAATTTTTCCAAAGTTATATGGCCTCAAGAACACCTATCTAAAACTAATAATTATATGGCTTCAAGGAATTATTTCTATTTAATAATAGTCACACAGTTATGTGATTTCAGATTATTAAAAATACTGCTTTCATGCGAATAAACCCTCAGACGGCCAAAAGCAATGCCTAACCTGGTCCTGGACATGTGAGTCTTGCGGCTCAACATCAGTTCGATCGGGGAACTACAGCTGCTCCTCTATAAGAGTGGCTTCTATAGATGAGAATAAAAACAGCCATCGAAAGATAACCATGATCCACACTCAAACCACATACATAAACCATATCGCTCTTCGTGCGGGTAAAAAAGGGGCGCGTCTTGCTGAGGTTGGAGCCCAGGCCTCAGTGTTCGAAAAATCAGCTCCAGAGCTCAAACAACAAAAACTATTAAAATGCAAACAAACAATACAAATAGCGACATTTAACGTTAGAACCTTAAATAGAATAGGCCAACTATCAGAGCTGACTGCATCAGCCGTAGAACATTAGATAGACGTAATTTGCGTACAAGAACACAGATACACGCACACTGAAGATATCAAATATCACGATACTGGCAATGGATGGACGCTAGCCACTGCATCAGCATGGAAAAACTGTCGATGCCATGGTAGGTGGGGTAGGAATGCTTATTGGACCAAGAGCGTTAAAAACACTTCATAGCATTGAGAGAATACAACCTAGGATGATGGCAGCTACGTTTAATGGCAACCCCAGAGCAACAATCATCTGCTACAGCCCTACCAATGTTAGTGAAGAAACTGAACTAGTCGCCTTCTACGATGAGCTATCCTCTCTAGTGTGTAGCATTCTAAAACAGAACGTGCTAGTCATTGGCGGAGATATGAATGCCCAAATCTGGAAAAACGGAAACAACAAATACAGCCTTCACAACACATCAAATAGGAATGGACAACATCTAACAGATTTCATGACAGAAAATAGATTAACATAGTTTTAACAAACAATTCATAATACAGGTAATTTACACAGACATATCGTATCAAATAATTTATCGGATACAAGAAAATTGGTCACAGTTGTATACTTTGAAATATTCTTATTTAATTGTAATAATTATATGGTTTCAAGTAATTATTTTTATTGAATAAGTCATTTATTTGCGCACAGTTATATATTTTCTGTAAAGTTGGCGACTATAGTCGAGGGCAACCCGAAGGCTCTCTTTTCAATACTACTCCACCGATGTGTAAGAGAGGGCTTTACTCCTTTCCTCAGGTTGCTCCACTTTAACCTTGATACGTAGCATGTAATGCTTTGAGTTAAGCAAGGAGGCATCAAGTACTATTTTTTGAGTCTTTCCTATGACACGACCTGGAATTGATCTCCTGTCTCCCGATCTATTAGCGAACATTCTACCCACTTGGCCAATAGGTCTATTAGCATATATATGCCCATTGGCATAATGATTAGCGTGTTCGCCAGTGGTCTAGGAAAACGGGGTTCAATCCCATGTCGAATCATGCCGAAGACTAAAAAATGGTACTACCCCTTCTAATAGCTTATGAAAGGGGGGGGGCCTTCGGGTCGTCCTCGAATACAGTTAACAACTTTACTATGTTTTTAAGTAACTAATAATGAATCTTTGTAAATAATTGTGGCTACTCTTAATACAAATAATGGTAAATAGGATTAATACAAATAATTTACAGTTATATGGTATCAAGTAATCTTATCAAATATAAATAAATTTTAAACAGATTTATTTCACTCGTAGATGGGACCCTAACAGGTACTACCAATCCGGGTCAGAGTGGATCTGAAATTAACGGCAATGAAGAGTTCTCCATAATATCCAGATATCCAAAACTGTAACCTCACCATCAGATACAGTTTAGTGTCATATCCAGAACAACCATTTTTGTAGGGAGGGGGTCTTAACCCTCTGTGAAGAATACAATCAGCGTATTCTTAGACTCACCTGTACGGCAGTGGCATGAAAAAGACCTGATCAAAATATTAAGTTATATGAATGACTGTGTCTCATATAGGATGTTTCAATATCCAAGGTGCCCGTGGTGTAATGGTTATCGTCGCAGGAAGTGGACACGGAGACACGAGTTCAAATCCTGGACGAGACTGATGGCATTTCACATTGCACTAATACCTTTGGGAAAGGTATGAATCCAATTATTCTCCCTCCAGCTATGGGTAAATAGTAGGGTAGACTAGGTTCTTCATCCTTGGTGAGGCAACTAGTCTTGGAGAAGGAAAACTCTGAATTCAAACCTGTCAAACTCCGCTTAAAAATTGACCTTGTGTCATATCGTGCCCGAGCGGAGGGGTTGGTAAATATGATATCCAAGGGACCTTCGTGACTGCTAATAGCTCTACTACTAATAATGTTGTGTTCTTTTTTGTTTTAGATTTGAAAATAGTATACTATGACAACTATTAATTCTCAATTACAATGTCTTGGTAAAGAGAGGAAAAGATATTTTGCCTCACTACTTATTTGGAGACAAAATCATTCAAAACTGTCTCAAAATAGATGCAGCTCATTAATATATTAATGATTTATTACTGAGACAAGAAACTAAAAAAGAATTGCATGTCCTGGAAGCTTATATAACAATAATTAAAAAAAAAAAAATTTGATGTCTCTAGCTCAAAGGATGCATTTTTACAGGACATGTTCCAAATGATCGGCATTGCGCTTGTCTCAGTAATAAATCATTATCATATTAATGGGTTGCATCTATTTTGAGACACCCTGTATAATCAAACAATCATTTTAAATCAAGCAAAGGAGACTTATTTCCAACTATTTCCGATTTGAAGTCAATTTTATCTGTTTGGAATACACAATATTCGAATAGTACAAATGTCCATTTTGTAACTATATATATACATATATATAATAAAACATTTCGATCGTTTTTCAATATAAAAGCATCGACTGATTAATGGGTCTCCCATAAACGAAATGTCATAATGACAATAAGTTGAATTGATTTATAAAATCAATATATGGAAAACAGACTCGGCTTCGGCAGGAAAATCAATAAAATATTTACCTGAAGGAGGGATTATTTATTTATTCATCTCTATTTGTAGTTCGGCAAAATATATTTTTCATTTTTCTTGCTTCGTTAGCTTTTCGGCATGTCAACATCTTGTTAAGTTTTTTTTTACGTCTGCAATTGTATACTATACAAAAATATATCTGCATAATCATTTTAAACATTCTTAATTGCAATATTGATGTTTTAAGAGTCAATGTATTAATAAAGTTCACAATCATTTTAAACTGATAAACATTTCATATTTACTTGCAATATAAATGTTTCAAGAGGCAATAAATTAAAAAGTTCACAGTCATTTTAAACTGACAAACACTTCATACTTAGTTGCAATATCAAAGTTTTAAAAGCCAATGTATTAACAAATTTCAGTCGTTTTAAACTGAAATACACTTTGTATTTAACTGTTTTCAATGTTTTAAGTGGCAATGTATTAATAAAGTTCACATTCATTTTAAACAGGTGAATATTTGTTGTATATACAAACACATATGCATGTATAATCATCACGAAGACACAATAAAGACGATCGACACAGTTCTTTAGAAAAATATACCTCTCACTTTATTCGAAAGGGTTCGAAAGGGTTACGAAAGATTTTACTATGAGAGGGATTTGGAGACCGAACAGAACTGCAACATATTGACCCCCACTCTAAAGGCCATAACAGCGTTTCGTTCCCGTTCTCCTGGGCTGCTCAACCGGGGGCCCAGCCTCTCTGGGTACTGGTTCTCCCTACTGCATCTTTTCTCCAACTGATTGAGCTTCCTGGTCACCGAGTTATATAATTGTTCGACGTACACCTTCTTCTTGTAGACGTCACAAATCGCACTCAATTCAACCCGTCCACGGTCAAGGTTATATCCTGATATTCCTCGACCGGATGCACCTGTTATTTACACAGGTGCATTTCCTATTTTGACAGCTTGGGCGGGGTCAGTATGTTACATATTTTATACTTAGTTGCACTATCAACATACATTAACAATATCTTTGGTAATGTATATAAATATATGTATATACCAACTCTAACGCTATGTGAAATGTAAACAACCTCGTACAGTACTTGAACTCGAGTCGCTGGGTTAATTTTCTTCGACAATAAGCATAAAACGACAAGCGCCTTCTCTAGATAAAGAATATAAAATCACTACGAAATATGCTTATTTCATATCTTGGCAAAATGTTTGGCATTTTATAGAATTCCAAGGCATTCTATTTATATCTTAGATAAAGGTTGATCTAGAAAGTAGTGAAACTACCTGTGAAAAAAAATTAAATCTCTTTGCAAATTGTGTCCTTGGTAAACCATGCAGCGCTGAAAGTCTTCAACTTACACTGCCTTCACTTGGTTCTTAAGGACCTGTTGCATGCTTTCAACAGACGATCACGGATCTTGTTTTCGTTCCATATTGACTCTTGACTGAGCCGTCAATCAGAGATTTTTCTGAACAGGACGCATCAGTGTAAATAAGCGGGAGCAGTCACATGGTCGATTAAAAATCGTGGGTTTTATGAAATTATATACGCAGATGCCCGTGTGAGGGTCCGAGTCAACTGGAGTTAATGTGAGTCTTGAGTCGGTGCCAGCTTGCACTCACTGAGAACGCCTTCTGGGGCAGCGGCCCATAGCGGGTGGAGTACCCCCGACTGAGAAGCCGTAGAAACGTTAAGAGGGGTCTTGAAGATAACACAGCATGCTCTGGCCTGGATAAGATGGAGTTATGGGTCACTATAGCAGTCTGTCTTTGTCTCGTTGTCTCGGTCTCTCTCTTTCTCACTCACAACGGAGATTTGACCGCTTTCGAAAGAATAAAGTGAAGTTGGTGACCGTAGTCGAGGATGACCCGAATGCTTTTTGTTCAATAGCTACTAAGCTGAGATTTTGGGAAGGGTACCACTCTTTTCCCTGGATTGTTCCATTTTACCCTTGATATGTACCTTATCATGCTGTCTGTTAAGCAAGGAGGTATCAAGTACCATTTTTTCAGCCTTTGGTATGATTCGATCTGGGATTGAACCCCGGTCTCCCGGGCCATTAGCAAACACTCTACCCAATAGACCAATGGACCGGTAAATACTTATATATTCTTATAGGCAAGTGTTCTGGTTCTTCCCTCATTATAAATTTATAACATTTTGATTCTAGGCGACAGAAAATAGTTACAAGGATTCAGCTCTGAGGAGTTTACTTCATAATTGCCCACTGGGCTGGGACACATTTCAACCGCCTGTGTTTCCTGATACGTGGGTCAGATCGGATGTGTCTTAGCCGTGGTGGCTGTCGGGCAAGGCCGTTTGACATGGATTCCAGGAAGCCAGCATTCATGTCATGCGCACTAAGACCGGTATTCCTTGAGCCCAAGGAGGCCATCCCCTCAGGCTCTAGCCCTCTCCGAAAGGGGATAGGTTTATCACTTGACGCCTGAGGCGCTCTTTTTTTAGGGGAATGCCGATATTTTTGGAACCACCCCGCATCAGAGGGCTACGGGCATGCGCCTGGCTCCCTCAATAAAAGAAGCCCTGTGCCATACTCGTGGGGCGCTTGACAAATATCAGGATTCAGCTCAGAGATGTATGCCGTAGTATATGTAGCTTTGCAGCCTCAGAGACATTTGGTCAAACACCCGTATGTAGAACTTGATCACATACTCCCTGCTCAATTTCGTGATACACTTCCTAAAACACTGATGTAATAACCCAAGATTTCTCAGCAGAACGTGAATTTTGAAAGTCAAACATGTTTTCACAGGACATATTCATGGTCGACATTGACCTGAGTCTATGCTGATCATCATCATCATTAATCGCTTGTTCCCTTGATTCTCTCGTTATCCGTCCCTATTATCCATCGCTCTTGGCAGGTCCAATAGACTACATCTAGTCTCCGCACAGAGCCGTTATGCAAGTCTTTGCTGGTCGGCCAATAATGGTGTGTCCATACGTAAGAGTCCATAATAGGACGTCATTTATGAGTTCGTCCTTACTTTTTCAACAGTGTCTTGCATGTCTTGTTTATCTTTGATTGAGAGTAAGATGGATTTGTTCAAAACAGCAAGTAACATTCTTGTGTAGTTCTTATCTAATCTAACTTTTTTTCACAACCACCCCCACCCCCACCCGCCCAACGGTGCAAGAATTTGACACAAAGCTTGTTTAATGCGAGTACCCTACAAAAACTAAACCTCCATGGAGGGTGATAAAATAGCTCTGCACTCTCAGCTTTCTCCTTTTGATGTGAATAAGATAAGAATAAAATAAATCTATTTAACTTTTTGGTAATAGAGAAATATATTTTTGGTTTGGTTTGGTTTGGTTTGTTGGGTTTTAGGGCATATCAACCTTTGTAGGTTATTTAACGCCAAATCCATTTTTATGTAAATAATCTGTTCTATTTAAAACAATTCAGTTTAGCATACGTACACAGTTTAATTGTCAAAAAAATTTCTATTTCAAACTATTCAAGCAGTTATATGTAACAATTCAGTTAAGTGTAAATACAGTTTTAATGTTGAAAAACAGTTCTATTTGAAATAATTCAGTTAAGCATAAGCACGCAGTTTAAATGTAAGTACGGTTTAATTGTCAAAAACATTTCTATTTCAAGCTATTCAGTTTAGTTAAAACAATTCATTTTAGCATAAGTATGCTGTTAGTTCTATTTAACCCATAGATAGGGCCCTATCAGGTTCTACCACTTTAAAATTAGTAAACCAGTTCATATACCTCGGTAGCAAGATCTCAACTGAAAGCAGAGTTACCATATATTTTTAACTGTAGTTGTGTTAGTATTACTGTATAGTTGGACCACTTGAATTCGAACACGTAGAAAAAGTGTGATGAAAATTAAACAAGGAGCTCTTTGTAAAAAGACTCTTTGAAGCAGCACCCCGAAAAACATTGGTTGTACGACCTTTTACCTCCCATCTCACAAACCATCCAATTAAATTGAGCAAGACAAGTCAGCTGGTGAAGGTAGGACCAACACAGAAGGGACGTTCTCTTATGAACACATTGACACACCAGTGTTGGCCGACCAGCAAAAACATTCTTAAGTTCTGTGCGGACGCTTGATGCCATCTTGAAGACTTACAAGGATTGATGGACGATAGGGAAGGATGACGAGAGAATTTAGGGAATCTATACTGTCATCATGACCATGATCATCAAAATTTTCTTTTAGAAATTAAAAACCACACCGTCTCAAATTCCACCATAAATCAAAGGGATTTGAGGCGAAAGGCGAAAGAGAATTTCTGCCAGTTTTAATTAAGTATTACTGATCTAGATTCGGTTAAATTTCTCTCATTAGATGAGATATTTAGAACGTAACCTACTAATTAATAAGATATATCACAACACCAAGAACAAATGAGGTACTGTAAAACAGAGGAAATGCAATGGCGGTCGGCTGCTTCAATGAAATCATTTCCTTGCTTGGATCTTTCGATGTGTGTATCACTTAGGCCAATTATAGGGCAATTTGTTCTGGCAGAGATGGAATTGTAAGATGGGTACGTTAATAGTTTTATGAATGAATAGAAAAGTTATTAATACATTTATGAATGAGTAATTTGGCTGAGAATAAATTGAAGGCAGTGAATTATTAAAATAGCCTTAACCCGGCAAACACACAAATCAATGGACATTAAATATAGCAACGGGTCAGAACGGGAAGTGAGATTAATAAAAACGAGTAGACAAAAAAGAAACAAAAAAAAAAAAAGAAAAAGAAAAACATTGGTGGTCGGAAGAAAGAAAATTGTGATTATAAAAACAAATGCTATTATTATTACTAAATCTATAAGAACTTTAACAAATAAATTGACGAAAAGGAGGAAGAAAAACAGTCGGATCTCCAATAATCAATAATGTGCTGACTACACGTTGGTTTCACGTTGTAACAACTGTCCATGATGATTCCGATGCTTCTATTTATGAAGAGCTGAAGGATGCGAGTTAGGGTTTTATAACTAACAGTACTCCATGATGATATTGATGCTTCTATTTAGAAAGGAAGGAAAGATTCAAATTATCATGCCATAGTTAATAGTTGTCCATGATGATACAGATGCTTCTATTTAGAAAGGAGTGAAGGATTCTAATTAGGATTTTATAACTAACCATATTTACCAACCCCTCCGCTCGGGCAGGATATAACACAAGGTCAATTTTTAAGCGGAATTTCACAGGTTTCCTTCTCCTAGACTAGTTGCCTAAGCAAGGCTGAAGAAATCAGTCTGTCCTACTATTTACCCATAGCTGGAGGGAGAATAATTGGATTCATACCTTTCCCAAGGGTATTAGTGCTATGTGAAATGCAATTCAAACATCTGAACTCGTGTCACTGTGTTCATTTCCTACGACGATAACCATTACACCACGGGCAACTCCCAACTAACAGTAGTCCATGATGATATTGATGCCTCTATTTCGAAAGTGGTTTCAGAATACACAGATTGCAGCTCTGTAGAGGGGTAAGACTTCCCCAACGAGTGTCCTGATAATGACACTAAATCTGATGGTGAGGTTCCAGTAATGCTGGAGCTTTGGGTAATGGGTAGTACTCTTTTATTGACATCGCTCCCAGGTCTACTCTAGCCCAGAGTAGTAACATCTGATAGGGTCCTATTTATGGGCCAAATAGAACTAAAGGGGGTACTTATGCTAAACTGAATTGTTTGAAACGTTTATCAAAATGACCTAATTCGGTGCTAAATGATCCAAAAAGGGCTGATACGCCGTAAAACAAAACAACTAATCAACCAACCATCAATCCAGGAAGGAGTGAAGGATTCTGATTAGTATTTCATATCTATCTCCATCGATAAATTCGATAATAAAAACTGACATTCAGCGTGGGAAGAAACCCCACAAACGTATCGTTCAGTCAAAGACTGGACCAGAAATTGATTTATTGTGTAAATTTTAATCATTTTCAGTTTGTATATTTATCGAACGCCTCCACCATCAGCAAGATGTGATACAAGGTCAATTTTCAAGCGTAGTAAAGCTGGTGCCCGTGGTGTAATGGTTAACGTCGTAGGAAATGGACACGGCGACACGAGTTCAAATCCTGAACGAGACTGATTGCATTTCACATAGCACTAATACCATTGGGAAAGGTATGAATCCAATTATTCTCTCTCCAGCTATTGCTAAATTGTAGGGCAGAGTAGGTTCTTCAGCCTTGGTGAGGCAACTAGTCTAGGAGAAGGAAAACTCTGAATTGAAACCTGTTAAACTCCGCTTAAAAGTTGACCTTGTGTCATATTCTGCTCGAGCGTAGGGGTTGGGTAAATATGGTAAAGCTGGTTTGAATTCAGAGCTTTTCTTTTCCTAGATTGCATTAGCATGGAGTGAAATACGAAGAATCACGTCCAGGATTTGAACTTTGTTCGCAGATTCCATTTCTAGCCCCCTCCCCCCGACGATAACCGTGACACTTCATTTTAAGATTGTTGTTCTAGTAAATTCTATATATAGGTATGAACCTAACACAAGAATAGCAGCAGTAGGATATTTGCTGAGAGAGAGAGAGAGAGAGAGAGAGAGCGAGCGAGCGAGAGAGAGAGAGAGAGAGAGAGAGAGCTAAAACAGTTAATCACATAATAAGCGAATTTAACAAGATGGGCACAAAAACAAGCCCAGTCGATCCATTGGTAATAGCGCAAGATATTTATGTTTGATCATACTGACAAACTGTATATGCGCAGACTGGAATATGTCCCGGAATATAAGAAAGGCCGGATGATATATCGGCCAAGATGTTGTTAATATAATAATAAAGGTGAAGACAATAGTCCAAAAAGCCTATTGGAGTCTTGTTTCGCACATCTTTTGAACATCTAATGTTTATAGAAAGATTGTTACGAAAGTAATAATCATCATCATCATCATCATCATGTCGCGCCGCCAGCACGGATCCTCCAGAGGCTCTCTCGCCTCCTGTTATTTTCCTCTGAAATTCCAACCGATACAGGAAGTATAGTAATACTGTTGGTTAGAACAAGTATAGCAGTACGACACTGGTGTCATATAGAACAGGTGGTATCACGTATAGTAGCTGTATGGTAGAATGATTTGAAAATAACCCCAATGTTGTTGTGTCCTAAACAAGGAAGTATTATAAAACGCCTGCAGTAGTTTTGTTGAGTTGGAAGGTTGTCTTTCGCCTGGAAACTGAACATTACAAATATAGCACCCACTAGCTAGTAAGAGGAACTTGCGCACGCTCCCACAGATCGACGAGACATACACATACCTCCCCGAAGTCAAAGATACGGGATGATAATACGTACTACTCTTGTATACAGGGAAATGACGTGACTCCAACAATATTCATAAAAAATATGATCTTTTTTATTACGAAATGTACGAAGTTAGTTGCTCGAGGGAAGAGTTGGAACCGCCAAGAGAAACACCTTGAGGGATATATGAAATCTTCAGTGATTCGCTTCTCTTCATTCTGCTTTTACGAGATTGGTACAGGGCCGACTTAATCGTTGTTGCTTCTTCCCCATTCGTCATTTGAGAGACTGGTACAGGTCAACACAAACTTCAACTCATCTCAGCTTCTATATGTTTTTCAATTACGGGGCCTTCGCAGGACATCCCCTTTTCCTTCTCCTGGGATCATAGCTGATTTCGACTTTAGTGCATTTCGTGCATTTCAGACCTTTCTCTACCACTTAAACCTGAGCTGTCTGCCCCACGGTCAGCACCCAGAGCGGCGTGACGTCTAGTCTTCTGTCTTTACATAATTTTCCGGACGCCAGTGCACCTGTTGGTCATTCTTCCCATTGGCATGGCACCCATGCAATTCACGTGGCATTTCCGCTGTGTTTTGTCTACCTTAAGACACGGGTGCATCCTGTTTTGATGTCCATGTAACTAACGTGTCCAGTCAAAAGTCAAATATCTCAGACTACCCGGGGTAGAATTTGCGTCAAGCTATTGATCTAACAGCCTGCAGTTGCCCTGCTATATCTCGACGACAGTTACCGGAGACAAAGTTGAGACGAAGAAATAACAAGGTTACAAAAAAAAAAAAGAAAGAAAATCAGACATGTGGTCAGAAAAAACACCACTCACTTTATTTGAGTGTCTCTCCACCCCGATACCCGTTTCAAATTAGCCCAGTTGCCTGGGACTGTAGAATACATCGAATGCATCTCTGTAGAGGGGTAAGACACCTACCTCCAACGAGTTTCCAGGATATGACATTTAATCATCTGATGGTGAGACTCCAGCTTTTGAGATTTGGGGAATGAGGAGTACCCCTTAATTGCTATTGCTCCCAGGACAACTCTGACCAGGAGTGGTAGCATCTGATAGGGTCATATCTATGAGTCAAATAGAATAAACTGTGTAAACAAATGATTGATGTTAAATCTTAACTGGTATATAGCAATACTTGAAACCATTTAACTGTGTGCAAAAAAGAGCTCAGGCTCGTCTAAGATTGATATCTACAAAATGAGTTTATAAATCATAAATATATTTAATATTGGATTTGGTATTAAATAACCTGCAATAGTTGATATGCCATAAAACCTAATCAGACTAAATCCTATATATTCAATATATATGTATATATATATATATATATAAAGAAGATTTGGCATTAAATAACCTACAATGGTTGATATGCCAGAAAACCCAACCAAACCAAATCCTATATATTTAATATATATGTATAAATAGGGTTTGGTATTAAATAACCTGCAATAGTTGATATGCCATTGAACATAACCAAACCAAATCCTATATATTTAATATATATGTATAAAGAGGATTTGGCATTAAATAATCTACAATGGTTGATATGCCATAAAAGCCAACCAAACCAAATCCTATATATTTAATATCTATGAATAAAGAGGATTTGGCATTAAATAACATACAATGGTTGACGTGCCCTAAAACCAAACCGTTTCCAATCAAACAGAGGTAAAATGGTATTTTTGAGTCGATATGATTATTTCTAAATCGACACAGTGACTAAGTAACTCTCGTGTGAACATTTCTCGCATTACACCGCGAGAGTTGACTTTTTCTTGTTTGACATTAGGTTCCTCGGCAGTGGGAGGGATGTGTCTACTTTACGCTGCGATTTGTACCTTAGATTCGGCCTTTGAAAGTAATGATACAAGGTATTGATTAATACGACTTTTCACCAAGTCAGATTTGACATGAATGGTCTATTCTCGGCATTCTTCATTTTAGGGCATCTCGGGTGCCAAGCAAAAGAAAAAAAAATTGCCCCATTAAACCGCAACTACCTAAAGAGAAAACCCCTGAGGCTAGGCGATCAACTCGCAATGGCCTACCGAGTGCGAACACCTGGTGAGCCCTGACCTACACGAGGCAAATAGTAATAAAAGGTTTATAAAATTGTTTTTTAGGTGGAGATGCCCGTGGTGTAATAGTTATCGTCGTAGGAAATGGACACGGTTACACGAGTTCAAATCCTGGACGAGACTGATTGCATTTCACATAGCACGAATACCCTTGGGAAAGGTATGAATCCAATTATTCTCCCTCAAGCTATGGGTAGGGCAGACTAGGTTCTTCAGCCTTGTTAAGGTAACTAGTCTAGGAGAAGGAAAACTCTGACTTCAAACCTGTTAAACGCCGCTTAAAAATTGACCTTGTGTCATATCCTGCCCGAGCGGAGGGGTTGGTAAATATGATAAAATTGTAAAGAAAAATGAGTATTTATTCTTTTTTTTAAACATTAGATGAACACCCTCCTACAGGATTTGTGTAAAGTAGCGGACAACGTGACACAAGTTTTTTTTAGCTACAAAACTATTTTTTTTCACCAAATCACAACCACCGACGATGCAATTTCGGTAGCGAAATTCTTTAGCCATGTTACCGATATCAACCGTTTCTTATAGGGGGTTTGTAGGTATTTACAAAGCTTAGAAGAGTCAATAAGTAAGCCACAAGTATGTGACACTCAGAGACGGTGGGATTATTTATACCGTTGTACGATTCAGCCAGATGACTGATTAATCCTCATACCAAAGCGAGGCTCTCTAAGAGGTAGCAACTAAGATTAGTTTTGTCTGGCACCAGCTCACACGTAGGATCGAACTCACTTAACTGTGATAATGGTCTATTGACTATTACCCCTTCTTCCTAAAAGCCATTTCCTAAGCTTACGTTACTAATTTCCATAATCAATTTCTTTAACAACTAATTAGTATCTCGATCAGAAATGAGGAGAACGCTCCATATATATCTTGATGAACGAGAAACAAGTTTAGTTGAAGAAGTCAATGGTTGAACGGCCAACACAGGAGATTTGATTATAGTGTCGAGGGCGTGTGTAGAACCAGCCATACTTTTTGGATGAGTTGACTGCCTACGAATCATCATCGTCATCAACAAGTTGTGCGGCTACCACGTGTTATATATTGACCCTCGACCGAGCCGTCAATCAAGAGATGCACCTGTATAAATAAGCGGAAGAACAGCGGAAGCAGGTTGACGTTAGACAATAATACAACCAGGTGCCCAGACGGTTTGAGTCAGTTGGAGACAAGATGCCGAAGTGAAAGCCAGCGACAGACAGGGCTTTGGGCCCTCAGTGACCCACGGTTGAGCAACCCCAGCCAAGATGAGAAAGAAGTGCTGCTATGGTCAGAAGAACTTGGGTCAATATAGCAGTCTGACCCTATCTCCAGCTCATCTCTCACACACAGTAAATATCACCCTTTCTGATTGCATTTCATATAGCACTAATACCCTTGGGAAAGGTATGGCTCCAATTATTCTCCCTCCAACTATGGGTAAATAGTAGGACAGACTAATTTCTTCAGCCTTGGTGAGGCAACTAGTCTAGGAGAAGGAAAACTCTGAATTAAAACATGTTAAACTCCGCTTAAAAATTGACCTTGTGTCATATCCTGCCCGAGCGGAGGGGTTGGTAAATAGGGTAAATATCACCCTTTCGAGAATAAAGTGTGAGAGATATATTTTTATTTTTTAATTCTGTTCGTTCGTTCATTGAAGTTCGTCATTATCTTTGATTATGTTTCCACTTTGTATTGTATTACGGTATACAACAGCACGAATTTCCCTGATTATCTATCTATCTATCTATCTGTCCTTATTATCTATCGCTCCTGGCAGGTATTCCAGACTACATCTTGTGTAGCACAAAGCTGTTGCAGGTAAATTCTTATTGGTCGGCAAACATTGGCATGTCCATGTGAAGGGGTCCATAAGAAAATGTCACTCACGAGTTCGTTCTGGCTTTTTCAGCAGTGCCCTCTATGTCTTGTTCGTTTAATTTGGATGGTTTTAAAGATAGGAGGTAAGCGGTCATACAACTGTTGTTTCGTCGAGTGTTGCTTCCAGGATTTGATCGATACAGCTCGTAGCATTCTTGTACAATTCCTGTCTAGCTTTTTCTCTTCACGTTTTCTCAGCGTCTATGTAGTGCATCCGTACAGTAGTATTGGCATAACTGCTGCATGGAAGAAATCCCGATTTACTTTATCTGACAGATAATACTTCCATATGATCGACAGCCTATCGATAGCAGTCCACGGTTTCGCTAGGCATATTGATATCATTTCAGTGGCCGAGTCGCCGCTGTCGAGGTACGTGAATTTGTCTACTAATTTCAACGTACACCAATACGCCGCAGATTCTCAATTCTCAGGTTTTCATTATTCTCAGTACATTGAAGACTGCTATAGTCATCTTTGTAGCTATACTTATAAGGTTTCGGCCGCTGAAATCTCCAGCCTTTTTCACGTGCATTTCGGCTAGGGTTTTCGGTTAGGGTTATTTTATACGTAGAGGTGAGAGAACTGCGTTCATTGTACATTTATATTTACATGTTTTGTGTAGCTGTTTCTTGAAAGTTGTTTTTGGACACAGTTACAAGATATCAAGTATTCCTATCAAATACAAACAATTTTCACATAGTTGTATGGTTTTAATTAGTTAGTTTGTTGGTTGGGTTTTATGGCATATCAACCTTTGAAGTTTATTTAATGCCAAATCTATTTTTATATAAATTATCAGTTTTATTTCAAACAATTCAGTTAAGCATAAGTACGCAGTTTAAATGTTGTAAAGTGCGACCAGAATGCTCCCTTTTCAATATCTACTACACAGAGGTGTAGGGGAGGGCGCTACTCCTTTCCCTAGATTGCTCCACTTTACCCTTGATATGTACCTTACATTGCTGAGTGTTAAGCAAGAAGGTATCAAGTACTATTTTAAAGTCTTCGGTTAGACGCGACCTGGGATTGAACCACGGTCTCCCGGCCCATTGGCGAACGCTCTACCCATAGGCCAATGAGCCGGTTAAGTTTAAATGTAAGTACAGAGTTTAATTGTCAAAAATATTTCTATTTCGAGTTATTCGGTTTAGTCAAACAGTTCTATTTCAAGCAGTTCCGTTTAGCATAAGTACGCAGTTTAGTTCTATTTTACCCTTACATAGGGCCCTATCAGTTCTTACCACTCCGGGCCAGAGGGAACCTGGGAATGATGGCAATGAATGGGTGCTCCACATTTCCCAAAGCTCCAGTATTACTGGAACCTCAGCATCAGATTGTTTAGTGTCATATCAGGACACTAGTTGAGGGTGGGGAATATTACCCCTCTGTAGAGATGCAGTCGGTTTATTCTACAGCCCCAGTCGACAAGGCAATGTATGGTTTTAAGTAGTTCTTTCTAATGGTAATAATTCAAGTAATTATTTCTATTCAATGATAGTTATTTGTTTTCATTCAGTTATATGGTTTGTAACAATTATTTCTACCTAATAATAGTCATTTGTGTTTACATTGTATTATGGTCTTAAGTTACTAATAATAATCATAAGTAAACAATTGTATCTTTAAGTAACTGTTATTAATATATTTGTATTAATAATAGTTACTTGAAGGTACAATCGAAAAATAGTTATATGGCATGTGGATCTGGGAGTAATGGTTATAAAGGGGTACTCAACAAAGCAACAGAACTGGAATGTCATCATCAAATGTAGTTGAGCCTAGTTTATTTCTTATAATTTTTGTGATTGGTTCATCTGTAACATTCGGAGGTTTTCCGAGTAAATTCTTGAAATGTTGTTTCCACAGGTGTATTTGTTCTTCTTGGCTGGTAGCTTTCAGTTTAGCCCTCACATTACTCTTCCTTCTGCTCATTCCGTTAATCCCCTGCCATGCTGTCCTAGATTGTCGATCTTCAACCGAGTCTCTAATCTTATTGATCTGAATTTGTATGTATTCTGTTTGTTCTTTCAGGTATACCTTAGATAATTCATTTTGTGCCTTCTTAAGTTTCTGAGCATTGATATTGCCCGAGTTCCTTTTACTGCACAGAGAACCGATTTTTACGTCTGCAGGCTTTTTAAATCGCTAATGTCTCCCACGGGGCTCTTGATTTTGCTCTTTGCTTAGTTGGTAAGCATTCTGCCGCCGCTTCTAAGTGGGCATTGACGAAGTTCTCATATTCGTCATTCAGAATAGGTGCAACTGATATCTCATGTACTGCATCGTATTTGTTTCTTAGTGTTAACGTATATTTATCTCTAATATCGCAGTTGTTAAGCAGGGACCAGTCATAGTGTACGGTTGTGGTTGTTCCTTAACAATGAATTTACCAAAATTCGTCCACCATTTTCAATCTGAGATCAAGACACTTATCAGGAAACTTGAAAGGATCTTAATAAAATTACATAGACAAAATATATCTTTATTATTTAATATATATATATATATATATATATATATAGAGAGAGAGAGAGAGAGTGTGTGTGTGTGTGTGTGTGTCATTAGTTTCTGTACGTAGATAAAATAAACCAAAAGTTTTACCAAAGGGTCGTGTGTGATGTTCGTTCTTTGTTCTCTGTTAAATTTGATTGCAACAATAGGATTGGTTCCTGATTTTGTCCTCAGAATGATTTTAATTTGTGGCTTTTTCCTCAAATACACCTTTTAGCTTATCTAAAACAATGTTACATCCCATGCGTGTGGAAACCTAATATATATATATATATATATATATATTAGGTGTTCCACAACTTTCCACATGTATAGTTTATATATATATATATATAGCCTTTGAAATTTGAAAAAGAAATCACTCGACCGGCAATGAGGAACGAGGGAAAATTTACTCACTCTAAAACTATTTTAATCGACCGACTCCATTTTCAGTCAATAATAGTCAATAATTTTACAACAATTCCAGGTATTATAGGAAGTAAGAAATAAGTGAAGAAAATATGAACATTACTTGTATAATTTGTTTTTTGGTGAGTGGTTGACAGAAGTACGTGTTTTTTCAGTCTTTCAGATGTTTGTTTTTACTTTTCGTAATCGGGGCGGGGGGTGTCCTCATGGTGCAAGGGTTAAAGCGATGGACTGCGGAATCGTAGTACGCGAGTTTGTTCTCCAGTCGCGCTATTACGTTCACTTTCAGGCAAATACCCTTGGGAAAGGTATGAACCCCCTTATCCTCCCAGCTATGTGTTAAATAGTACTGTTCTTCTAGGAGAATGGCTTTGGCATTAAATAACCTAGAAAGAGTTGATATGCCATTAAACAAAGAAACCAAACCATTTTCGTAATCGGGGAGCGAATATAGATGTTGAGTCAAGGATACATTTTTTTTAAATGAATTTTCTAAAAAATTATGAGTGTATTCAATCTCAACAACAGAGTCATTTTGGCTCCACTGTAGAAGCGTTAATTATACAAATTTTTACAATGACTGGAAGTCCAAGAGAGAGAGAGAGAGAGAGAGAGAGAGAGAGAGAGAGAGAGAGAGAGGGGGGGTTGGTCATTCTAAATTCCATTTGTCAAATATTCTTTTGATGATTGCTGTATATTTTGGGGATGCAACTCCTTTTTCTTTAACCAGACATTTCGACGTTTGTCAGACGCCAAGCACAAGACCAAATTATTTACTAATGTCAATATAGGTCATTTTAAGTACTTTGTGAATATTCAATGGCATATTCCAGTTTGATACTAAAAATTTATAAACATATTTATTTGAACCATAGATGAAACTCTAACATATTAGTGGACCTGGGAGTAATGGTTATAAAGGGGTACTCAACAAAGAATCAGTTTTCCTTTTTCAATATTTGAAGAGACACGTTTTATTGCAATTTTGGATTGACCGCTGGGCCAGTCGAAGATAAGTTTAATCGCCCAGATCAGTTTTTACTCGACAGAGTCGATCGGGCGAGCGGAATCTCAAAGGCTATATATATATATATATATGACACGCATATAACTAATTACCTAATTAAAAAAAATTATTCCCTTATTTCTAGTGGAACATGCAGTGAAAACGGGTAGTATTAGGTATTATTAATTATTTTCAAAAGCATGAAAATACAGCAATCTAGAAATAAGTACATTTATGAGGTGATTAGTTTTCATTGTCTACATTATTTACTTGATTCAGATTATTGGTTGGTTGGTTGGTTGGTTTATGGCGTATCAACCATTTTCGGGTCATTCAACGCCAAATTAAATTTCAAACAATTCAATTTAGTATAAGTATAGTTTTTGTCTACAAAAATTTAAATGTCAAAATGTTCAGTTAAATGTCCAAACAGTTGTAATTCAAACGATTCAGTTTAGCATAAGTACGCAGTTTAAATAGCAAAACAGTTCTATTTTAAGTAATTCAGTTTAGCATAATTACGCCCTTTAGATAAGACCCTATCAGGTGCTAAAACTCCGGGCTAGAGTAGACCTGGGAACGATGGCAATGAATTGATGTTCCGCATTCTCCAAAGCTTCAGCCTTACTGAAATCTCACCATCGGATTGTTTCGTGCTATATTCAGGAGACTTGTTAGGGATAGGGTCTTACCCTTCTTCAGATGTGCAAAAGTCGACTGGGCAATTCAAGTATTGCGATCTAATTCTAATAATTCAATTTGATAATGTGACAATACAGCCGCTGGCCGACTCCAACTATCTAAACCTCCTAAACCACTCATGGCCATCAGATCGTCTAGTGGTTTCTCTCATCTCCGGCCAGGGGTAGTTTACATTTCTTAACGGACACACAAAACACAACATACGCAACCGAGTGGGTGGAGGAAAAGAGAAAACACAATCACGGACTTGGGTTAGCTCCAAGCGCAAGAAGGGAGAAGTTTGTGATACTTTCCTAGCATTCTGTGCATCTGTGGGCTATTGCGAGCGTGTATTTGAGCGAAATTCCCACAAAGTCACCAGAAATGCTGACTCATCCTCTCACGTTGACCAACCCGGCCTCTGGGTCCACACATCCGAACAGTCAACTTTCCCCCAACTTCTGTTGAATGCTCTTTCCTGTCGACTGCCACGTTCCCTGGTCTCTTACTCTCTCTCTCTCTCAGGGACCTTCATTCCATCGTTCTCTTCCGGTCTCTCACGCAAGCTCTTTGTGTGGGTTTCGCGCCAAAACAGACAAAGGGATCCTCTGAGTGACACCCACACCCACAGAAACGAATGCCACCCATCACGTCACAATAATAATCATTTGTGTATACACAGAATTCTTTCAAGTATTGTTAATTAATACTGATTAATTTTATTTAATTTTAATCAGTTGTTTGTACAGTTAAATGGTTTCAAGTAAATACTTAGATAGTTTTATTTGGCCATAAATGAAGACCCTAACGGGTTTCTAGCCCTCCAGTTCAGAGTGAACCTGGAAGAGATGGTAATGAAGAGATACTCTGCGCTCCCCAGATCTGTAGAACTGGAGCCTCACCATCAGTTGATTTAGAGTCATACAGGACACTCATTGGGAAGTGGGCGGGTCTTTTCTCACTGTAGAAGTGCAGTCTGTGTATTATACAGCCCCAGCCGACAAAGCGGATAAACGTTTCGGTTCTAAATTCCCGTAAGGTTACCGTTTATGACAAAAGACATCTAAAAGAAAGCCAGTGAGTAGATCGGCCTAAACGCTATGGCTTTAATAACCAAGATGTGGACAATAAACCAGATCATATAAATAATCTAAATTGAGTAATTTTAATGGCATGTCAATCTGTCTAGGTTTATTTTTTGTCTAGAGGTTACGTACATTGTACATTCAGTTTTACATCTTTGTGTTATCGTTTCTTAAGAGTTTTATTTTTTGGCACATGGTCCCATAGAATACGAATGATTTTTAAACAACTCTAAATTGTATTCCAACCCTGGATCAAAGTGGACCTGGGTGTAATGTCAATGAAGTAATACACCACATTTACCATGTAATATATCACCTTGACCTACAACGAATCCTGTGGATGTTGTTGACAGATACATCTGTAGATAAAATCAACAAAGTGATTACCAGAAAAAAAGCAAAGTGTTGGTGTAAGCTGTGACCAATGGAGAATAAGCAATGCGTGGGTGTAAACCATGGCCAATGAAAAGCAAGCATAGCGTAGGTGCAAGCCGTAACCAATGAAAAACAAACAATGCGTGGGTATAAGCTATGACCATTGCGTGGATGTAAGCTGTTACCAATGAAAAACAAGCTATGCGTGTAGGTCGTGTGGGAGTTTTAAAACTATATAAGGTCTAGAATTTTGGGTAAAGTCAGTTCCCGCTGGTGATCACTTTTGATGGTAATATAAGGTCGACGATTTTGAACGGAAGGCAGTGAAATTCCGCTGTTCACGCAAGCTTGTCCCGTCGTTACCCCATGTGCGTTTTCTCAGCCATCGTCTAACTTACTCCGAAGTGTCCTGGTCTCATAGACGAACGATTCGAATACCTCTCTGGATTGCTCCTACTTCACACAAGCGTCCGTCGAGAAAATAGATATATATTTTTATATATATTACGTGTTGTCGTTTGTTTGGCCAAGCGAAACGTAACAGAAATTGTGCTATCTGCTCATTAAATGGCAAGTTTCTGAAATTAGCAGACCAATTCATATACCTTGGTAGCAATATCTCATCCACTGAAAGCGATCTCAACATAGGAAAAATGGACTGCTGTGGACAGATTATCGACCATATGGAAATTTGATCTCTGATAAAATGAAATGGGAATTCTTCCGGGCTGTTACAGTATCGGAACTACTGTATGTTTGCACCTCTTGAATTAACGGAACACGCGGTGAAAAGGCTAGAGAGAAACAACACAATAATGCTGCGTGCTGTTTTGAATAAATCCTGGAAGCAACACCCCGAAAAAACAGTGGTTGTACTGCCACTTACCTCCCATCTTAAAAACCACCAAAGTAAGATGAGCCTGGTATGCTGGACACCACTAAGGAAGTAATGAACTTATAAGCGGCGTTTTCCAATGAACTCCTACCTATGGACTTACCAGAGTTGGCTGACCAGCAAAAATATATTCATCGGCTCTGTGCAGACACTGGGTGCCGTCTAGATAAAGAGACTGATAGTATTAGAGAAAGAAAGAGAGAAATAAAGAAAGAGAGAAAGAAAAAAGAGATTGATTGGTATAGTAAAGAGGGAAGCAGGGAGGTAGAGAGATAAAAAAAAAGATTGATAATTAAAGAGGGAGGGAGGGAGAGAGAAAAAGAGAGAGAGAAAAAGAGAGAGAGAAAAAGAGATCATCTCTGTGTGGACACTATGTGTCGTCAACACAAGGAGACTGATAGTATTTGAAAGAGAAAGAGAGAGGGGGAAAAAGAGATTGATTGAGAGTAAGGGGAGGGGGAGAGAGAAAGAGAGAGAGAGAGAGAGAGGAAAAAAGAGATTGATCAAAAGAGAGAGAGGGAGGAAGAGCGAGAGAGAAACAGAGAGAAAAAGATATTGATTGAAAGAGAGAGAAGGTGAGGAAGAGAAGAGAGAGAGAGAGAGAGAGAGAGAAGATTGATAGATAGAGAAGGGAGGGAAGGAGAAGGAGATAGATAGATAGATAGATAGATAGATAGATAGATAGATAGATAGATAGATAGATAGCGGGAGGGAGATAGAAGGTGAAAAAAAAAGATTGATTAATTGAGAGAGAGAAGGTGAAGAAGAGGGAGATAGATAGATAGATAGATAGATAGATAGAAAAAAAGAGATTGATAATTATAAGGAGAGGGAGAGAGAGAGAGTGAAGGAAATACGTGCTGTAGGCACGCCTTGATGATGATGATGATGATGATGATGATGATGTGTAGATTTCAACATTAAATATCTTTTTTTTTTTCCATTCGGCGACACATTGCTAAATGTTAGGTATGCTATTTGTCATTCGCTCTTTACCTGTATTTTCATTGACTCGCATATTTTTCTATCAGACCTGTTAAACACAGACCGAAGCGGGGGCGAATAGAAGTCTTTGATGGAATTATTCTTGAAGTTGGCATCAATGGAATTTACTACTCAAGAGGAGAATAGAATTTTTGTTAGGTTTATCAAAACTAATCTCAAAGTGGTCGTATCTATTTAATAAAGATATATGATCTAGAATGGAGCTTTTATACAACAAAGACGTGTTTTTCTCAACTCGGTCAATACTGAAACGATAAGGTTGTATTCATCGTTCTATGATTTTCATTTCTATATTTTTAGACCAATCAGTGAAGAGCAAATAAACTGGAAAATTCTAGAAGAATAGGATCCAAAACTTACTTGTAGAAAACTTGTTCCCGAAACAAAAATAGTTAGGCTCCAAAATAAAATAAGTGGTTTCAGCGATTCTGATTGGTCAAGACAGGTCACGGGTGTGTTTCCAAACGACGTCCGTGTGTTGTGAATTGTGTTCGACCTGGAATTAAATCTGCCTGCGCAAATCTAAAATATCCAATTTTTGATCTGCTTGTGCTTTTTCAAAAAGTACGAGTACCCGATTTTTTTTTCAACGGAGAGGAGATGGAAGAAGACACAGGTTGAGTGAGCTGGAGAAAGAAAGAGAGAAGTGGAGGGGGTTATACAATGCGACGTTCAGGTGAACATACTGTTATATACAACATTTAAAGCAGCAAATAGACCTTCGAATATATTCGTACCAAGTCACACTTATACACACACTTATGTAAGTAAGTACAAATTTGCCTCTCTCTCTCTCTCTCTCTCTCTCGCTTGACTTCTGCGAACACTCGTACACACAGACATGTTCGAACAACCCTCACTCACACTCATCTAATATATTTGCGCCACACACACACACGCATTTGAATATATAACAGACATATATGTACATTGTTGTTAGAATTTTCGAATTGTCTGAAAGACTAGTTTTTTTCTGTTTTGTATTCTCATTGCCTCGCTTGTCGAGTCTTGTTATCCAAAAAAATATACATTTATTTTCACATTTTTGTTACAAATTTCTTTTTGTCTGCGTTGTTTATTGAAATTGTGTTGTAAATTGTGGAACCTATATTCGGAGTTTTACTAGGATCATTAAATAAGTTTCCAGACTTTTTTCGTATGGGCACTTTTACAGGGTGGAGCGATAAAATTGTCGTCCTAAAGAGCTGACATCTATTCATTGTAGCCGCCTTCAGCCTCAGTCACCACCTCGATACGGATCCGGAACTGGGAGCATGCCTTTTCCACAAGCGCCGACAGGAGCTCGGTGAATACTCGGCGGATGGCGGCGATCAGGCTGGCTTTGGTGTTGTAGGAGGTCCTGTTGGTGATGTTCTCGACGTATGACCAAACGAAGTAGTCCAAGTTCAGGTCGGAGGAGGAGGGGGGCCAGTGAGAGAAGGGTACAAAGTCGTAGCACTCCTTCTGAAGCCAAGTCTGGGTCTCTTTGGACTTGTGGGCTGGCGCCGAGTCCTGCTGCCACACCCAGGGTCTTCCACCGGCCACCTGATTGCACCAGAGTATCACCACACTCTTCAGCACATCCAGGTACACTTTGGTGTTGACTTTCAAGCTGTCTTCGAAGATGTGAGGTGGCATGATGGCATGGTGGCAATCAATATTTGTATTTTGAGGGTGTTGGCAATGGTCCTGTTGTCATAACTTGGATCGGTAGAGAGTATAAGTCGTACAGCGGCGCATCTCCGATCTCGCTCGTTGGACATTGTGTCACTTTCAGACATGATAGAAGGCTCCTATCGCTCTTGGGATATGTACACAACTGGCCAACTAGTAGATGGTCTGCAACAAAAAAAGGAAACCGGTTTTCATTAAACGGAAATGGAATCATGTCGTCTTTTCTAGGGCGACAATTTTATCGTTCCACCCTGTATTGAAAGTACACACATGAAACTCTAGTCCCCTTCAATACACTTGTTGTACCGTTCCAATAACTTCTGGAAGACCCCATGGAAGTCTTCTTATGTGAGTGTCAATGACCTTCGTCACAGCCTCTTTCATCACCTCAATTGTCTCATAACGACAGACTCTGAGCTTAGGGAATAACCAAAAGTCACAGCGAGCAAGGTCTCTACTGTAGAGAGGATGAGTAACTGTCTTGATGCCCATCTTGGTCAAATAGTCTGTGACAAGAATGGAGTTGTGGACTGGTGCATTGTCCTGCTGGAAATGCCACTGACTCGATTTGAAGAGTGCTGGCCTCTTCCCTAGGAATCTCTTGCTGAATTCCCTTAAAACCTCAACATAGTAACCCTAACCCTAACCCTTTGGCCAATCCACTCTGGTGTATTGACTTCCTTACACCTCCCACACCTCTCATCATCCCTCAGAGCCTCCGTGCTTTCCTTGAATCTCTTATGCCAATCAAAAACTGATGCTCGAATCATGCAAGATGGTCGAAAAGCAGTCTGAAGCATTCCATACGTTTCTATGGCATTTTTTCCAAGTTTAAAACAGAATTTTATTGCATATCGGTCTTCTAAAGTGTCCTCACGTCCAGATTGCATGATTTTTGAAATTCACTAGCTGTGACAATCAGGCTTTCGTTGGGTGTATTCCAATTGCTGCTGTAGGTGTTTATTTGAAGCTGAAATCATAAAAATTGGTCAGTCTCCTCATAAGATGTATAACAATAACATACTGAATTTTTAAGTGTCTACAATAATTTTAAATACCTGTACAAAAAAGTCTGGAAACTCATTGAATGCACCATGTACTTCTCACAAAACCTCAAAAACAACTCATCCTCCATATTGCCGTCTTTAACTTTCGACTCCATGACACTTTTCCTTAACGATAAGTACTTGATCTAGGATTAAAATTTTCAAGTGACAAAACATAATTCAAAAACGTTAAAGTTTTCACAGATCAAAAATCCGTAATTATAGTTATCGATTATAGTCTTTCTTCCCCCCAGTCCGAAGAGTATGTTGTTTGAGAAATTTGTACATTCCGGACTTCTGAAGTTGAGTAATCAAAATCCAATTCCCAATGATAGGTGAAAATAATCTCATGGAGGATAATCATCATCATCATCTTGTTGTGCCACCATCACGGATATCCCTGACTCTCTCTTGCCACTCCTCTCTATCGTTCATCGCTTCTGGTTGGTCCTCGGGGCTACATCCCGTATCCTCACAGAGCTGCTGTATGTAGGTTCGAGCTGGTTGCCCTGCTTTTGCTCGGCCATGTGAGGGGGTCCATAGGATAACATCACTTATGAGCTCGTCCCAGCTTCTCCAATAGTGTGCTGCATGTCTGGTTTGGCTAACTTTGATAGTTTTCGTGATGGGAGATAGGTGGCCGTACTGCTGCTGCTTTGTTGGGTGTTGCCTCAAAGGCTTGTTCAAAATTGCTCGCAGCATTCTTGTGTAGTTGCTGTCAAGCTTTTTCTCGATCTGTTTTGTCAGTGTCTATGTAGTGCATCCACATAGCAGTATCGACACAACCGCAGCTTGGAAGAAACTGCGTTTCATTTTATCAGTCAGGTCTGACTTCCATATGACCGATAGCCTATCGAGAGCTGTCCATGCCTTTGTTAGTCGTGTGTCGATGTATTTTTTTTTAAAGAAAATGTTTGAACTCCAATAATGAAGGTTGATGTGTCATTAAAAGAACTCTTATTAATATGAAAATATAAGGATTAAGAATAAAATAAAAAATAATAAATAAATGAATCCTAAAGAAACAGTTTCCTTGGAGACCTCAGGCAGGAAGCAAAATCCGCGCATATATGGAAGGATAGGCTTCCTGGCACCAAGTGGAATTTCTTTCTCAGTAAGCAGTGACCACTTCAGCTGGAAGGACCAACTACTATTTGCTGGTGGTGTGGGGAAGAGCACGTGTCTGCTGGGTCACGCCTAAGCAGCACGCTGGCTCGCCAGACGGTAGCAGCCTCTGGTGAAACTACCAACCCGACACACGAAAATTCAAACCTATAACTCACCAAAAATTACAATGATATATTTCAGTGGCTTGTTTGGGAGAGGTGACTATTTCGACTGGTTCAGAAAAAACATTTTTACCACAGAATTGTCGTGAACCTCGGCTCATTGGTCTAGTGGGTAGAGTGTTCGCTAATGGTCCGGGAGACCTGGGCTCAATCCCAGGTCCCGTCATACCAAAGACTTTAAAAATGGTACTTGATAACTCCTTGCTTAACACTCATCAATATAAGGTAGGTATCAAGGGTAAAGTGGAGCAATCCAGGGAAAGGAGTAGTGCCCCCTACATCTTAGTGTAGTAGCTATTGAAAAAGGAGCTTTCTGGTCGCTATCGACTACGGTCGCCAGCTTTACTATTTTTACTTATAAAAGGATAGTTGTCTCTTTCCTTGCGTCCTTAATTCTCTTATAGCTTCTACGGACAAAAGAATAGTGAATAGGATAAGAAGAAGAAAAAAAGAGCCTGATACGAAACTCAGAATCATTCCTATAGAAACAAACCGTTCACCGACAACTTCTACCAACAACCAACGAATAAATAACAAAATCTTGTCAGCCCCATAACAGATCACTCAGTAAGAATAAGGATTTTTTTTCAAGAGAGATAACTCTGAAACTTTAATCTTCTTGCATTTCCTCTTATTTATTTGACATTGATTATAATCCTGTCGTCCAGCTAGCACAGATTTCTTAGACTCTCTCTCGCCATTCGTCCCTATCATCCATCACTTCCGGCAGGTCTTCAAGACTACATCCTGTGTCCGTGGAGAGCTGCTGTAAATAAGTTCTAGTTTGTCCTCCGACACGTGTACGTCCGTATGAAGGGGTCCATAAGAGAACATCGCTTATGTGCTTGACCTTGCTTCTCCACCAGTGTCCCTTCTCCACCAGTGTTCGTCTTATTTGGATGTTTTTTTTAGATGAGTTGTAAGTAGCCACACAGTTACTGTTTTGTGGGATGTTGCTTCCAAGATTTGTTCAATATAGTTCGTATCATTGTTGTGCAATCATTTGTTTGCATACAGTTAAATAGACTCAAGTGTTGCAGTTTAACCGTAAAAGTTTTACTTGCACATAGTTAAATGGTTCTAAGTATTGCTAACACTAATAGTATATATCATTAGGTAATAAAACAGATTTATCTAATTTCATAAGATGAAAGACATTTTTTAAGAATTTATCATTACCCAAAAGTTGTATCAATGAAATATTGTTACCTAATAATACAAAACGTATTGTCCAGTCGGCTGCAGAGGGGCAAGACCCACTTCAACGAGTGTCCCATATATGACACTAAATATTATGATGGTGAGGCTCCAGTAATGCTGGAGCTTTGATGAGTGCAGAGTACCCCTTTATTACCATAACCCCCCAGGTCCACTCTGGCCCAGAGTAGCAGCATCGGATAGGGCTCTATCTATGGGTCAAATACAATTGTTAGACATTCAAACTTAGAACCAGCAAATATCTCTGGTAAAATTGACTTGTTAGAAATAGAAGTGTTTGACATTTAACTGTGTGTATCTACAAAATGTGTTTACAAATGATATATATTTGATATATATGTGTAAAGAGAATTTGGCATTAAATAACATACAAGGGTGGATATACCCTAAAACCAAATCAAGCCAAACCAAATCCTATATATCTAATACATACGTATAAAGAGGATTTAGCATTAAATAACCTACAATGGTTGATATGCCATTAACCAAACCAAAACAAAACATATATTTAATTTATCTGTATAAAGAGGATTTGGCATTAAATAACCTACAATGGTTGATATGCCATAAAACCCAACCAAACCAAATCCCATATATTTAATATATATGTATAAAGAGGATTTAGCATTAAATAACCTACAATGGTTGATACGCCATTAAACCAAAACAAATCGTCCAGCTTTTTCTCTATGAGCTTAGTTAACGTTCATGTGGTGCATCTATATATTAGTATGAACAAGACCGCTGCTTGGAAAAATGCCTTATATTTCATCGGATAGGTCTTCCATATGATCGGTAATCTATCGATAGCTGATCATGTCTTCGCTAGACGTATATCGATGTCATTTTCCGTAGATGAGACACTGCTTCCGAGGTAGATGAACTTATCCACTAGTTTCAGAGAACCACCGTTTCGTGTGGAGATGTCACCTCTTTAATCCAATCACCTGAACTCTGTTTGTGTGGTTTCACATGATGACTCAACATTGAATTTAATGTACGCTTAAGGTGACCTTTAGATAAATGAATAAATAATAATGATAATAATAATAATTTTGACCATACCAACAAATGGTATATGCACAACCCAGCACCTCTCCTAGAAAATAACACACATAAACTCCTTTGACTTTGACATATACACGGATCACCGAATCTCGGCCAGAAGACCAGACCTAATAATAATCAACAAAAAAAGAGAAATTGCAAAATTGTCGACCTTGCTGTCCCGGCTGACCACAGAATAAAACTGAAAGAATGTGAAAAGAAGGATAAGTACCGCGACCTTGCTAGGGAATTGAAAAAACTATGGAACATGAAGGTGACAATTATACCAATTGTAATTGGTGCTTTTGGTACAGTAACTAAAGGATTACTAAAGGGACTGGAGGACTTGGAAGTTGGCGGACGAGTGGAGACCATCCAAATTACTACATTATTGAGAACGGCCAGAATACTGTGAAGAGTCCTGGAGACTTGAGGAGACTTGCTGTCACTCAAACTACAGTGAAAGACCATCTTCTAACGCCAATGTGAAAACTCTAATGAGTAAATGATTATAATAATAATAATAATAATCTGTTCTAGAAAAGGAGATACATAAAATTCTTTTGAATTTTAAGACAAACGGATCACAATATCCCGGGCAGACGACCACACCCAGATCTAATAAACAAAAAAAAAAAACAAAAAAAAAAAAGAAAAAGTAAAAAGAGAATTTGTCATCTTGTAGATTTTGCCCTTCCGGCAGACCACATTGAATCAAAGAAAGTGAAATGAGAGACAAGTACTTGGAAATTGAGAAGAAAACTAAAAAAAAAAACAATAAACAAAAACTGATTGACATGAGGCTAGCAGTGATACCAATTGTAGTATGTGCACTTGGAACAGTATCCAGGAGATGAAAAGGGGACTGCAAGAGTTGGAATTCAGAAAAAGAATTGAGACAATCCAGATTACAGCATTGCTGAGATCGGCCAAAATACTAAGGAGAGTCCTGGAGATAAAAGAAGACTTGCTGTCACTCAGTCTTCACTCAGCTGGCGTGAAAAACTCGCAAGGACTATCGAAAAAGTAATAATACAGAACAAAAATAACCAGAAAACAAAAATGAGAAGCTAAACAACTGTACGGGTATTTCAAGAAAAATCTCATGGACATGACAAAAAAAGGCGGGGGAACCTAAGAGAGAAACTGAATTTCTTCTAATAGTAAACAATACCATAAGGACTATGTTAAAGCAAGAATCGACAAAACACCAAAAATAGCAGATGTAGTTTAAGTGGAGATAGAGACGAAACTATCAATAATAAGTGGATGTAGTAAATTATCGAGAAGAGAGTATAAGACTAGACATGACTGGTCGGAGAAGATGATCTACTAGGAATTGTGCAAGAAGCTTAAATTTGACCATACAAACAAACGGTTTATGCACAACTTTAAATCCATCCTAGAAAATGAGACACACACAATTTTCTGGAATTTTGAGATATAAACAGATCACTTAATCTTGGCCAGACGACCAGACCTAGTGATAGTCGAAAAAAAAAAAAGAAAAAAAAAAAAGAAACCTTGTCGAATAGTGAACTTTGCTCTTTCGGCTGACCACAGAGTAAAACTGAAGAGAAACAAAAAGAGAGATAAGTCCCTTGACCTTGCTAGAGAACTAAAATCCTATGGAACATGAAACTGATGTTGTTATCAATTGTAATTGGCTCGGTTAGCACAGTCACCAAAGGATTGGTATAGGGACTGGAGGACTTGGAAATAAGAAGTCGAATGGAAGCCATCAAAACTATGGCATTGTTGAGATCGGCTAGAATACTGAGAAAAGTCCTGGTGACTTGAGGTGACTTGCTGTCACTCAGACTTTAGTGAAAAACCTCCAGCTGGCGTGAAAAACTCTCAAATGAGTAAAATAATAATAGCAGCTGCAGCAGCACCAACAATTATTGCCGACCTGCAACGATTTTGAGAGCCATTTATAGTTTGACAGCTTGTAAAGCGAGTCATTCACGTTAATTATCGCCCAACACATATTGTTCCCCTTTGGTTTTATTTTTTATTTATTTATTTATTCATTTGTTTTTACCGAGCCATTGGACTAAAGATCAATAGTTGAATATTTGAGGCATGTGTCGTCTCTCGGATAAAACAAACAAATAAATAAATCCATGTGTATGATAAAAATGAGACATTTATTCCTTGAAACTTTCTCGGTTTTCATATATCTCATGAGGTGTTATAGAGAACAAAGTAAATTGGCAAACCTTTATTAGTGAGTTCGATTCTCACTGGGCTTAGTGCCACATTTAAGATAAGTTTAGTAAATAACAATAGGGTATGACTACTCTAGTCGACCACTTGTAACACACATACACACACACACACACACATATATATATATATAAATATATATTAGATATATATATATATAATTCATGGAATATAGACTGCGACCCTAAATTTCATGGAGTTTTTTGCAAAACAACAATCTTCAGGCAGTTAAGATACATACCCAAAAAGTGATTTAGTGACAACCAACACTCTTATAATATATATATATATATATATATATATATATATAATAAGTAAAATTGGCAACCGTGGTCAATTGGTGACCCGAAGGCTCCCTTATCAATAGCTACTACACTGGGGTGTAGGAGAGTGCTCTACTCCATTCTTTGGAATATATATATATATATATATATATATATATATATGGGGGGGGCGTGTGTGCGTGTGTGTGTGTGTACATACACTAACAGAAGTACTCTGAGGTGTATGGGATACAAATAATATTCTAAACCACATTTTATTTACTCAAAATTTATTTTACAAGGGCTTTGAGTGATTTTATTTCCAAGCAGGCACGTTTTTGAGGAGGCATATAGAGCTTGGAAATCGCCTTTCTCAAAGGAAGGCATTTAAAATTATCATAAAGTACATCCAAATATAAGAAATGTCTTTCTCATCACGTGGCATATCAACCATTGTAGGTTATTTAATGCCAAATCTTCTTTATACATATATATTAAATATATAAGATTTGATCCCTTAATGACGACTACTTCGACACTGTAGCAGGAGTACAGCAAGGGGACACAGTAGCCCCATGCCTCTTTATCATCTGTCTAGACTACGTGATTAGAAATCGATCGATAAAATCAGAGCAAACGGTTTCGAGCTGACAAAGAAAAGAAGCAGAAGGTACCCCGCAAAAACAAATACCGACGCCTACTACGCCGATGACATAGCGATACTGGCAAATATGCCCAACCAAGCCTAAACACTACTGCATAGTTTGGAACGAGCCACCACAGGCATTGGCCTCTATGTCAATGCACACAAAACGGAATATATATATTTTAATAAACAGGCAATATTTCCACACTAAAGGGAACCTCTCTGAAACTGGTTGACAAATTCACCTACCTAGGAAGCAGCGTCTCATCAACCGAAAAAGACATCGACACACGGCTAACGATAAGCTATCGATCATATGAAAATCAAACCTGACCGATAAAATGAAACGCAGTTTCTTTCAGGCAGCGGTCGGGTCGAAACTGCTGTATGGATGCACCACTTGGACGCTAACAAAACGGCTACAGAAGAAGCTTGACGGCAATTACACAAGAATGCTGAGAGCAATATTGAATAAGTCCTAGCAGCAACACCCCACAAAGCACCAACTATAAGGCCACTAGCCTCCCATCACGAAAACTATTCAAGTTAGACGAACCAGATACTGCTGGAGAAGCAGGGACGAGCTCATAAGTGATGTACTCCTATGGAACCCCACATATGGCCGAGCAAAAGCAGGACGACTAGCTAGAACATCCATACAGCAGCTATGTGAGGATACAGGAGACCTGCCTGAGGCGATGAACGATAGGGAGAAGTGGCGAGAGAGTGTCAGGGATATCCGTGCTAGCTGCACGACATGATGATGATGATGATGATGATGAAAGAAAAACAGTGACAAAGGAATAGGGGGACTTTTAATTGCAGGATTAAAGCGAAGTACTAAAAAACAGAAAATACTTGGGTGATTCAAAAGTTTTGCAAAGTTTTATTGTTCCTGAGGTAAAATTCAGCAGCTCCGGTTGCTTTCGCTGAGGTTGTGGTAACGAACCATCACTGTAAAGCTATTCCAGTCGGCTGGAGCTGTAGAATACACCAATTGCATCTCTGCAGTGGGGTAAGACCCCTCTCCGTCTCTAATAACTGTTCTAGTTATAACACTAAACAATCTGATAGGGAGGCTCCAGTAATGATGGAAATTTGGGGAATGCGGAGTACCCCTTCAATGCCATCACCCCCGGGTCCATTACGGCCCGAAATGGAAGTACCTGATAGGGTTCTATCTAGGGGTTTGATCATTTAACTGTATGTAAATAAATGACATGTCTAATGTAATTGTAATATATAACAGTACGTTTAAACGAATAAGTAATGTCGAATAGTGCTAAATATCAATACTTGAAAATATTTAAAAATGTTACAAAGAAAATGTTACAAATCACGTATATCTAATATACATGTATAAACAGTATTTAGCATTAAATCACCAACAATGGTTGATATGTCATAAAACCCAACCAAACCAAATCTTATATATTTGATAAATATGTATAAAGAGGATTTGGCACTAAATAACCAACAATAGTTGATATGCCATAAAACCCAACCAAACCAAATCCTATATATTTATTATGTATGTATAAAGAGGATTTGGCATTAAATAACCTACAATAGTTGATATGCCATAAAACCAAACCAAACTAAATCCTATATATTCAATATATAAGTATAAAGAGGATTTGGCATTAAATAGCCTACAGTGGTTGATATGCCATAAAACCAAACCAAACCAAATCCTATATATTCAATATATAAGTATAAAGAGGATTTGGCATTAAATAGCCTACAATAGTTGATATGCCATAAAACCAAACCAAACCAAACCAAAAACTGGACTGAAAGATTCAGAGCTTGCCCGATACTCTGCAAGTGCCAGATTGGCCTCTACGGCTTGGGATACACTTCAGGGCCCAGGCTTTTAGGCCAATCTGACTTTGGGTTACATAACATATCTGTGAAATCTAATATTAACACGTAATGTTTGAATTAAGTTACAACCGTTAAGCGTTAGGAAAAAATACTGTTGGAATGTTACTCAGAGGTCATTTGATTCTATGTCTATCATTGGATTAATACGTCATGTGATCAGACGACACGAGTAAAATAGTCAAACAAGTTAATCAGTTAGCCATGATCAATCGAAGTAATAAGGCGTAATTTTCCATCTATGGTCCGCTGCTCCTGACTAAATCAGTAATCTAGATGAAAGGAATAAAATAAGTGTGTAGACGTAAGCAGCTGGTTATTTATTCTTCCTAACAAGAGATATTTATTCCTCGTGACGAAACAGCAAGCAGTCTTCAGAAAAAGAAAGGATATGAACTATTATCATTATTACTGAACACAATGTGCGAGGGCCAGTATTGGCCATCGTAGGGTAGGAGTGGCTATACAACCCTTATCTGATCGTCCAGATTCTTCCAACCCGAACAAAATGTCTTCAACTATTTGGTTATCGTTCAATGGTCAACTGCGCATTCAAAATTTATCTAACAAATATTTTTGGTTACTCCGACGGCGTTTTGGCCCAATTCAAACTCTTTGGGCATAAATTTACGAAGTAGACTATGTTGCATGTTCTATATTTACCCAACCCCTCCGCTCGAGCAGGATATGACACAAGGTCTATTTTTAAGCGGAGTTTAACAGGTTTTGATTCAGAGTTTTCCTTCTCCTAGACTAGTTGCCTTACCAAGGCTGAAGAACTCAGTCTGCCCTACTATTTACCCATAGCTGGAGGGAGAATAATTAGATTCATGCCTTTCCCAAGGGTATTAGTGCTATGTGAAATGCAATGAGTCTCGTCCAGGATTTGAACTCGTGTCGCCGTGTCCATTTCCTACGACGATAACCATTACCCCACGGGCACCTCCTAGTATGTTGCATGTTCATCTGTACTGCTTTCAACTCATACACGAAACGAAGCAATGCACAAGGTGTCAGTGCACCTACTACCACGACACTATCAACTACAGCGTGTACAACCACTGCTTTGTTCACGTGATATACGCACAGCAAACAAGCATTAACCAAACTATTGCAAAACCTTTGAGTCGCCTTGTAAAATCAACATTAAACAACATTATATATTGTTTCAGTACTAAACAATATTATATATTCTTAACGCTAAACCATATGATAGTGTTCTCAGAATTTTCAGCCAAGTCAATCAATGACAATGTTTTCTTGTCTTCTTTTCTGATTCAAAATATGCCCATAAATCTATTTTTAGGGTGATTAACCAAACTGAAAGAGTCATGGAATTACCAAGTAATTATCGAACATCGATAAATAACGAATTATTCAATATATATATATATATATATATACAAATTTCATTAAACATAATAGACATTTTATATCTACATATTTTCTTCTGGATCCGTTCGAATTCCCGTATTACTTTTATCGTATTCGGGGGGAATTGGTTTATGTATTGTCCATAGTTGTATGTATCAATAGCTCAGCATTTAAAAAAACATTTATGCCCAACAATACAATCACGTAAATTTCTCACCGACAACATTAGAGCATCAAAATAATAAACAAAAACTACAGATTCTCGAAGCACTACATATTAGAAACTTGCAACCGACACTTAATAGAATTAATTTTCAAACCGGTGCTAATGTACTTAAATGTCTTTAGCTACTGACACTAATTATAGAAACCCACTTAAAAGCAAACGCCAAAATCTTTAACGGTAAAGACGCTCTTACATAGTAGTAATATGCTAAAACAAAAGTTACATCACTTTTGTTATAGATCCTCGCCTGATGATGGCCCAAAGTCGGGCAGAAAGTATTAGGGATACATACAACTATGGACCATACATAAATCAATTTCCCCCGAATACGATAAAAGTAATACGGGAATTCGAACGGATCCAAAAGAAAATATGTAGACATAAAATGTCTATTATGTTTAATAAAATTTGTATTAACGAAGAAATTCTGCCAATATATATATATATATATATATATATATATATGTAAATATATATATATATATATATATATATATATATATATATATATATATGCAAGATCTATTCATTTAAATAGTTTGGAAAAGTTTATTTGTCATCTCTAAACAATTTGTTGTAGATCAACCAAATTTTCAATGCAACTTTATCGTAAAAGACTGACGAATAGCGATAAATACCGAATTACATACCGGCTCATTGGCCCCGTGGGCAGAGTGTTCGCTAATGATCCGGGAGACCTTGGTTCAATCCTAGGTCGCGTCATTCCAAAGACTTTAAAAATGGTACTTGATACCTCCTTGCTTAACACACAGCAATATACGGTACGTATCAAGGGTAAAGTGGAGCAGTCCTTGGAAAGGAGTAGCGCCCCCCTACATATCAGTGTAGTAGCTATTGAAAAGGGAGCCTTCTGGTCACCCTCGACTACGGTTGCCAACTTTACTTACTTTATATATATATATATAATTCGGTATTTATCGCTATATATATATATATAACGTATATATAACACTCGTTAGAGTGTTCGCCTGTGGCCAGTGAGACCTGAGTTCAATCCCGGGTCGAGTCTTACCAAAGGCTCAAAAATGGGACTTGATACCTCCTTGTTTAAAACTCAGCATAATAAGGTACTGATCAAGCGTAAGTGGAGTAATCCAGGGAAAGGAGTAGCGCCCACCCGTCACCTCGGCCTTTTAGCTATTGAAACGGGTGCTTTCGGGTCACCCTCGACATCGGTTGACCAAGTTAATTAGCTTATATAGACATACATTATCAATAAATTGAATCACCATGACCAGAAAATCCGGCAAATACATTGCGTTCAACATAGGGAACAACTGGACAGCTGTTTCAACCTTATTATGTCTCATCAGCAATGTATACCGTGATATCACCCTAATAGAGATCGAACCAGCAACCACAGAATGCAGAGCCGAAACTCTGCTGTATTTTCTGGTCATGATAATTCAATTTATAATATAATTCCTGTACTTAACAAAGAATTATTTCCTTGTTGTTGAGGTTATAATAATTATGCAGATGCGTTTTTCCAATCCTCTTGGGAAGACGTGGTCTTGGAGGTGACCGTGTCCTCTGTAAAGAGTACGGATGTAACTTGCAAGACACATTCAGGTTAATTGGCCACACAATTGCCATGACTAGTTAATTTGGCATTTCTTGTGTGCGATGTGGACCGACGGCTCCGTGGTAGAGTTTCGGCTCTGGATTCCACTGATGAGAACTAATAAAGTCGAAAAATTTGTCCAGTAATTCTATCCGTCGCGCGTAGGCGTTTGCCGGATTTTCTGGTCATTGTAATTTAATTTATAGATAATGCGTGTTTATATAAGCTAAGTAAGTTGGCGAACCGTAGTCGAGGGTGTTTGGTCATGATAATTCAATTTATAGTATAGTTCCTCGACTTAAAAAGAAAATGTACGTGCATTATTTATCCATTTAAATAATTAGGTAAACTTTATCTTTCGTTTGAGAGCTAAACGATTTTAGGTAGACCAACCAAATTTGTAAACTATAGAAAATAAGTAACGCTTGCTTTTATTGGAGTATTTCATCTTAGAAGAATATTTTCCGACTGTTAAAAATGATTTGAGAAAAAGTAGATTTAAAAGCTACCACCTCAAATTCGTCCCGTTTGGTTTCTTTGTTTAATGGCATATCAACCTTCGTAGGTTATTTGATGCCAAAGTCATTCTGAGAATTAATTTTTATTTATTGCGGACTTTTTGTCCTCATCTTGGTAGTTTTTGTGTTGTTTCTTCTTTCACTACGTTTCGGCCAAATTTCACCTCTGGCCTTCTTCAGGTGATTTGCCAGAGGTGAAATTTGGCCGAAACGTAGTGAAAGAAGAAACAACACAAAAACTACTAAGATGAGGGGGAAAAGTCCGCAATAAATAAAAATTAATTCACAGATTAAAAGCCTTATCTCAAAATGATTCCTATTAAAGACAAAGCCAAAGTCATTCTTCTAGAAGAACAGCAGTGATGCTATTCAACACATAGCTGGGTGATAAGGGGTTCATGCCTTTCCGAAGGGTATTTGTCTGAAAGTGAACGTAATAGCGCGACTGGAGTTCGAACTCGCTAACTACGATTCCGCAGGCCATCGCTTTAACCATTACACCACGAGGACACCCCCTTTACGTTTTGACGATTCTTTTGTTGCTGTAATTCATTATGTCAGGTAGCCATCATTGTCGAGTGTCTCATCAAAGGCCAGGTGGGTTTGTTCAGTGTATTTTGTCACAAGAGAGAAATAATAGAAATGGTTGTTTTTTTTTTTTTGTTTTTTTTTTTTTTACACCCAACAGTAGATGACCTTTGCCAGGAAGTGAAACATGACAGAGCCTGGCACAAAAAAAGATCAATACTTGTGTTTTTAGTGACATAGAATGGTCTATAAAAGGTCAAATAAATGCTATTGCCGTGGAGACGAGCTCGTATAGACTCATATGATTACTGAGCTGTTATCCAATCATTAGATTTGTTTTCTTTGTTTAACGGCATATCAACGCTTTTTAGGTTATTTAATGCCAAAGCCATTCTCCTAGAAGAACAGTAGTGGTACTATTTAACCCATAGCTGGGAGGATAAGGGGGTTCATATCTTTCCCAAGAGTATTTGCCCGAAAGTGAACGTAATAGCGCGACTGGAGTACGAACTCGCGTACTACGTTTCCGCAGTCCATCGTTTTAACCATTACACCCCTCCAATCATTAGTCTATCGAATAATTTAAATGCATCTAAATGGTAAAAGCTAACATCCTTAGAGTTTGGGTCAGCTTACCGCAGACATTCTTATTGACGAACCATATATGTAAATAAGTTGGCCAACCGTAGACGAGGGCGACCCGAAAGCTTCCTTTTCAATAGCTACTACACTGAGGTGTAGGAGAGGGTGCTATTCCTTTCCCTGGATTGCTCCACTTAACCTTGATCCGTACCTTATAATGCTGAGTGTTAGAGCAAGGAGGCGTCAAATACTATTTTTTAAGTCTTAGGTATGACTTGACCTAGGATTGAACCGCGGTCCTCAGGACCATTAGCGAACACCCTAACCATTATGCCAATGGGTCGGTATGATATACACGTTATATATTACATCGTAAACATAGATAGGACAGAATGTATTCATTAACTTTGATATAGCAACCAGTCTTAGGAAAGGAAAAACTCTGAATTCAAACATGTTAAACCCTGATTAAAAATATCTCGTGTTATCTCCTGTTTTTTTATGTTTGAACAGAGTTCTGCCATAAATTTTTTGCTGGTTGAGAAGTCCGAACAATGTGAAATCTATATAAGAATGTGTGATGTGTAGGGAGAAGCACCTTATAGTAAAAAAAAAAAAGATGTTCACAAAGTGACTAAACATGTTTGCCACAACAAGCTCCTGTCAAAAAGACTGTTCATGAAATACAAACACATTGACCACCCCACGCCCGGTAAAGAAAAGGTTTGCCGTGCAGGGCTCGATAAAAAAAAATGTGATGCTGACAGTCTTCTGGGACATCAGAGAACCCATCACTTGATTTCCTTGTAAAGAATTGCAACAGTGAATAATGCTTCCTTCTGCCAATTCCTTAGACAAAATTCTCCTAACTGAATGATCTTTGCAAACACACACACACACACACACATATATATATATATATGTGTGTGTGTGTGTGTGTGTGTGTGTGTGTGTGTGTGTGTGTGTGTGTGTGTAGAAAAATTGATAACAAGGTAATCCAAGTGGAAGGAGAGATTTATTAAGAAGTCGACACTATAACGTTTAGCTTCTACTGAACCATCATCTGGTCCATGAGGGGTGATAGCGATTTTAAGTCAACGATGGACGTTTAAAATGCAAAATGCAAAAACATCCATTGTTCACTTAAGATCGTTAATATCACCCCTCATGGACCTGATGATGGTTCAGTAGAACCGAAACGCTATCGTGTAGATTTCTTAATAAATCTCTCCTTCCACTTGGATTACCTTATCAATTTTTCTCCATATTGACGGATTACAATCCTTTATTTACTTTCATGCAGAAAATATAACAAGATCACTGCAAATGATCATATATTAAGCAAACTATGGATGACGGTTCCATGGTAAGGTTACAGGTTTCAAAATAAGGAGTATATCAACCATACTTATCAATGCACTTTATCTTCTTTGGGTGAGAGCACAGACCTGTATTCTTGTAGTGTGTTGCTGACAGCGCATTTGCAAGAGTGTTCCTAGATCACAATCAATCCGAAGATTGGCCATGGAAACGTTTGTTGATATCACGATTCATACAAATTGTAAAAATGCAGTAAAAAATTACGGAAGATCTTAAGTCTATAACAAAAAGAAACAACACTCAATAAGATCTTTTTTTTACATGAACACAGCGAATACTGAAGGTATTTAACTATTCATCATCATCATCATCATGTTGTGCCGCTAGCATGGATATCTCTGACCCTCTCTCGCCAATTCTCCCTATCGCTCATCGCCTCTGGCAGGTCTTCAGGGCTACATTCCGTATCCTCACATAGCTGCTGTATGTATGTTCAAGCTGGTTGTCCTGATTTTGCTTGGCCATATGCAGGGGTCCATAGGAGTACATCACTTCTGAGCTCGTCCCTGCTTCTCCAGCAGTGTCCTGCATGTCTGGTTCGTCTAACTTGGATAGTCTTCATGATGGGAGGCAGATGGCCGTATAGTTGGTGCCTTGTGGGGTGTTGCTGTCAGGACTTGTTCAATATTGTTGCTGCCAGGACTTGTTCAATATTGCACTTGTATAATTGCCGTCTAGTTTCTTCTCCAGCCGTTTAGTTAGCGTCCATGTAGTACATCCATATAGCAGTATCGACACGACCGCTGCCTGGAAGAAACTGCGTTTCATTTTATCGGTCAGGTCTGATTTCCATATGATCGAAAGCCTATCGATAGCTGTCCATGCCTTCGTTAACCGGGTGTCGATGTCTTTTTCGGTTGATGAGACGCTGCTTCCTAGGTAGGTGAATTTGTCACCAGTTTCAGAGAGGTTCCGTCTAGTGTGGAGATGTCTCCTGTTTGATTATAGCACCTATATTCAGTTTTGTGTGCATTGACATGGAGGCCAAATTCCGTTTTATATCGCGACTGTTGTGTGACGTCGTTTGAATCTTCTGTGGCGAACACCATATTCAATTGAATCATGATTTCAATGGCCAACGACATCTTCGTTCAAATAGTACAAAAACAATCATATAAAAATCAGCTTGACTCAAGGCTTGACTCAAGGAAAATTAACCTTATAAAAACAAATTGTACCGTTCGTGAAAATGGCTGGAAACATTGAATTGTTTGGACAATTTCTACATTCATTTGACCTTTTATATATATATATTTTTTTTTTCTTCATCATACAACGTGTGGAAGCACGTGCGATACCCTAGCCTCATCAGCCGCCAACCAGGGTGATAACACAGTTTCGGTAGCTCAAGGCGGTACTGCCACTCCTGGCGCTACCGAGCAGCTTTTGCCACCGGATAGGGTATTTAAAAAAATCTATGTATACACAAGATCAACTAAAAGCGGACATTACATTAGACGTTCGTTCATCTTCATTTTGGTGCAGTTTGTGATTTAAAAAAGCGTTTACTTACGGCCGTTAGATGTCATAGCAACCATTTCTTGATTTTGCGTAATTACACGAGAATGGTGGTTACACGTGTATAACATTCGTGATGAAATCCTTTCTATATCCGTTATCTTTTCGATTTGTTTCTTTCATTTATGCGTTACTGCCCAAAAGCACTCGAGACAAACGTTATATATAATTCCGCTCAAAGATTTTATTTGTTATTTATATATATATATATATATATATATATATATATATATATATATTTAATACAAATTTCGTTGAATATAATAGACATTTTCTGTCTACATATTTTCTTGTTGATCCTTTCATATTGCCGTATTGATTTTATGATATTCGGCGGGAATTGATTGATATATTTTCCGTAATTGTTTATTTCCTAAGTACTTTCTGCCCGACTTTGGGCCATCATTAGGGGTGGATCTATTACAAAAGGGATGTAATTTTTGTATGTACATTACTACTTTGTAAGAAGAGCATCTGGGCCGTTGCAGTGTGTAGCGTTTACTTTTAAAATTGTTCTATAAATACTTGGAAAATAAACTTGGGAAATAAACAATTATGGAAAATACATCAATCAATTCCCGCCGAATATCATAAAATCAATACGGCAATATGAAAGGATCAACAAGAAAATATGTAGACAGAAAATGTCTATTATGTTCAACGAAATTTGTATTATTGAAGAAATGCTGCCAATATATATATATATATATATATATATATATATATGTGTGTGTGTGTGTGTGTGTGTGTGTGTGTGTGTGTGTGTGTGTGTGTGTGTGTGTGTGTGTGTGTGTGTGTGTAAAAAACACATTGTTTTAGTAATTGTACTCAATATTCAAAATTGAGGTTCAGAAAAGTTCAAATAATTTACAATCAATAATTAAAACCGGAAAAAAAACGTGATGTCTGATTTGTTTTTAGGTTTTAAATAAGTTTTTAACTATTAACCAATACTTCGACTAAATATATATATTGTCAACCACAGACAGACTGTTTCGTAGTATCCCAAGTCTCCAGTGTAGCAAGACACGCAGCTCGAAACCCACCTAACTTTACACTAGATTTGGTATCTTACTGCTCAGCCACTTTAGTTACCCGTATCAGCCTGGGAATTTTTGTATTCGTCTTCGTTTGGTCGTCTAAATTTCTGAGACGAAGCTTGTTGATTTTTATCATTAAGGGTTTTCGGACTATTGTCTTCATCTTTCTTGTTATTTCCACAACGTTTCGGCTTCGTTTGTTTACATTTCCTGGAAGGGTTGCTTTCACTACGGCTTTGTCATTCGATTTGAGCCTCTTCTACCCTTGGAGAAGTTAACTCCAAACTAAAAACTGGAGAAACCTTTATCATCATACCACTACTGAGTTATTGCTATTCTTTGATAGGAAAAATCTGAGGGAAATAAAACCTGTAGTTTGCTAAGTCACCTGTTATCCTTCTATGCTTGTTACTGGGCTGTTGGTATGTAGACACAGAGAGGCATAAATGTCGTACATGCCTACATCATAATCCAACGGGGAATAGATGTTTGATTATCTTATAATCTTAGGCATTTGGGATATTTTTCACAAGGTGAATCAGTCATTAATCAGGATTTTTAGCTGTAATTTTGTTGGTAAAGACGGCTGTCATCCATCAGGTTGTGGCTGTCATCATTTGTATATATATATATATAAAGAATTGATAACAAAGTAATCCAAGTAGGAGAGATTTATTGAGAAGCAAAGTCGACACAATAGCGTTTCGGTTCTAATGAACCATCATCAGGACTATGAGGGATGATATTTGTGATGGTGAATTAACGATGGATGTTTAAAAGTGCAAAATACAAAAACCTAGGGGAAATTTGTATAACAAGAAAATGTTGGTCGTTAGATTAAACTTTTTCTTGTTACGCAAATTTTCCCGAGGTTTTAATCCCTGGATTACACTCCATTATCTACTTCTATAAAAAGGAAGGTAGAATAAGTTACGTGGTGCTTTCAATAAGTTTCCAGACTTTTTTTTTGTATAGGCATTTAAAATTGTCGTAGACTCTTGAAAATTCACTGTTATTGCTATACATCTTATGAGATGACTGACCAATTTTTATGATTTCAGCTTCAAATGAACAGCTACAGCAGCAATTAGAATACTCCCCACTAAAGCCTGATTGTCACAGCTGGTGAATTTCAAAAATCATGCAATCTGGACGTGAGGACACTTTAGAAGAACGATATGCAATAAAATTCTGTTTTAAACTTGGAAAAAATGCCATAGGAACGTATGGAATGCTTCAGACTGGTTTTGGACCATCTTGCATGAATCGAGCATCAGTTTTTGAGTGGAATCAGAGATTAAAAGAAGGCAGGGAGTCTGTGAGGGATGATGAGAGGTGTGGGAGAAGTAAGAAAGTCAATACACCAGAGTTGATTGACTAAAGGGTTAGGGTTAGGGATACTATGCTGAGGTTTTAAGGGAGTTCAGGAAGAGATTCCGTCGGAAGAGGCCAGTACTCTTCAAATCGGGTCAGTGGCTTTTCCATCAGGACAATGCACCAGTCTACAACTCCATCCTTGTCACAGACTATTTGACCAAGATGGACATCAAGACAGTTCCTCACTCTGCCTATATTCCAGACCTTGCTCCCTGTGACTTTTGGTTATTTCCTAAGCTCAGAGGCTGTCGTTATGAGACAATTGAGCAGATGAAAGAGGCTGTGACGAAGGTCATTGACACGCTCACACAAGAGGAATTCCATGGAGCCTTCCAGAAATTGTTGGAACGGAACAACAAGCGCATTGCAGCCGGAGGAGATTACTTTGAAGGGGACTAGAGTTTCATGTGTGTACTATCAATAAAAGTGTCCATACGAAAAAAGCCTGGAAACTTATTTAATGATCCTCGTACCTCCTGTAATATTAAAAGGAAGGAATAAATGAGTCGACGAAGATATTGACAGTTTTCAATTTGGAAGTTTTAATAACAGCTTGAGACGAAAGGAAGCCCTCGTGCAGTAAGTTGCACGAAGAAGAATACAGTTGTAAATGGCTGAACGGGAATTTAGTTTCGGCAAGAAACTCATGGTCCTGTTGTTCTAGGAGACTGGAGTAAGAGTAAGAGAATGGTCTCCTCAAGAACAGTGGACAAAAGTTGAAGTCGGTCTCTCAGGTCTGTGTGCTCTCGTTCCCGGCGAGAAGAGAGAGAGAGAGAGAGAGAGAGAGAGAGAGAGAGAATGAATGTAACCTTGCCTTTTATTTTGCCCGGGAAAATGACCCGGGCCAAATGGCACCACTCATTCTTATTGGACGAAATGTACAAATTGAATTTCAACGGCCCAAAAATTCCCGCGCCTGACAATGAATTTGAAAATATAAATGATTTAGTGTGCAATATTTGACAGTAAGTTCAAACGGTAAGTTCCGCAGCTTTCTAGTTCGGATACTGATTCAACAAGATAACACAGACAATAATTTTCAAAAAAAGAATTTTATACAAAGAAACAAGAACGAAAGGGATAGAAGAGATAAAGTGATTTAACGGTGGTCCGACGCACAACTAAAAACTAGTTCTCTCTGCTACTGTTGTATATTGACCTCCGACCCGGACAAACATGCCATTCCAAAGACGGTGGAAGTTGTATATTCGGTTAGCGTGGGCGAACTTGGCTGACAATATGGGACAGGGTTAAAATCCCACGGTACAGTCACAAACTGATGCACCAGAGAAGGGTGACCTGTGAACTACATGACAGTTATTTCCGCACAATGATGATCAAAACATGCCATTCCAAAGACGGCGGAACTGGCATATTCCGTTGGCCATTTATGGGAAGAGATTGAGTGGGCGTTGAACTATCATATTACTCAGTGCACAGGAAATTTAGTCAGTTTGGGGATCAGAAGAGTTGGAGAAATGCTGTACAGAAAACAGCACCCGGCAGAAGGGGCCCTCAGGACCCCCGATTGAGCAGTTGGGGACCAGACGAGTTGGAGATAAGATGCGTTAGAGAAAACCAGCACCAAGAGAGGCTGGGCCCCCAGGTCCCCGGTTGAGCAGCCCAGGAAAACGGGAAAGAAACGCGGTTATAGTGGGGGTCAATACGTTGCAGTTCTGTTCAGTCTCCAATTCCCTCTCACACACAACCCTTTCAAATAAGAGGTATATTTTTTCTAAGAACTGTGTTGCTCGTCTTTATTGTGTCGTCGTTATGATTCTGCATGCATCTGCATTTGAGTATGCAACACTACACTTCCATATATATATATATATACGAAGACAGAGATACAAAAACTTTGTAAGTAGATTTTAAAAATTTGTTATTACTTTGTAAGAGACGACAGTTTCAACTTGATGCCATCATCAAGTGGGAGGGGGTTATTTCAAAACTATTTTGATAGATTGATAAACTAACGAACGCCTGCGGATTAGCATTCAGCACGAGATGGAAAACGACATTTCATTCGATTGGTTGTTATTTGAAAATATCTTCAAATTGAATCATTATATATATATGGAAATCAAACCTGACCAATAAAATGAAACGCAGTTTCTTCCGAGCAGCAGTCATGTCGATACTGCTGTATGGATGCACCACTTGGACGCTAACAAAACGACTGGACAAGAAGCTAGACGGCAATTACACAAGAATGTTGCGAGCAATATTAAACAAGTGCTAGCGGCAACACCCCACAAAGCACCAACTATACGGCCATCTGCCTCCCATCATTAAAACTATCCAAGTTAGACGAACCAGGCACGCAGGACACTGCTGGAGGAGCAGGGACGAGCTCATAAGTGATGTATTCCTCTGGATACCCACATATGGCCGAGCAAAAGCAGGACGACCAGCAAGAACATACATACAGCAGCTATGTGAAGATACGGAATATAGCCCTGAAGACATGCCAGAGGCGATGAATGATAGGGAAAGGTGGCGAGAGAGGGTCAGGGATATCCGTGCTTGCAGCACGACATGATGATATATATATATATATATATATGTCGCAACTTGATTAATGATTTATATATATATATATATATCGCAACTTGCGATATATATATATCAAGTTGCGATATATATATATATATATATATATATATATATATATCGCAACTTGATTAATGATTTCCGTTGTAATGAAAACATGAAACATGTTATGGACTCTTCTGACGACGTAAAAATAAAATTTTAGGTTAAACTTGATGAATAAATATCCATTGTTAATGATAATTTTTTTAAAAAATCACCAAATCTCGACCAGACCAAGTGACAGTCAACAAAAAAAAAAAAAAAAAGAGAACCTCCCAAAAAGTGGACTTTGGCATTGCGGCAGACTAGAGTATAGTTTTTAAAAAAAAGCGAAAAGAGAGATAAGTTCCTAGACATTGCTAATGAGTTGAAGAATCTTTGGAACATGAAGGTGACGGTGATACCAGTTGTTATTGGTGCACTCGGTACTGTTCTCAAAGGATTGGAAAAGGAACTGGAAGACTTAGAAAGACGAGTGGAAACCATCCAAACTACAGCATTATTGAGATCGGCTAGAATACTGAGAAGAGTCCTGGAGACTTGAAGAGATTTGCTGTCACTCAAACTCCAGTGTAAAACCATCAGCTAACGCTGGTATGAAAACTCTAATAATAATAACAATAATAATAATAATTTGCTTAATTGTGGACTTTGCTGTTCCGGCTGACCCCAGAGTAAAATTGAATGAAAACGAAAAGAAAGATAAACACGTCGACCTTGCCAGGGAATTGAAAAAACTGTGACACATGAAAGTGACGATTAAAATAATTGTAATTAATGCTCTCGGTACAGTCACCAAAGGATTGATACAGGGACTGAAGGAGTTGGAAATTAGAGGATGAGTGGAGACCATCCAAACTACAGCATTATTAAGATCAGCCAGAATACTAAGGAGAGTCCTGGAAACTTGTGGAGACATTCTGTCACTCGGACTCCAGTGGAAAAACATCAGCTAACGCTGCCGTGAGTAAAATAATAACTTTAAGATCAAATATATATAGATGTATAGATCTAAATATTAATTATAATTGTTTTCATCGATACCAATTAGACAAGACAAAGTAAACAAGTTAGCAAATAAAAAAGTAAATAAAATTAATTATCTCGAGTCTTTACGGGTTGAAAAAGAAAAAAGAAAAACTTACAATGATATATTACACTGGCATGATTTGGTTTCTAATAAAATGAAATAGATTTAATATGAAATTAGGTAAAAAAAAAAAAAAAAAAAACCGTAGCAAGAATTTTTTTTTCTGAGTCATCGTTGTGGTAAATGTGGTCACGAGTTTTATCAACCTGACTCAAGCAATGTTTGATGGCTGCTACTGCTTTCGCTCACGTGACATTTGTGGCTTCTTATATTTTATTTATTTGATCATCTTTTCTTTTTTTTCGTCCTTTCTTGTGGGCTTCAGAATCCCACCTTCTAAACCACAAAATGCCGTCATCTCTCAATCTGATCATGTGTCATGGCGGTGCTGTTCTCTCACAAGCCAGTGTGTGCATGCGTGTGTGCAAACTGCTGACTCATTTTTACGAAAGTGCACGCACAGGTACACGTACACATTTATAAACACAGTGTCTTAAACAGGAAAGTTACCCGTAACACTGTGGAAGAAAGTAGGAAGAATTTGTGCATTTCAAATTTATGATGCAAATTAATTCCGTCTTAACAGTTGTCTCAGAGGGAATAGTATTTCGCATTTGACGTACGGTCAAATCACGCAAAAGAATCGGTTCCCCCTCAGCTCAAAGAAGTTAAGCAGCGATGAGCCCGTTCAGTTCTTAGGTGGGTGACTACTTAAAAAAAAATAGGAAGGGAACAGTTACTGTGAAGATATGAGGTTTCAGGTAATTTAGTTGATGTTATCATCAGATAAAGAAAATTTTGAAAAGATTAAATTTAATATATGAAGGAATTTAGAGGGGATAGATTTTAATATGAAGAGAGTGACACAAGCCAAGTTTAGTATTTAACGGGGTAATGTTTTTAGGGGCTTTAGTGGACAAGATTAAACGGTAAATTCAAACAGTAAGTTTAAATAGTAAGTCGCGGAGCTTTCTAGTTCGGATATTGATTCGAAAAGATTACACAAAGTTTTTAAAAGGGAATTTTATACAAATCATCATATCGCGCTGGTAGCACGGATATCCCTGACCCTCTCTCGCCACTCCTCCCTATCGTTCATCGCCCTAGGTAGGTCTTCAGGACAACATCCCGTATCCTCACACAGCTGCTGAATGTATGTTCGTGCTGGTCGTCCTGCTTTTGCACGGCCATGTGTTGGGGTCCATAAGAGTAGGAGTACATCTCTTATGAGTTCGTCCCTGCTTCTCCAGCAGTGTCCTGCATGTCTGGTTCGTCTTCTTCCAGGCAGCGGTCACATCGATACTGCTATATGGCTGCACTACATGGACGCTAACAAAACGGCTGGAGAAGAAGCTAGACGGCAATTACACAAGAATGCTACGTGCAATCTTAAACAAGTCCTGGCGGAAACACCCCACAAGACACCAACTGTACGGCCACCTGCCCCCTATCACGAAAACTATTCAAGTTTATATAAAAGAAACGAGAAAGAAAGGGATAGAAAAGATAAAGTGTTGCAAATTTTAGTACAATTTGCAAGAACTTATCAGAGAGAGTGTCTGGGAAAGAAAGTTCTTTGAATTTGAGTATTTTTCTTCGCTTTTTTGTTTTGTCGAAATATTTCAGAATTCATTAAATTCCGAGTCTTCTTTAAAGTTCTTTTCAGCAGAATTCTCAGTTGAATTTTCTTTCAGTTGTTTAACTTGGTAGAATTTCAGTTATCGACTTTCGTTTAATTTTACTTTTATTTCTTGGGAAGCTTCAGCCTGTTTAAAATATGTACCGGCTATTCAAGAAGCGAGTGACGAAACCCTTCTGCTGGCTAATTTTTTCTGACTTTCAGTTCGGTCCCGAATTCGTATTGAGGGTCTTAGTAGTAGTTCTCAACAAATAGAGGAGGTAGCTTTTGGTGCCGTATTGTCCGGGATTCCTTCTCCCTTTTCCTCTCTAGCCAAATCAAGTGCCGCACGTGGTCGGCAAGATTTTTTTTCTTAGAAATAAATTTTATACAGACTCCGTTTTTTTGTTATCTTGTTGGTTTGATTTCTTTGTCTATGAAGGCTGTAAAGAAATTATATGGAAAGAAGATAGGAAAAGAAGATAGGAGTTATCTTTTATACTTTGACTTTACTTTTGGGTTCAACATCCTGAATCCAAATGAAATGGTTGCGTCTATCAGACAAGGTGTTAAAATGTGTTAGTCGTTTTCGGGTAAAAATGTCCAAAATTTGGCGTTTTAGGTGTTAAAAATGTGTTAGACGCTTTTGGGGAGATATGTCTAAGTCAAGTGAATTTAGTTCGTCGTTCGATAGATCCATTTGATACTTTTTATATTTTGGCTGTATGTTAATCAAGACGGGTGCTAATAGTGAAAGCTGAACCAACGTACTGCTTTAAAACGGTCACGTGGCAGCAAGAGAGGTTGAGGTGTTTACTCTTCACCGTCCGCTGCTGAAAAGAAAACGGGTTTCTTTCTTTTGCCGAGAAGGTTGCTTTTTTTTTGCACATGCATCGCCCCCTTTCCTGTCTGGGGCTTCTGGGAGTTTCTGCATTTTTCATATTTACTTTTAATTTTATTTTTCCATCCACTACAAAGGCATCGATAGGAGAGAAAATCGACAAATAGTCATCAGGTTCCGTAACAAAATCTTCTGAGAAAAAAATCAAACCGACCACGTGCGGCACTTGATTTGGCCAGAGTGGAAAAGGGAGAAGGAAGCCCAGACAATACGGCACCAAAAAGCTTCTTACCACTATTTCTCGAGAACTACTATTGGGACACTCATTACGAATTCGGGGACCAACTGTAAAGTCAGGAAAAATAGACAGCAGAAGGGTTTCGTTACTCGTTTCTTGAATAGTCAATAAGTATTTTAAACTGGCAAGAAGCTTCCCAAGAAATAAAAGTCAAATCAAACAAAAGTCGACTGCTGAAATTCTACCGGGTTAAACAACTGAAAAAAAATTCGACCGTGAATTTTGCTGAAAAGATAACTTTATAGAAGACTCGAAATTAAATGAGAACTGAAACATTTCGATAAAACTAAAAGAGAAAATACTCAAATTCACAGAACTTTGTTTCCCGGACACTCACTCAGATAAGTTCCTGCAAATTACACAAAAATTTGCAACACTTTATCTCTTCTGACCGGCTCATTGGTCCAGTTGATAGAGTGTTCGCAAATGGGCCGGGAGACCTGGGTTCAATCCTAGGTCGCGTCATACCAAAGACTTTAAAAATGGTACTTGATACCTCCTTGCTTAACACTCAACAGTAAATGGTACGTATTAGGGGTTAAGTGGAGCAATCCAGGGAAAGGAGTAGCGCCCTCCTCTACACCTCAGAGTAGAAGCTATTGAAAGGGAGCCTTCTGGTCGCCCTCGACTACGGTTGCCAACTTTACTTACTTTATATATATATAATTCGGTATTTATCGCTATATATATAACGTATATATAACACTCGTTAAAGTGTTCGCCAGTGGCCAGTGAGACTCGGGTTCAATTCCGGGTCGAGTCTTACCAAAGGCTCAAAAATGGGACTTTATAGTCGCCGTTGACAAAAGAGAGACAACTTTATCTCTTCAATCCCTTTCTTTCTTGTTTCTTTGTATAAAATTCTTTTTTAGAAAATTATTGTCTGTGTTATCTTTTCGAATCAGTGTCCGAACTAGAAAGCTGCGGAACTTACCGTTTGAACTTACTGTCTAATATTGCACACTAAAGTCCCCTAAGCGCATTACCTAGTTAAATACTAAACTTGGCTTTAGTGTCATTCTCTTCGTATTAAATTTTTATTCTTTTTAAATTTCTTTATATTGCAAATTTTATTCTCTTTAATTTCTTTTAGTTTACGGTGACCAAATTGTAGATGTGCTGACAATTAGGTGGTATTGCTCTGTCGGCTGGGACTGTAGAATACACCGACTGCAAGGTAAGACCCCACTCGAACGACTGTCCTGGATATGCACGTATTTCGTTTCCAGTCAGAAGCTTCTGGGAACTGCTACATTTTTTAGATTTCATTTCATTTTTTATTTCATCAATCCTCGCATATATTTCAGTTGCAGCTGCTATAGCGATATGTGCAACGAATCATGTTCAACATATCCCCATCCGCTGAAATGACGAGTGCCTTAATCAGATCATCCCCTCGAATTGGGCCGACGAAAGATGGATTTAGGTTCTTGTTTATTTGTCGCTGCCTCCCACCAGACAGGACTTGACACATGATCAAAAGCCCGAAGGCCGATTAAAGTGGGGATAAAGGGGAGGGGAAGGTCGGGAACGAGCCGAGACTCGAAACCTGCTGGTCTATGCTGCTCATCGGCTCACTTGGTGCAATGTAAGCCTGATGAGGCAAGCAGTTTCACGAACCCAAATATGGGTCCGGGCACGTATGCCGGGTTATGGCTTGAACTTGACAGCAAGGTCTCGTGTCATACATAGATTTCGAGAAAGTCCGCGGGGATTTAGGTACTTGTTGATCGCTGGCGAAAATAATCGTTGGCGAAAATGATCGCTCGCCAGTTAAAGTAAATCAGTAATTGTTAGCTGAAAACTCGCTCTATCAAACGGTATTATTGTGCTCCCCGTTGTTGTTGTTGTTTCGATGGACATAAATAGGAGGCTGTTTAGGTTATGGGATAATCCGTTTGATATCATGAACAAATTGATAACACAGATTTCCCTTGGCTCTCTCTTGCCATCAGTCCCGATCATAGCTCCTGGTGGGTCCTTTAGACGGCATCCAGTGTCCGCACTCAGCTGATATATGTAAGTCCTTGTTGGTCGGCCAACACTTACTCCTCCATTTGTAGGAGTCCATTAGAGATCGTCGCTTGTGAATACATCCTTATTTCACCAGCTACGCATAGAATGTCTTGTTCTACTTACGAGGATGGTTTCTGAGATGGGAGATAGGTAGCCGTACAGCTGCTGTTATGTAGAGTATTGCTTCCCGGATTTATTCAAAACAGTACGTAACATTCTTGTGTAGTTTCCATCAAGCTTTTTCCCATACATTTCATTAATATCCAGGTGGTGCATCTATACAAGCTCGGAATAATTCCTATTTTATCTTATCAGAGAGATCCTATTTCCCTATGATCGATAAACTGTCAATAATAGTCAACGGCTTTGCTATGCTTATGCTGACATCGCTTTTAGTTGATGAGATACTGCTGCCAAGGTATATGAACAGATCTACTTCAGATGCTTGCTGCTTTCAATGCAGAGGGATCTTTCGTATTTAAAGCACTCATAATTTGGCAAAATGAGTTATGGAAAATAAATTGGAGGCATTACTTTCGGAGTGACCCTTGCATATTTGCATTCAGTTCTCTTTTCTTTGATCGAACAAAAACAGATAAAATGAACGAAGCTGACATTTTTCCATAAAGGTCAATTTTGAAATGGCGAATAGGATCTTAATAATCTTGATTTGGTTTCTTTGTTTAATCGTATATCAACCTTCATGGGTTATTAAATGCCAAAGCCACCCTGGTAGAAGTACAATGGTAGTCCTATTCAACCCAGAGCTTGATTTGGTTTCTTTGTTTAATCGCATATCAACCTTCATGGGGTATTAAATGCCAAAGCCACCCTGGTAGAAGTACAATGGTAGTCCTATTCAACCCAGAGCTTGATTTGGTTTCTTTGTTTAATCGCATATCAACCTTCATGGGGTATTAAATGCCAAAGCCACCCTGGTAGAAGTACAATGGTAGTCCTATTCAACCCAGAGCTTGATTTGGTTTCTTTGTTTAATCACATATCAACCTTCATGGGGTATTAAATGCCAAAGCCACCCTGGTAGAAGTACAATGGTAGTCCTATTCAACCCAGAGCTTGATTTGGTTTCTTTGTTTAATCGCATATCAACCTTCATGGGGTATTAAATGCCAAAGCCACCCTGGTAGAAGTACAATGGTAGTCCTATTCAACCCAGAGCTTGATTTGGTTTCTTTGTTTAATCGCATATCAACCTTCATGGGGTATTAAATGCCAAAGCCACCCTGGTAGAAGTACAATGGTAGTCCTATTCAACCCAGAGCTTGATTTGGTTTCTTTGTTTAATCACATATCAACCTTCATGGGTTATTAAATGCCAAAGCCACCCTGGTAGAAGTACGATGGTAGTCCTATTCAACCCAGAGCTTGATTTGGTTTCTTTGTTTAATCGCATATCAACCTTCATGGGGTATTAAATGCCAAAGCCACCCTGGTAGAAGCAAAGGATCAAATAGTTTTCTCCCATGTTTATTATCATGAATTTATGGCGGATTTCCAGTACGTGAAAGTGAATGCTGGGATACATACTACCCCGAGCCAAATATATGGAATTAGCACGCTTAGAGATTTTTAAAAATACACGTTAAACTATCTAGACTACTTTATTTAAATTTAGGTTATAACTTTTGGCCTTAGCCATGCAAAGGAAAATATTAATCCAATACGGAGGAAAACGTTATGGAACTCAAAGACAAAAAAAAAAAAAATTAAAAGTAATACTTACTTCCCCCACATCAAGTTTTTGTGACAGCCCTAGTTCTTAGAGGGTTAGTTTCATTATTTCAAAGTAGTAATTTACTAAGCTTTTTGTTTAGATGTGGCACAAAGCTATATGTAGCACCCAATGAGACTCGAACCCACTCATGCAGGTTTGCTAGTCTTGCTAACCATTACACAACCAAAGGCGCCCTTTCTCAGATTTAACGTAATATCTTTCATTAAAGGGGTTTCAACTTTTCTGAAAGACAATACATAGGCTTTTGTGGAATGGCAGCCGAGTCAACTGGTGCTGTAGAATACACCGGCTACACCTCTGCCGAGGGGTAAGAAACCCACCTAACGAGTATCCTGGTTATGACACTAAAAACTCTGATGGTGAGAAATGTGGAGGTGCCCGTGGTGTAATGGTTATCGTCACAGGATATGGACACGGCGACACGAGTTCAAATCCTGGACCTGACTGATTGCATTTCACATAGCACTAATACCCTTGGGAAAGGTATGACTCCGATTATTCTCCCTCCAGCTATGGGTAAATAGTAGGACTGACTAGGTTCTTCAGCCTTGGTCTAGGAGAAGGAAAACTCTGAATTCAAACCTGTTAAACTCCGTTTAAAAATTGACCTTGTGTCATATCCTGCCCGAGCGGAGGGTAAATAGGGTGAGAAATGTGGAGTACCCCTTCATTGCCAGGGCTCCAAGGTCCTCTCAGACCTGCAGTAGTAGCACCTCAGAGTCCTGTCTATAGGTCAAATAGAACTGTTTGACATTTAAACTGTGTGCAAATAAGTTAAATTAAGTTAAATTAAATTCTTAAGAATGGATCTATTTGACAAAACATTCTGAAATAAATAATATTGAACGAAATAAGCAAGTAAAAGCCGAAGCAAGTAATAATGCATCCATAGAAAGGTATCAATAGACATCTTCCTTCCCCTCCCTCTACATGTAATATAATGGCCGAGGGATTTCGTTTCATGCCTTCGGGTTTAGTTAGGCTGAGAACCTTTCGGCTCGGTGCATGGGTTACTTAGGTGCAACATAAACACAGGTGTTCACGCGCGCACGCAGAGCGGACGTGTCACTCAGAGATGTTGCAATAGCCCGAGATGGGAAACAGGGCTAGCAAGTGTGAATGACGTCACGCACCGGAAGCGCGCGGAGGATTTTGGGAATTTGAAGAAAGTTAGTTGAGATGAGACCTGCTTCGGGAGAAGACGGTTGGCTTTCGCTTGCTCGCGGAGACCTTTGATGCCACACGAGATGGGTTAGGGGGTGGGGGCTGATGAAAAGGCCAGAATAGAAAGATTGTGCCTCTCTCTCCTTATGTCGAAGAACCTTTAAACTCAAAGGTAATAAAAAGTTTAGTACCTGAACAAAGAAGTCGTTACGTGTTTTTCAAATTTCGAGATTTCTATGTTCTGTCTTTATGGACACTCGATGTACGTTTCACACATAGCCATACCTGGCTATGGTTCATACATACAAAGTGATACAATGTTTAAAAATAAAAAAGTTAAGCAACTCATGAGAAACAGCTTTTCTACACTGGAAACCCAGACTTCAGATTTTAGTCATTTTAAGAGGAACTAACATTGCAAAGAACAATAAAAGGCATATCTGGATATACCATACCATCTGAAATCAAGACCTATGAACAATTCTCTTTGAATACAGATATGTATATAAAGTGATTTAAAGTATTTGAGGACGCAAGAGGTATGGCAAATATCATTAGCCATTTAAAGTTCCTAAAATATTCACATGAAGTTGACAAAACAATGGGTTTCCAAGAGCACAAGTAACAAAACATTCGGAAATAAATAATTGATATTGAACGAAATCATCATCATCATCATCATATCGCGCTGGTAGCACGGATATCCCTGACCCTCTCTCGCCACTCCTCCCTATCGTTCATCGCCCTAGGTCGGTCTTCAGGACAGCATCCAGTATCCTCACATAGCTGCTGAATGTATGTTCGTGCTGGTCGTCCTGCTTTTGCACGGCCATGTGTGGGGGTCCATAAGAGTACATCTCTTATGAGTTCGTCCCTGCTTCTCCAGCAGTGTCCTGCATGTCTGGTTTGTCTGGTAGTAAAAGCCGATGCAAATAATAATGCATAAACAGATGACTGTCTAATTGAATTGTTTGTAATACATAGCAATACTTGGAGCCATTTGACTGAGTGCAAATGAATGAGTGATGTTGAATAGAACTAATAGGGCAAAATAGCAATACTTTAAACTCTTTAACTGTTCGCCTAAATTGAATTATTACAATTACATCGCAATCCTTTGACCACTTCACTGTCTTTGAGCAAAAGATTGATATTGAATAGAATTTTTTTTTTCATCGTCATAAAGAAGGTAGGGAGGAAAAAAGTTTTGTTTTTTTTTAATTTTTTAGTTAAGACTTACTTGTCAGTAGGACTTTACCTGTTACCTTAATCCAAACCTGGCTCAGTGCGTGTAATTGTACTCATACAAGATATAGAATAAAGACAAGTTTGTGGTATGTTTACCTTTATAATTCGTCGCGACTGGAAGGGAAGTGACGTAAGTCGTTTCTCAATGGCCAATACCATTTTAAAATCTCATTAGCAGTAGTATTTTTTTTTTTTAATTTCTTTTGAGGTGTGAACTGTGTGATTTTGCAAGCTTGGCGTATTTTTACAGCAGGATCGCTGTCTGGAACAATAGTTTCGGTAGGGTCACTTGGGAGAGCAAGTATGATGTTGGAAGACCCGAAACTTGTAAGGGCCCCAAGAACATCACTGACGAGGCGATTCTGTGCACTTGTTTAAGTGTGTGACTACAATTAGTGATGGATGGGAATAATTGAAATCATTTAAGTGTACGATTTTTTTGGCACCAACTGTACGGCCACCTGCCCCCTATCACGAAAACTATTCAAGTTAGGCGAACCAGACATGCAGGACATTGCTGGAGAAGCAGAGATGAACTCATAAGAGATGTACTCTTATGGATCCCCACACATGGCCGCGCAAAAGCAGGACGACCAGCACGAACGTACATTCAGCAGCTATGTGAGGATACAGGTTGTTGTCCTGAAGACCTGCCTAGGGCGATGAACGATAGGGAGGAGTGGCGAGAGAGGGTCAGGGATATCCCTGTGCCAGCACGATATGATGATGATGATGAAGTGTACGAACTATCCAAGTTAGACGAACCAGACATGCAGGACACTGCTGGAGAAGCAGGGACGAGTTCATAAGTGATGTACTCCTATGAACCCCCAGATATGGCCAAGCAAAAGCAGGACGACCAGCAAGAACATACATACAGCAGCTCTGTGAGGATACGGGATGTAGCCCTGAAGACCTGCCAGAGGCAGAGGAAGTGGCGAGAGAGGGTCAGGGATATCCGTGCTAGCGGCACGACAAAATGATGATGATGAAGTGAGCAAACAAATGATTAATGTTAAATAGAATTATTTATCTTAGAAATATTTGACATCACTTAACTGTGCACAAAAATGAACTCCGGCCTATTTAAAAATGCGTTCATCAAAATGTGTTTACAAATCCTATATATTTGATATATACGTATAAAGAGGATTTAGCATTAAATAACCTGCAATAGTTGATATGCTATAAAACCTAACCAAACCAAATCCTATATATTCAATATATATGTATAAAGAGGATTTAGCATTAAATAGCCAACAATGTTTGATATGCCACAGAACCCAACCAAACCAAATCCTATATATCTAATATATATGTTTAAAGGGGATTCGGCATTAAATTACCTACAATGGTTGATATGCCATAAAACCCAACCAAACCAAATCCTATATATTTAATATATATGTATAAAGAGGATTTAGCATTAAATAGCATACAATGGTTGATATGCCATAAAACCCAACCAAACTAAATTCTATATATTTAATATGGATGTATAAAGCGGATTTGGCATTAAATAACCTACAATGGTTGATATGCCAAAGAACCCAACCAAACCAAATCCTATATATTTAATATATATGTATAAAGGGGATTTGGCATTAAATAACCTACAATGGTTGATATGCCAGGAAACCCAACCAAACCAAATCATAAGCAGCTCACGTGGGTTGACTACCGGAAATATGTCATGTGAGTTGACAATCGGAATTTGTAGGCGTTATGAAATTATATATACACAAGTACCAATAGAGTAGCGGTCAGTCACACAATTACAGTCACGAGAGTCACGACCAGCGTGTGGCTCACGGGCACCAGGGGTGGTGCGGGCGGTCCCCTGTTGAGAACTTCTCGTCAGGGAAGCAAAGACATAAGGCCCTGAATATGGAAGCACAACTTGTGTTAAGAAAAGGTCAATATAGCAGTCCTCTGTCTATTTTCGTCTCCTGTCTCTGTTTCTCTCTCACACTTATAGAAGTTTCGACCTTAAGAGAGAATAAAGAGACTTATATGTAGATAATGCTTAATAATAAAACACATGGACATAGTTTCTGCTTGTAGATCGAAACAGGTACGATCACTTTATCTATTTGCTAATACTTCCTCCTGTATTTTTATAACCAAGTGTTACAGTCTTTCATTCATCCCGTCATACAACATCCTGATGTTTCGATATCTTTCGTCGTCTACCTGTATTTTTCCCTCGTTTATTTTATATTTGCTCTTAATTGTAGACACAGTTGATATCATCATGTCGCACCATTAGGGCGGATATCCCTGATCCTCCCTCCACACCCCTCCCTATTGTCCATTGCTTCCGACAGGTCTTCAGAGCAGCTGTGTGTAGGTTCTAGCTGGTCGTCCTGCCTTTGCTCGTCCATGTGAAGTGGTCCACAAAAGTATATCAACTATGAGCTCGTCTTTACTTCTCCAGCAGTGTCCCGCATGTCTCGTCTGTCTAATTTTGATAGTCTTCGTGATGGGTGGTAGGTGGCCTTATAGTTGCTGCTTTGTGGGGTGTTTTCTCCAGGACCTGTTCAATATTGCTCGCAGCATTCTTGGGTAGTTGCCGTCAAGCTTTTTCTCCATCCGTTTAGTTAGCGTACATGTAGTGCATCCATATAGAAGTATCGGTACAACCGCTGTTTGGAAGAAACTGTGTTTCATTTTATCGGTCAGGTCTGACTTCCATACGACCGAAAGGTTATCGATAGCTGTCCATGCTTTCCTCGTCGCGTGTTGTGCCTTATCAACCGAGGCAGAATTATTTTTACATTGCGTAAACAAATAAGTCATGTTTTATTGATTGATTGCTGATACATAGCAATACCTGAAAACATTAAACTATGCGCAAATAAATGCTTAATAGTTAATAAAATTGTTTGCATTTGATAGAAATGAGTCAAACCATGTAACTGTGGGAAAAAGAATGATTTCAGGATCGTTTAAAAACATTATCTCCCAAATGTGTTTAGAAATCATGTATTTAATCTATATGTATAAAAAGGATTTGGCATTAAATAACCTATAATGGTTGATATGCCACAAATCCCAACGACACCAAATCCTATATATTTAATATATATGTATAAAGAGGATTTGGCATTAAATAACCTACAATGGTTGTTATGCCATAAAACCAAACCAAACCAAATCCTATATATTTAATATAAATGTATAAAGAGGATTTGGCATTAAATAACCTACAATGTTTGAAATGCCATAAAACCAAACCAAACCAAACTCTAGGTAAGTTTATTTTTAAATGAATTAAATCCCATTTATTAACACACAATTAAACAGTTTTGCTAAAAAAAGAGAAATAATTCTATTTAATATTAAGAATAATTTCAAGAAACAGATTAAACAGTTCTGAGTCAGAGTGGACCTGGGAGTAATAGCCATGAAGGAGTTGTTTACATTCCCCTTAGCTCCAGAACTGAAGCCTCGCTATTAGATGGTTTTGTGCTATATCCAGAACACTCAATGATGCAGTGGGGAGTTAACCCTCTGCAGAGATGCAGTTGGCGTATTCAACAACCCCATCTGACGGGTCTGTATGATTTTCCGTCTTGCCTATTTACTATTTAAAAACTTTGAAGCAAATAATTAATGAATCTATTATCCGTTCACATCAATTCTTTTTCCCGCAGTGACTAACACCGCATCATGAGTGTATGCGCATGCGTGATCGATTTGGATGACTCAGAACTTTTCAATAGAACAAAACCAAATGGGCATTTTGTTACAACGATAGCGAACCAACAAATTTATGGGAGGAGTGTTCTCGTGGTGTAATGGTTAAAGCACTCGACTGCAGACTCGTAGTAAGTGAGTTCGAACTCCATTGGGCTATTATATTCACTTTCGGAGAAACATCCTTGGGAATGGTACGAACCCCCTTTATTCTCCCAGTGATTGGTTAAATAGTACCACTACTGCCCTTTTAAACAGATGGATTTGGCATTAAATTACCCAAAAAGGTTGATATGCTATTAAACAAGAAAACCAAACCATCAAACTTATGTTCGCTTGTTGTTTCGTATGGCGTTTTGAACGTCGTGATCTGTTCTAAATCGTTTAAATATCCACCCGACGCGCAGAATATCCACCCGATGCGCAGAATATGATGACTGTGTTGTATATGCAGATGCATGCAGAAACATAACGACGATACAATAAAGACGAGCAGACACAGGTCTTTAGAAAAATATACCTCTCACTTTATTGAAAGGGTTGTGTGTGAGAGGGAGTTGGAGAGTGAACAGAACTGCAACATATTGACCCCCACTCTTATGGCCATAACAGCGTTTCTTTCCCGTTCTCTTGGGCTGCTCAATCGGGGGCCTGGGGGCCTGGGGGCCCAGCCTCTCTGGGACATGGTCCTCATTCCAGCATCTTCTCTCTAACTGATCTGAACTTCCTGTCGCCGGGGTTATATAATAATTTGACGTCCACTCTTCTTCCTGCGCGCGTCACAATTTCGCACTCAATTCAACCCCTCGACAGTCAAGGTTATATCCAGATATTCCTCGACCGGATGCACCTGTTATTTACACAGGTGCATTTCCTATTTTGACTGCTTGGCCGTGTCGGAGGTCAATATGCAACAACTGTATCCTCCCCACCCACCTTAAAAGAATCTGTCCTTGGTATAACACGAAACTGCATCCGATGGTGAGGCTCAACTTCACGAGAGTCTGCATAACAGCAAGTTTTCTCAGTCCTCCAGGACTCCTCTCAGTATTCTAGCTGATCTTAGCCTTATCAGTAGAACTTAGAATATACTAACTGTATCCTTTGCGAAGGGGTAAAGCTTCTCCAAAAGAGGTGACCAGGATAAGGCACTAAACTGTTCGGAAGGTTCCAGTTCTGAAACTTTAGGGAGTGGGAAGTACCCCTTTACTGCCATTACTCCCAAGCCCACTCTGATGCGAGTGATAGTACCTGTTACGGTCTCATGTGCGAGTTAAATAGATCAGTTTGAATTTTTTTTTTGTAGAGAGAGATATTTGATACTGTGAGCAAACGATTTATAATTATTATTAGGGTCTTTCACACCGGTGTTAGTTGATGGTCTTTCACAGGAGTTTCAATGACTGCAAGTGTCCTCCAGTCACTAGGACTTTTCTCAGTATTCTGGTCGATCTTAATAATTCTTTAATCTGGATGATCTCCGCTTATCTTATTATTTCGAAGTCCTTCTGTCCTTTTAATAATCCCCCGGTGACTGTACTAAGAGCACCAATCATAATTGGTATAAACGTCATTTTCATGTTCCCCAGTTTTTTTTCAATTCCGTAGCAAGGTCGAGGTTCTGATCCTTCTTTTCACTTTCTTTCAATTTTACTCTGTGGTCAGCCGGGACAGCAAAGTCCACAATTCTGTAAGTTCTCTCTTTTTTTTTTTTTTTTTTTTTTGTTGATTATTATAAAATCTGGTCGTCTGGCCAAGATTAGGAGATCCGTTTGTATGTTAAAATTCCATAGGAGTTTATGTGTCTCCTTCTCCAGGACAGATGCTGGGTTGCGCATGTACCATTTGTTCGTATGGTCAAATTTGAATCTGTTACACAATTACCAGTGGATCACCTTGCCCACCAAGTCGTTATTATTATTATTATTATTAGAGTTTTTTTACACCAGCGTTAGCTGATGGTCTTTCACAGGAGTTTAAGCGACAGCAAGTCGCCTCTAGTCACTAGGACTTATCTCAGTATTTTGTCCGATCTTAACGCAGGCATCTGGTTGGTCTCCTCTTGTCCTCTGATTTCTAAGCCTGCCAGTCCCTTTACCAAGCCTTTGAGAATTGTTCAGAGCGCTCCAATTACAACTGGTAACACTGTCCCCTTCATGTTCCATAGATATTTTAAAGTTCTCTTCATTATCATTATCGTTATTATTATGGAATATGACTTATCATCATCATCTTGTGCCATCAGCACGGCTATCCCTGACCCTCTCTCGCCACTTCTCCCTATCGTTCATCGCATCTGGCAGGTGCTCAGGGCTACACCCCGTATCCTCACAGAGCTGCTGTGTGTAGGTTTGAGCTGGTAGTCCTGCTTTTACTTGGCCATATGAGCTCGTCCCTGCTTCTCCAGCAGTGTCCTGCATGTCTGATTCGTCTAACTTGGATAGTCTTCGTGATGGGTGGTAACTGGCCTTACAGCTGCTGCTTTGTGGAGTGTTGCCACCAGGACCTGTTCAATATTGCTCGCAGCATTCTTGTCTAGTTGCCGTCAAGCTTTTCCTTCAGCCGTTTTCTTAGCGTCCATGTAGTGCATCCATATAGCAGTATCGACACGATTGCTGCCTGGAAGAAACTGCGTTTCATTTTATCGGTCAGGTCTGACTTCCACATGACTGATTGTCTATCGATAGCTGTCCATGACTTTGTTAGTCGCGTGTAGATGTCTGTCTCGGTCGATGAGACACTGCTTCCTAGGTAGGTGAACTTGTCTACTAGTTTTAGAGAGCTACCGTTTAGTGTGGAAATGTCGTTTGTTTGATTAAAGCAAATATATTCCGTTTTGTGTGCATTGACATGGAGGCCAATGCCTGCGGTATCTCGTTCCAAACTATGCAGTAGGGTTTCGGCTTGTGCAGATGTATTTGCCAGAATCGCTATGTCATCGGCGTAGTCGGCGTTGGTAATTGTTTTTGCGGGGTACCTTCTGCTTTTTTTCTTTTTTGGTTTGAAACCGTTTTCTTTGATTTTATTGATAGAGGTTCTAAGCGCGTAGTCTAGACAGATGATAAAGAGGTATGGGGCAAGTGTGTCTCTTTGCAGTACTCCTGCTACAATGTCGAAGTAGTCTGTGTCTCCATCCGGAGAAAGCACTTTCACTTTGGAGTTTCTATATAGAATCATTTTGGCTGCGACAGTTTCTTTTGGTAGACTGTATGCAAGTAGAATTTTCTCCATCTTCCCTCTGTGAATGGAATCAAAGGCCTTTGTAAAGTCGACAAATAATATTGTCACCTGTAGGTTTTTTTGCTCGTACGCCTTCAAGAATTCTACGGATAGTCAATATTTGTGAGGTCGTGGATCTATTTCTTCGGAAGCTATTTTAGTTCTTATTAAGAATGTTTTCAATTTTGGGTTCTATGCGGTTGCGGAGTTAGGCGTTGTATATTTGGGCTGCCATGGATATAAGTGTTATACCTCGGAAGTTCTTGGCTAATCTGAAGTCACCCTTTTTAGGGAAAAGGAGGATGCATCCCTTCCTCCATCTGTTTATTGGATTTTGACTATAAACTGCATTACAGTGTCGGAGCAGTATATCGTCGAATTGTCTTCTGGGGGAATTTCATCGCGCCCTGCAGATTTTCTATTTTTAATTTTTCTAAGTACTGAATCGAGTTCTCGAGTAAACGGTCCTAGTTTGAAGTCTAATTGCTTACAAATAATTCTCCTGACTGGTTCATGTGTAACTTTCGGTGGGTTTCCTTGTAGATTCTCGAATATGACTAGTTGATTGAAACCATATACCTGTTCATAAATATTATTTGAATTAGATAAAAATACTTTCAACCATATCACTACGAATTATTTGCATTAAATTCTGGCATTGAATAGCCTATAGTTGACATGTACGAGGATCATTAAATAAGTTTCCAGACTTTTTCGTATGAATACTTTTATTGTTAGTACACATATGAAACTATAGTCCCCTTCGAAGTAGTCTCCTCCGGCTGCAATGCACTTGTTCTACCGTTCCAACAACTTCTGGAAGGCCCTATGGAAGTCCTCTTATGTGTGCGTGTCAATGATCTTCGTCATCTCCCCAATTGTCTCATAACGACAGCCTCTGAGCTTAGGGAATAACCAAAAGTCACAAGGAGCAACGTCGAAAAACCTAAAAGTCAGGAAGGTAATAAAAGTTTCATACCTGAACCAAGAGAGTCGTCAGTGTTTCTTGTGTTTTCACGTATCCGTATATTTGTATAGTCGTATCATGGCTATATTACATATGGATCAAATAAACAAAACTATGTGAGCATACAATGATTCATATTAAATTGTGACTGTTATATAGCAATACTTGAAACCATTTACTGTGAACAAAAAAGACCTAAGGCTTGTTTAAGAATGTTATCGACAAAATGTATTGACAAATCATATATATATATATATATATATATATATATATAAACAGGATTTGGCATATTAACAGGGGTTGATTTGCCCTGAAACTAAACCAAACCAAACTAGAAAAAATCTATGAAAAAAAGCAAAAACATTTCATTTGTCAAAATTCTTGAGATAAATCTTGATAATTTTTATTACTTAGCGTATTCCAGCAATGGCACCTGGTGCAGTGGATGCGGCATTTGTTTTGCAAAGCGTTTATGAGCGAAATCATGTGGTGGTTGCAGGTTTAATCCCAACAACAAGTAGAAATAATTAGGAATGCTTACTATGACTAAACATTTGTACCCGGTCACGGTTACCAGAATTGAAATAGTCTACCCCTGTGGTTCAAATAAAAGATTCATTTCGATATATTATGTGGAATCCCGATTTCGAAATGAAACACCTGAAGGAGGCTGAAGAACATACTGCTGTGGGAATATCAATAAAGATGAGGTCAGTAGTCCGAGTATTCTAAGTAATAACAAAAAATATTTCAGCAATTATTGAAGGAAATTTTAGTTGTTTAGATTTCATAAATTATCTATATTCATTCTTACTTGTTAAGATTTTGAGATACAACTTCGTATCATAATTCTTCCTAGATTAACAAAAGAAACAAAATTTTAAGATACTACATCTAATCATAATTCTTCCTAAATTAAAATGGTTCGGGAGACCGGGGTTCAATCCCAGATCGAGTCATACCAAAGACTTTTAAAAAAATGGTACTTGATACCTCCTTGCTTAACACTCAGCATTATAAGGTACGTATCAAGAGTAAAGTGAAGAAATCCAGAGAAAACAGTAGCACCCTCCCCTACACCTTGGTGTAGTAGCTATTGAAAAGGGAGCCTTCGGGTCAGCCTCGACTACAGTCGCCAACTTTACTTACTTCTAATCATAATTGTTCCTAAATTAACTAAAGTAACAAAATTTTCTATAAAATTTCTAAAAATTCTTGAAATCCATTACAAATACGTTCCTCTTAGAAATAAATTCTGAACACGAACTACCGAATTTGACGGCATATAAGACTCAAAGTGGTACAAGATGCACCCCAATTTAGGCAGAGTCAATCAATATAATACTTTAGTGAAACAAAGTACTAATATTAAACGTGCTGAAACTAATATACTGAATATTATCAATGGTAACACTTTTAATCTGCATAACAGCCTTTTAAATAATGACAATAGGTATATGAAAGTCTAAGCTAATATGAGTTGCCAAGTAGTAATTTACGAAGCTCTTTGCTTCGATGTAGCACAAGGCCAAATGAATAGGGCACCCAATGACAGTGTTGCCAAGTAGCTAATTTCGGCTCTCACGGATTTTAACCTACGGATGGCATATAAGACAAAGGGGAATTTTAAAAGATATTTTTAGTAAAAAAAAGTGCACCTTATATGCCATCAAATACGGTAAGTCTCATAGATTCGAAACAGATCGACGCTACGAATGGTAACAGAATGCTAATATTTTTCTCATTCTTTTGTTTCATATATAAAATTGAATATAATTCGGTAGATGCAGCATCACATATAAACATTGCCCTGATAAGGTTTGATTTTAAAAAACCGAAACATTAACGGCGGCAGAATATTTAAGCATAGATAAACCCATTCTCTGAATATCTTGTTTTGCATATGCTCTAATCGGCCGTGTCCATACTACCATATGGATGCACCACATGGAAGCTGACTAAGCCTATAGAGAAAAACCTTGAGGGCATTTGCACAAGAATGCTACTAGTTATATTGAACAAATCCTTGATATACATACCACAAAACAACGGCTGTACAGCCACCTACCTCCCATCTCTAAAACCATCCGCATCAGATGAACAAGACATGCGGGACACTGTTGGAGGAGTAAGGACGAACTCATTAGTAACTTTCTCCTGTGGACCCCTTTACATGGACGAGCAGGTGTTGGACGACCAGCTAGAACGTATCTACAACAGCTCTGTATGGACACAGAGTGTAGTCTAGAGGACTTGCCGAATGTGATGGACAATAGAGAAGACTGGCAAGAGAATGTCAGGGAAATCCGCGTCAGCAGCATCACATGATGATGACGATGATGATGATTGGCCGACCGTAGTCGAGAGCGACCAGAAAGCTTCTTTTTTATAAGCTACTACATTGGAGTAGAGGGGAGAGCGCTACTCCTTTCCTTGGAATATATATATATATATATATTTGCATGAACATAACAACATTTATCAAGTGAAATAAACAAATAAATGGAACCACTTTTCTTCATAGTTTTGGTTCGGTTTGGTTCAGTTCGGTTCGGTTCGGTTTGGTTCGGTTTTAAGGCAAATCAACCATTGTAGGCCTTAAATAACCTACAATGCCATAGAACCCAACCAAACTAAATCCTATATATTTAATATATATGTATAAAGAGGATTTGGCATTAAATAACCTACAATGGTTGATATGCCATAAAACACAACTAAACCAAATCATATATTTAATATATATGTATAAACAGGATTTGGCATTAAATAACCTACAATGGTTGTTATGCCATAAAACCCAACCAAACCAAATCCTATATATTTAATATATTTGTATAAAGAGGATTTGGCATTAAATAACCTACAATGGTTGCTTTCAGATTATTAATTTCATCTTTCAAAATAAAAACATTACAAATAATATTATTTGGTTATAAACTCATGACTTACTTTTCTCTTTTACTGGATATATAAGCATAATTTAACTCCACCTTTAAACGTGTGACACACACGAACGATAGATACAAGCGTACATAAATTTTTCACTTGTATTTTTGAATTTCCTTTCTATTGCTTCTAATCACACTTCATTGCTTTAGCAGAAAGATAGAAGATTTTATTGGAAAACAAACAATATGTACGCTTCTTTGGGAAAAACAAAGGCTTGGCTTATTCCCTAATTCTAGCTGATGGAAAAGAACTAAATTTTCTAACATTATTTTACCAAATTTACAGATTATTTCCCTTTGTGGGTCGATTGTTATTGAGAATCACCGTTTTTCTTTCTTTTTCCTTTTTCTTTTTTCTGCTTTCTTTTTTTTTCTCTTCTTTTTTATTTTTCACTTTAGCTTTTTTTTTCTTTCCTTCTTTTTCTTTCACATTTTTCCTTTCTTTTTTCTTTCTTTTTCTTTCTCCTCTCTTTCTTCTTTTCTCTTTCTTTTTCCTTTTGTTTTTTTCTCAATTCATTTTTATCCTTTTTATTTCATTCTTTTCTTCTTTTTTTTCACATTTTTCCTTTCTTTTTCTTTCTCCTCTCTTTCTTCCTTTCTCTTTCTTTTTCCTTTGTTTTTTTTCTCAATTCATTTTTATTCTTTTTATTTCATTCTTTTCTTCGTTTTCTTTCACATTTTCCGATTCTTTCCTTTTTCTCTTTCTTTTTTCTCTTTCTTTTCTCCTTTCTCATTCTTCTTTTTTCTTACTTTTCTCCTTTATCCTTTTTCAATTCATTTTTTTTATTTCACTCTTTTCATTCACGTTTTTCTTTTCTTTTTTTTCCACTTTTTCTTTCACGTTTTTCTTTTCTCTTTTCTTTTTTCTCTTTTCCAACTTTTGTTTTGTTTTATGCACAAATTGATATGCGCAATTCAAATAAAAAAAAATGAAAGAAATCTTTCTTTAAAATATAACGAGTCAACATTTTCTAAAAATAGTTATATTAGCTCAAACTGACGTCTCACGATTATTTTTATCTTTTTAAAAGCTTTTAAAAGAGTCAAAAAGTGTTTAATATTAATCAATGTACATTTTTCGCAGACAAAAGTCTACATTTTTTTCCAGAAAGCTATAAGTATTCTCTATCCTATTTTATTTTCTCCATAATTTTTGCTTGTTGATTAATGTTAAATTTAAAAATTCTTCTCTAACGAAATCTTAGTATTTCCCATCGTTGGGCCTCATTGGAACCCGGCTTCAGTTAGGTCACCTTCGGATAGACGAAAGATCAATGACAAGCACGACACTGGGCCTTGACAAAGGTTAGCATAGTTCGCATGCACCCACCAATCCTATGTCCAGCATTGTCTAGCAGGACACGAGTTTCGGCTCGTGCACGCCCTCCCCTAAATCCCTGCTATAAAAAAAAAACTTGTGTCAAATCCTGTCTGATGGGAGTCACAGATAAATAAAGTAAAGTTGGCGACCGTAGTCGAGGGTGACCGAAAGGCTCCCTTTTTAATTGCTACTACACCGAGTTGTAATGGAGGGCGCTACTCCTTTCCCCGGATTTCTCCTCTTTACCCTTGATAGGTATCTTATAATGCTGAGTGTTAAGCAAGGAAGTATCAAGTACCATTTTTTAAAGGTCTTTGATATGACTTAATCTGGGATTGAACCTTGGTCTTCCAAGCCATTAGCGAACAATCTCCCCATTGGGCCAATGAGCTAGACAAATACCACTTCTTCATATTTCCGTTGATGTGTGAGCTATTCTTGAGAATCAGCGATTTTTCTTCAGATTGATGTTCCTTAAGAAAAAAAAAAAAAAAAAGAAAAAAAGAAAAAAAAGACAGAAAAACGATTTCAAACAATTGCAAAGATTTTCTTTATTTGAGACTAGTCAATATTTGTAACATCTGGTTAAAAAAAAACCCTCTGATGTTTTAGTTCAGTGCTTTCTTTTATATCTTAACGGTTGATCACACCACTGGATAAAAGCTGATCATGTGAAAGAAGTAATCAATATTAAAAGCCGAATCCCATGTCTGCTGTTATATTTTATGTTTATTTAGTGAGAAGGAACCAAAGTAAATAGTACAAAATCAGGGTAACATTAAAGTTTGACATTTTTTTTAAAATTGGGGGTCCGGGTTTTTTTTTTAAGTCATGGGTTTGATTAAAAACATGACATTTACAAGAATAATATTTTTTTGTCTTTCCTAGTTGCAAAGGTTAGAGTATTTAAGTATTTTCTTGTTGAATAGAAAACATTAAGATAAAATAATTGGCTTTTTTTTCTAAATTCGTGACAAAACTTTGACATGGGGGTGTCCTCGTGGTGTAATGGTTAAAGCGATGGACTGCGGAATCGTAGTAAGCGAGTTCGTACTCCAGTCGCGTATTTACATTCACTTTCGGGCAAATACCCTTGGGAAAGGTATTGAACCCCCTTATCCTCCCAGCTATGGGTTAAATAGTACCACTACTGTTCTTCTAGGAGAATGGCGTTAGCATTAAATAACCTACAGAAGTTGATATGCCATTAAATAAACAAACCAAACCAAACCAAACCAAACCAAAACTCTGACATGCACGAGGGTGCCTCTGAAATTAAGGCTTCCTCTGTGTCCACGCAGCAAAGTCATTGGGGCTTAGAATATACTGACTGTATCCCTTGCAGAAAAGTAAGACCCCTCCCCCAATCAAATGTGTCTTGGGTATGACACTAAACTGCATCTGATGGTGAGGCTGCAATTCTAAGGATTTGAGGAGTGTGAAGTATCCCTTCATTGTCATTACACCCAGGTCCATCTAGGGGTCAAATAAATCTGTTAAAAATTATTCGTTTTTCGATTTCAAAACATTAATTTATATCAGTGATTCTAGTTTGCTTGGTGGGGTGGTGCAGAATACACCGATTGCATCTCTGCAGAGGGATATGACCTCCGCCAACGAGTGTCCTGTGGCCCAGTCGGCTGGGGCTAGGGAATACACCGACTGCACCTCTGCTGAGGGATAAGACCCCCGCCAACAAGTGTCCTGTGGCCCAGTCGGCTGGGGCTGTAGAATACACCGACTGCACCTCTGCTGAGGGGTAAGACTTCCCCAAACGAGTGTCCTAGATATAACACTAAACAATCTGATGGTGAGGCTCCAGTAATGCTGGAGCTTTGGAGAATGCGGAGTACCCCTTTATTGCCATCGCTCCGAAGTCCACTCTAACCCGGAGTAGTAGCACCTGATAGGATCCTATCTCTGGGTCAAATAGAAGTAAACAGCGTACTTATGCTAAACTGAAGAGTTTGAAGTAGAACTGTTTTGATATTTAACTGTGTGTAAACAAAAAAAATGTACTCATGCTTAACTGAATTGTTTGAAATAGAACTGTTTATGTATGAAAATGGGTTTGGCATTATATAAACTACAATGGTTGATATGCCATCAAAACCAACCAACCAACCAAATCTAGTTAGTTTGATGAGTATTTTATGAAACTAAAAATATTTTTCGATTTTTTTCCTGTCGTTGTTAAGATGTGACAACATTATATGGTCAAAATTTTTGTGACAATGAAAAAATAATTCTTTACACTATATTTATTCTTAGAACCGCTTCTTTCCCCATGCGGAACAATTTTATTCATTTATTTATATTAAAATCTTCCTGTGGGTCCATTGATTATTTATACCAAATTTTATAGATCTACATCAAACAGACAGGTATACAAATTTCCTTATTATTAACATAGATAATGTTCACTTTTCCTTATAAACAAGGCACCTCGAGTGGTGTATTGGTTAACAAGCTAGTCTAAAAAACCTACACGAGTGAGTTCGAATCTTATTGGGTGCCTCTTTCATATGGCCTTGTACCACATTTAAGCGAATTAAGGGCGCCTCTGGTGATGCAATGGTTAGCAAGTTTAACTAGCAAATCGACACGAGTGAGTTCGAATCTTATTGGGTGGCCCCTTTCATTTGGCCTTGTGCCATATTTAAGCAAAAAGCTTAGTAAGTTACCAGAATTCCTCAAAAACAGGCTCTCAGAAATATCCTTGTAACTGAACCAATTCTCGCAAATTTTAACAGCATTTGTCGAAACAACTCAAATTTGTAAGCGTCATTCTTTTTAGGTATAGAAATACCTTTCAGTGGCTGGTTGGTTGGGTTTTATGGCATATCAACTTTTGAAGGTTATTTAATGCCAAATCCTTTTTATACAAATAATCAGTTCTATTTCATGCAATTCAGTTTAGCGTGAGTACACAGTTTAATCGTTAAAAACATTTCTATTTCAAGCTATTTAATTTATTCGAATAGTTCAGCTAATTCAGTTTAGTATAAGCACAGAAGTTCTATATTAAACAATTCAGTTTAGTGTCAGTCCAGTTTCAATGTCAAAAACAGTTCCATTACAAACAATTCAGTTTAGTATAAACGCACAGTTTAAATGTAAGTACAGTTTAATTGTTAAAAACATTTCTATTTCAAGCTATTTAGTTTAGTCAAACAGTTCTAACTCAAACAATTCAGTCAAGCATAAGTATGCAATTAATTCTATTTAACCTATAGATAGGACCCTTATCGCGTGCTATCACTTCGGGCTAGAGTGGGCCTGGGAGCAATGGCAATGAAGGAGTGCTCTGCATTTCCCAAAGCTCCTGTATTACTGGAATCTCACCATCAGATTGTTTAGGTTTACCCCTCTGTAAAAGAGCAGCCGGTGTATTCTACACCCTCAGTTAATCTCAAAACAGTTTTATTTCATATAATTCAGTTTAGCGTACGTACAATTTAGATGTCAAAACAGTTCAATTTTAAACAAGCATAAATACGTAGTTTTAATGTCAAAACAGCTTTATTTTAAACTATTCAGTTTAGCATAAATACGCAGTTTAAATGCAAAAAGCAGTTAAGTCAAATCATGGTATAGTTCTATTTAACTCATATATAGGACCCTTATCAGGTGCTACCACTCCGAGCCAGAGTGAACCAGAGAGCGATGGCAATGAAGGCGTACTCCGTATGACTGGAACCTCACCATCAGATTGTTTAGTGTTATATCCAGGACACTCGTTAGTGGGAGGGGGTCTTCCTCTGCAGAGAAGCAGTCGGTGTATTCTATTGCCTCAGCCGACTGGGCAACCTTTCACTGGAAAAGAAAACCCATGTCGACATTAAACATAGAATTTTTATTTGTTTTCGACACATGCTGTTCAACTCTAAAGATTATACAAACGAGAATCGATCAAGTTATTAGACTACAAATTTATATCAAGTTTTTTAAACACTCAGTACATCTCAAAAGATATCAAATTTTTAAACACCCTGTAAATACACCCCTCTCTCTCTATCTCTCTATCTCTCTCTCTCTCTATCTCTGTCAATAACTTCACACTATGTTTTGAAACTATTACAAGAGTCATTAAATAAATTAGGTGAATTTTACAAAAAAAAAAAAACGACTCGCATTTCACACAAGAAAAAAAAAACGTTTGCTTCATTTTTCGATATAATCTCCATTCTTTAAACGGGGTGTTATGGTTAAAGCAATGGAATGCGGAACCGTTGTAAACGAGTTCGGACTCCAGTCGCGCTATTATGTTCACTTCCGGACAAATTCCCCTGGGAAAGATATAAACCTCCTTATCCACCCAGCTATCGGTTAAATAGTACCACTATTGTTCTTGTAGAAGTATGGCTTTGGCATTAAATAACCTACAAAGGTTGACATGCCATTAAACAAAGAAACCAACTGTTATATAATTGCGGAAGGATTTTTTTATATTATCATTTTTCGTTTTGTATATCTTACCTTTCGGTTTAGTTACGCTGAGAACCTTTCGGCTTACTGCATGGGTTAGTTAGGTGCACGAATTGAGTGCAGGTGTTCACGCGCGTGCGGAGCGGATGTGACAATCACAGATGTCTCAATAAAAACCCCAGATAGGAAATAGGACCAGGGACGTGAATGACGTCATCCCCGGAAGCGATGGGCTGAGGATTTTGGAATTTGAAAAAAACAGAGTTGAGATTCGACGTTAGAGGAAGGTAGACGATTTTCGGAACTCGTCGAGGCGAGACCAGTTGAGGTCTACGATATGTGCCGCACGTTTGTTGAGTCAGTGAGTTGAGAGCTGACGATGTACCAACAGTCAGCATAGTAAGAAATTGTGTCTCTCTCTCCTCATGTCGGAAAACCTTAAACTCAAAAAGGTAAATAAAAAGTTTCGTACCTGAACCAATTTCGTGTTTTTCGGATTCCTATATACGCGTATGAACATTATGAACGTTTTATGCATGTGAATATCTTGGTCGTATTTTTGACGGGGATATGCTACACAACCAACCGAACTATTCTTTAAAAAGCCGAGTCTACTATGGCTGAAGAATACATCAACTGCGTCTCTTTAAAGGGGTAAGACCCCTGCCCAACGAGCGTTGCTGGATAGGACATTAAGCCATCTGGAGGGGAGGCTCTAGATTTGGGGAATGTAGAGTACCTCTTCATTGCCATTGATCCCTGGTCGACCCTGACCTAGAGTGGTAGCATCTGGTAGTATCTTATCTATGGGCCAAGTAGAACAATCTAAGTGGGAAAACAAAATACTTATGTTGAATTGTGACCGTTATATTGAAATACTTGAAACTATTTAAGTGTGTGCAAAAAGAATTCAGACTGGCTTAAGAATATTATCTACAAAATAGGTTTACGAAATATACACATGTTTAATATGTACGTATTCCAGGATTTGGAATTAAATAACCTACTATGGTCGATATGCCATAAAACCTAGCCAAACCAAATCCTATATATATGATATATATATTCATAAAGATTTGGCATTAAATAAAATACAATATTCGATATGCTATAAAACCCAACCAAACCAAATCATATATATTTGATATATGTGAATAAAGAGAATTTGGCATTTAATAACCTACAATGGTTGATATGCCATAAAACCCAACCAAACCAAATCATATATATTTAATATATATGTATAAAGAGGATTTGGCATTAAATAACCTACAATGGTTGATATGCCATAAAACCCAACCGAACCAAATCCTATATATGATATATATGAATAAAGAGGATTTGGCATTAAATAAACTTCAATGGATGATATGCCATAAAGTCCTAAGATCATGTTTTAAAACATTCGCTCACAGTAATTTTTACTTCATCATAATTTGAAAACTTTGTTCTTCGCAGGAATTCCTTGAAGTGGAAAACAGAGGGAGTGGGGCTGATCTGGACAGTAAAGAGGATGTGACCACTATTCCCAACGAAATTGATTGGGACAAAATGATTCTTCTCAATTTTTGTTCAAATGTCTGTATTTTGAGAATCTAATGACAGCTCACCTTTAAGAAGGAAAGGTCATCATGCATGATTTTATGTGTTGCACTCAGAAATTTCCAGTTGTTCAGAAATGTCCTCCATTTTGAATTATATCACAGTCAAAATGAGTGTAATAATTGAATCCACCATTTCAGGTGTGTTCGCTATTTTGAACTTTGCCTAGATCTTGAATACAGTTCCAACCTTCTTTACACAATTTAGCCCAGTTGTTAATGTTTTTTTGACAAAAATATGCTTTTCCGTACACATCACACATTCTTCTGAAAAGTTCACATGGTTTGCACTTCTCAGCACACAAAATTTTCATGACAGACCTCTGTTCAAGCCTGAATCACTCTTATTTGTCACCATTTTGAATAGCCTCAAAACAAATATTGTTGTGAGTTTAAATTCCAAACAACGCACAATTTATATTAATGGAAAAAAAGTTCAGAAAAAATTATTTTGCTTTAAAAAAAATTTCCCTCATTTATTGAATGATCCTCGCACTAGTTTTTGTTCAATTGGCATAGCAACCTTCGAGGGTTATTTAATGCCGATGTCATTTTTTGTAAAAGGACAGTAGTGGTACTATCTATCCCATAGCTGGAGGGGATAAAGTGGTTTATACTTTTCCCAGGGGTATATTAGTTTTTGTGTGTTATTTTCCGGTGGTTGCCATACCTGGACGGCTTTTTATTTTTAAAAATATGCTTGTGAGGTGACGAGAATATGCTGTGCATACTCACAAAATGGAGGAACTAGATATCAACCTTGTCGGTCGTTGTTGACTGACTATCAGCTGGAAGGAAGGAATGGGGAAAAGGAAGAATAACTGAGTGAAAGGAAGAAAAAGAGAAAAAGGAAGAGGCAAAAGCAAAAGAGGGTGGAGAAAGAGAGAAATTATGAATTTGGAGAAGAAAGAGAAAGAAAGAGGAGGAAGAAGAAGAACGAGGAAAGGAGGAGGAAAAGAAGGTGAAAAAATACGTGGAGGGGAAGATGAAGTAAAAAGGAGGAAAGGTAGGAGGGGAAAATAAAAGAAAATAAAGGAAAAGGTGAAAGAGAAGATAAGGAAAGGGTGACTTTGCGAATAAAGAGGAGATGAGAAAAAAAAGAGAGACGAGCAGAAGAGGAAGAATAAAAGAGAATTGACTAGGAAAAGGGAGAGTAGAAAAATGAAGTGAAGGAGGAGATGAGGAAGAGGAAGAGGACAATAAAGTGAGCTGGTTGAAAGGCATATTCTTTTCTTACAAGAAACTCGGCGAGCAGCCAACAAAAACATAATTTCAGATAAATTCGGTGAATTTCTCTTTTGTCAAGACATTGTTGTTTCCTTCTCCTCATAACATCGCAGACACCAAACGACATTTGCAACCGGTCAAATCGAAGTGCCATCGAGGTCTCTTTAATTATACACGGGGCATTTCCGGTGTAGTTGGGGGTGGTAGAAATAATATGCATGCTTTCAAAAATGTTCGTGAGAAGATTGTAATATTTTTTTCTCTTTTTGTTCACATTGGTTAATCAGGATCACGTGACAATTCTAATCTGAAGTCCAAAGTACATTTCAATTAGGAAGTGCGCTTAGCTCAAAGGTTATTCTGGTAAGAAATGAAATCGGCGGGAAGTGTTCAAATCTTGTTGATTAAACATCTCTAGCTGAAAAAGGATTTAAAAAATCAGATATAAAACTATTTGGTGGTTGGTAGGTTGGGTTCTTTATGGCATATCAACCTGTGTAGGTTATTTAATGCCAAATCTATTTTTATATAAATAATCAATTCTATTTCAAACAATTCAGTTTACCATGAGTACATAGTTTAACTGTCAAAAACATTTCTATTTCAAGCTATTCAGTTTTGTCAAATAGTTCAAATTCAAGCAATTCAATTTAGTATAAGTATAGATTTTTCTCCACACAGTTAAATGTCAAAAGAGTTCCTCTTCAAACAATTCAGTTTAGCATAAATACAGTTTCAAAGTCAAAAACAGTTCTATTTCAAACTATTCAGTTCAGCATAAGTATGCAGTTTCGATGTCAAAACAGTTCTACTTCAAGTAGTTCAGTTTAGCATAAGTACACAATTTAATCACCAAAATTATTTCTATTTCAAGCTATTCAGTTAAGTCAAACACTTCCAATTCAAACAATTCAGTTTAGCATAAGTACGCAGTTTAAATGTCAGTACACAATTTGATTATGAAAAATATTTCTATTTCAAGCTATTCAGTTTAGTCAAACAGTTTTAATTCAAACAATTCAGTTTAGTATAAGTACACAGTTTAGTTCTGTTTAACCCATAGATAGGACCGTAACAGGTATTTCCACTCCGGGACAGAGTGGACCTGGGAGCAATAGCAAGGAAGGGGTGCTCTGCATTCCCCAAAGTTGCAGCGTCACTGGAACCTCACCATCAGATTGTTTAGTGTCATGTCAGGACACTCGTTGGAGGGTCTTACCCCCGCTGCAGAGTAGCAGTCGGTGTATTCTACAACCCCAGCTGACTAGGCAAAAAAACTATTTGTGTTTATGTCAAAAATGAAATGTTATAATAAATCAATATATGAATTTAAGAAAATAAACGAAGAATTTTGTAAATCTGTTCATAGGGTAAAACAATGCGATCCAGACTCGTCGTAACTTTTGGGGTCTCGGATTTGACGTACTTGTTAGAGTCATGGGCTTTTTTTTATACATCTTAGAGTTTCATCTAAGGTTTCGAATAAATCTACAAAAATAAACGCAAAAGTTTGTAAAAGTTGTTTATACTATAAAACAATGTTAGCCTGATTGGTAGAACCTTTTGGGGTCCCGTCTATCTGTTAGAAATAGAGTTTAGTTGGTTGGTTTTGGGGCTTTATGGCATATCAACTTTTGTAAGTTATTTAATGCCACATTCATTTTTATACAAATAATCAGTTTGATTTCAAACAATTTAGTTTAGCATGAGTACACAGTTTAATTGTCAAAAACATTTCTATTTCAAGCTATTCAGTTTATTCATACAGTTTAAATTCAATCAATTCAGTTTAGTATAAGTGTAGATTTTGTTTACACACAGTTAAATGTCAAGACAGTTCTATATTAAACAAATCAGTTTAGCGTAAGTAGAGTTTCAATGTCAAAAACAGTTCTATTTTAAACAATTCAGTTTAATATATGTACGCAGCTTAAATGTAAGTACACAGTTTAATTGACAAAAACATTTCTATTTCAAGATATTCAGTTTAGTCAAACAGTTCTGATTCAAATAATTCAGTTTATCATAAATACACAGTTTAGTTCTATTTAATCCATAGATAGGGCCCTATCAGGTGCTACTATTCCGGGTCAAAGTGGATCTGGGAGCGCTAGTAATGAAGGTTTTCTCTGCATTCCCCAAGGCTCCAGCATCACTGGAACCTCACCATCAGATTGTTTAGTCTCATATCCAGGACACTCGTTTGTGGGTGGATTTTACCCCTCAGTTGCGGTGTAGTCGGTGTATTCTACAGACCCAGCCGACTAGGCAAGAAATTTTGTTTGAAATAAATTAGAACTACATTAGTTGTTAAAACATTGATATTGTAATTTGTCAGGAAGATTTAGTTGATGCTATTTCTTCGCAAATTATTATTATTATTATTATTATTATTATTCCTAGCGATTTTTTCACACCAATGTGACCTGATGGTCTCTCACTGGAGTCTGAACGACGGCAAGTCTCCTCCAGGACTTTTCTCTGAATTCTCGCCGTTCTCAAAAATGCTGTCATCAAGATGGTCTCAATGTGTCCACCAATTTCCAACTCTTCAAGTCTCCTTTCCAAGCCTTTGGGCGATCGTTCCAAGTGCACAAACTACAATTGGGATCACCGACACAATCATGTTCCACAGCTTTCTTAGACCTCTTGCAAGGTCCATTGTTTTGTTTTACCCATTTTCATCGTCAGCATGGCACATTTTTCAATGTGAGACCTCGCTTCTCGTAGCTGTGTATTATTGTTTTCCTCAGAACCTCGAGATCTTTTTCATTTTTTACAAATACCTTTATATCATACAATTACAAAATCTTTATTTGTGAATTTGTAAATTTGTAGCCTTCTGTATATTTCCTGATTATGTAGTTCAGTGGCATCACTGCTATTAACGAACAATAGAAACGACAGTGAGTTTAATTGGAAGTCACCTGTTTGGATTTTTAGCTCAACTCGGGTTTGACCTCCCGTCGTCAAATCCACCCTCCAGTTTTCTAAGGTATTCATGAGGAAGTCTATAATTCTATCAGATATTTTGTACATTTTTAGAAATTGTTATATCCTTCTTTGCCAGACTATATCACAGGCTTTCTTGTAGTCAATCCATGCCACAGCAATATTTTTCTGCTTCATTATTATTATTATTATTATTATTTATTATTTTTTTTCAACCAAAAAAGACATCGACACGCAGCTAACGAAGGCATGGACAGCTATCGATAAGCTATCGATCATATGGGAATCAGACCCGACCGATAAACTGAAACGCAGTTTCTTCCAGGCAGCGGTCGAGTCGATACTGCTGTATGGATGCACCACTTGGACGCTAACAAAACGGCTGGAGAAGAAGCTAGACGGCAATTACACAAGAATGCTGCGAGCAATATTGAACAAGTCCTGGAGGCAACACCCAACAAGGCACCAACTATACGGCCACCTGCCTCCCATCATCAAAACTATCCAAGTTAGATTAAGATTAAATTAGAAATAAAACTATGGGATATTCTTCATAGATTTAGATACAGGATGTGGCCCTGAAGACCTACCAGAGGTGATGAACGATAGGGAGAAGTGGCGAGAGAGGGTCGGGGATATCCGTGCCTGCGGTACGACATGATGATGATGATGATTTCGTTAATATAACGTGAATGTAATCAATTCTACCTTTGCATTACCTTTGCGTTATAAACTTCTCGAAACCGATCTCTGCAGCAGAAATTTCATGAAAGAGATATACACCTTGGCAGTTCCCTTGGCAAATTACGCAAGACCTTTCTTAAAATGGACAAGGGAGGAACTCAGACAAATGTGTTGTGATGCGGGCAAAAAACAGACACGGGAAACACAAAAACGTCGGCAGAAAAAACATGTATATTCAAGTAAGAGCAACGAGATACAAGTGAGCCTCGTTAAACGGTAGTTAGTTAATAGGAAGCTGAGAGTCCAATGGGGTAACGACTATCCGTCTACTACGATAGTGGTATCACACATGACTGTGTCACGTGGGTTTGGTCAGTTATCTGTCACGCGCCCCATCGAACGAGCAAGTTTCGCACAAGGCCGTTTTTAAGGTGGGTCCGGTCGCAGGGCCTTAGCACACACACGTCCAGCATTGCCAAAAATACCTTCGACCTCGTCGGCATTCCCCTTATTATTGGCGGCTCAGACGCTAGGCAATAAACCCAATCCCCCGTAAGGGGGTAAAACCCGAAGGAATGGCCCCCTGAGATCGGAGGAATCTTCAGTGCTGAGGCAACACCCGACTGAGCCGCGCTGACCAAAACACGACCGACCGAACCGCGCCTCAAACAACTGGAGAGGCGGACCAATCACGTGGGTTTGGTCAGCTCCTCTGACGCCTCGTTGACGTGTATTTATGGAAGAGGGCAAGTCCATTATGTAGGGAGTACAACAAAATGGACCAAAGACAATAAAACTGAGGACGGTACACATGGAGTTACATCCGGGAGATGACAGAGAAAGACTGTAAGTGTCAAGAAAAGAATGTAATATAATGGTCGAGGGATTTTGGTTCATGCCTTTGGGTTTAGTTAGGCTGAGAACCTTTCGGCTCAGCACATGGCTTACTTAGGTATAACTTGATGCAGGTGTTAACGCGTACGCACGCGGGCGGACGTGTCACTCAGAGATGTCACAATAGCCCGAGACGAAACGGGATGACAGGGTGTGAATGACGTCACGCACAGGAAGCGCGCGGAGATTTTCGGGAATTTGAAGAAAGTTAAGAGAGTTGAAACTAGACCCCGAACGAGGAGGTTCGACTTTTGGGGTTCGCTGAGGCGAGACGAATTTGCACGCCATGGGTGCTGCACGAGATAGGGGCCAGAAGAAGCCAGCATAAAAAGATTGTGTATCTCTCCTTATGTCGAAACCTTTAACTCAAAAGTAATAAAAAGGTTTCGCACCTGAACAAAGAAGTCGTTATGTGTTTTCGAATTTCGAGATTCCTGTGTTCTACGTTATGTATATATGTTACCAAGATTCGATGTCCGTTTCACACATGGCCATATTCGTGTACATGGATATGTAAGAAGAACAAGGAAGATGACTCGCTTGCATTGAAGATTGAGCCTTTGCATCAATACAAAGACTAAAGGACTTCATAAAACGAGTAAAGGAAAACTAATTACGACAACCAGTAATAGTATTAACAACATAAGGACAAACAGAATAACTATAACTTGGAAACAGAACTGAGAAGAAAAACAACTGTATGGATACTTCAAGCGACAAGTTACCGATATTGCACACGAGAAGATCTGGACATGGTTAAGAAAGGGAACCCCCAAAAAAGAAACTGAATCTCTTCTTATAGCAGTACAAAACATCGCCATAACAACCAATTATGTCAAAGCGGAAGTCGTTGACACGCAACCGAAAAGCGAGTGTCGGTCATGCGTAGAAAGAGATTGATTGATTGGTTTTACGGCATATCAACCCTTTGTGGGTTATTTAATGCTGAAACGTAAGTAAAGTTGATATGTTATAGTGGGTGACAGTTATAGATAAAATATGTAAGATATAGTATTTATTCTTACACACACATATATATATATAGAATATGAATAATATATTGAAGGCGAATTTATATAATCATTAATAGTTTTTGAGCTGTTAAAATATGTGTGAGTATTATTCCTCCAATAAAGAATTTATACGTATTTATATGCTATAAATGTTTTAGAGGAATTTTTTTCTATTATATCTTATTGTATAATTTCATTGCCTTTGGGAACTCAAAAAGGTAATCTTATATATTGTCAAAGACCTTCAAATTCTCTCCTGGTAGTGTCTCTGGTGGGTCTGTTTATGATCTACACAGCTTGTCGGTAGATGATTCACTGTGTAAAGGATGAAACCATTAATTACTTGTTAATCGAAAGAAACAAACTAACTAAAAGGAATTCAAGACTTTTCTCACTTTTTAGCTCGTCAGCAATTTTTTAAATTTCTTTTTAACTTTGTAGCAGTTTTTCTCTTTTTAAATCAATGACAATTGTAACTTTACACACACGTTAACTTTCTTCTAACCATGTCACTTCTTACGCCGGCCGGTGATCAACTAGTGGTTCGAGGGGGTAACGCACATTTCTTTACCTACACAAGAATACGATCAAGGGAACGGAGAAAATAGAAGGACAAACGAACAAACACGAACAAAGCTTGGGGTTAACCAAGAGCAGAAAAGAGGTATTGCAACACTATATGCATGTGCGGACTATCGCTAGCGTGGGTTACTAGCGAAAATTCCACAAGCACCTCGAATGCAGACATCTTGAGTCGATCTTCTTCACTGGACCCTATCTTGTCTCCTAATGTCTCCGGAGACCGGTGTTGACTGCCCCTGTCCGTGGTTCCACGCCAACTCTCTCTGCTCGCCTCTCTGCTGTCCAACGCCAACTGCTCTCCTCCGGGTCCCGTCGCCAACTGCCTCTCTGCTGTCCAGCGCCAACTGCTCTCGTCCGGGTCCCCCATCGCCAACTCCTCTCAGCTCCTTAGTCCAGCCAACTCTCATTCGCGTCCTCTTACCACTTCCGGATACGGCGAGATTTCATGTCCAAGAATCCTTTGTCTGGTTTCGCGCCAAAACAGACAAAGGAATCGTCTGCTTTGGCGGCCCACCCACATAGTGCTACACAATATTTCTCGTCTCTATTTTAAACTACATTGCTAATATTTGTCTCTCATTTCAACTTTGTAGCAATTTTTCTTTCTTTTTAAATCGATGACAATATTTCTCGTCTCTATTTTAAACTACATTGCTAATATTTGTCTCTCATTTCAACTTGGTAGCAATTTTTCTCTCTTTTCAACTCGAGGATAATATTTCTTGTCTCTATTTTAAATTACATTGCTAATATTTGTTTCTCTTTTCAACTCTGTAACAATTGGTTTTTATTTCGATAGCAATTATCTAATTCGGTTGCAATTTTTTTATTAAATCTCTTTGCAACTCGATAACATTTTTTGGTTCATTTACAATTTCGCTGCTATTTTTTCTGTTTTCATCTAAGTAGCATTTTTTCATATATTTTCAGCTACGTTGCAATCGTTTATCTTCATTTTCAACTCGATAGCAATTTATTTGTTTTAATTCTCCTTAGTCTCCGTCATCAGTTTTAACTGAATTACTATCTTTGTATCTCTTTTCGACTTAGCAGCAATTTTTTTGTACCTTTTTAACTTAGCAGCAATTTCTACGCGTGTATTTTCAACGAGCAAACAATTTATTCTTAACTCTATGGCAATTGGTCTCTTTTCAACTCACGAGTCAATTGTCTTGTCTCCTTTACAATTCAATAGCAATTTTTCATCTCTTTTACACCCAGCAGCAATTTTTTGTGTTTATTTTCAACTCGATAAGATCTTTTATTCCTGTTTTCATCTCGGCAGTAATTTCTTTGTCACCATCTTCAACAAGGTAACAATTTTTTTTTGTTTCTTTTTCCAACGCTGTAGAGATTTCTTGCCTCTCTTTTCAACTAGATAGCTATTTTGTGCTTGTATTTTTGAAAATAGAAAACACCCCCCTCGACTTTCAACTCGGTAGCAATTTTTTGGGCTGCCTTTTTAATAGTATTAGTCCATTTTTTCTGGTTTTTATTTCTAACTTGTGAGTAATTCTTCTAAAAATGTACATTAATACGAAAATAGTTGATTAGATTCACGACTCTAATTTCTAGCCAATTACCAAATAGATTTTTCTTATCATTTCTTCTTAGCAATTCTTCATGAGCTTCCAAAAACAAAGTCACCATTATTTTTCTTTCACCAATTATTTATGACATTCTTCGCTTAATATTTTCCTGGTTGCTTTTTATAAACTTCTGAATTTTACTTAATTTCTTTTGAATATTTTCCAGCTTCATTATTTCTTCCATTTTCTATCTTATTGGATCTTTCTATTCATAGTGTAGTTTTGGGTTTAGTTTCTTTATTTAATGGCATATCAACCTTCATGGGTTATTTAATGCTAAAGCCGTCCTTCGAGAACAACAGCAGTGGTGCTATTTAACCCATAGCTGGGAGGATAATGGGGTGCCTACCTTTCCCAAGGGTATTTGCCCGAAAGTGAACGTAATAGCACGACTGGAGTTCGAACTCGCTTACTACGATTCCGCAGTCCATCGCTTTAACCATTAGACCACGAGAACAATCCTAGTGTTGGTTTCATTGTTTTCATTCTTCTGATTTTTTTGCATATACAAGTGTATATTTGTTTGTATGTGTGTGTATGTATTTAATTACCGTACACACTTTTGTATAAGTCGACCTCGTATATAGGTTGACTTTTTTGTATTGTTTTGAAATCAGTAATCAATGGGATTCATTTTTGAATTCAGGGAGATTTACACTTAATCTTCGCCATAATGTTTGAATGCTGAACACATTCTTAGTTTATGGTCATGTGATCCTTAATTTATGGAATTAATTCTTAAATCCAAGGGCTGGTTCCTCTTCGTTTTTCCCCATGGGGTTTGAATACCGTTGGCTCTCGTGTATACGTCGGTCTCGTTTCTCGGTCGATCTGAAATCATTAACTTATGAAAATAATTTGAGAAAAAAATTATTTTTCCAAATCTTTTCTATTTCAGATATATTAATTATGAATAGATCGACGTCAAATTTTTTGTTTTGTAATTAGGTTTTCAATAGTTGATCTGTATGGGGGTTGCTGAAAAAATCTCCAGTTGACCAAAGGCCATGAAACATGCATACTACTCCATATATCTGGTTAGACTGTTCGCCAATGGCCCGGGACACCTGGGTTGAATCCCACGTCGAGTCATACCAAAGACTCAAAAAAAATGGTACTCGATGCTTCCTTGCTTAACACTCAGCAACATAAGGTAGTGATCAAGAGTAAAGTGGAGCAATCCAGGGAAAGGAGTTCCGCCCTCCCCTACACGTTGGTGAAGTAGCTATCGAAAAGGGAGCCTTCGAGTCGCCCTCGACTAAGGTCATCAACTTTTTTACTAATTCCATATATCTATTCTGCATTTTGTTGAAGACCACTTTTAACATCTGTCAATGAAGCCGCAGAAGTCGGACACTGGGAACAAAAATAACAGGAAATACACCTGGTACCTGAAGTAAACAGGACGCAGGTGTTCTCGGCGGAAATTCCACATAAATTGCGTGGTTGGCATATAAAAAGGAAGGAGATCATGTGTGTAGGTAGCATGCAAAAAGGAAGCGTGTCTACGTGTAACCCGTAGATGGTAGGTTGGAGGTTCGACCGCAAGAATTTGTGTGGGCGTTCGGAGTATTAGATAACCAGGAAAGGTTTCACCGAAGATTCATATCTCAGCCCTTGTGTGCGTGCAGCTCAGCTGTCTTCGATTCTGTCTCACTTTACCCATTTATACGTTTTATGTAACAAAAGGAAATGAAAGGAAGTAAGTTGTATTTTAATACCTCAGCGTTGTTTGGTTTTCTCTTCTATACAATTTGTACGACCATTCTTAAGTTTCTTTTAATCTTATAAAATAATCTTTTTTTTAAAAAATATCTTCGGTCTTAGGACTTTTCACCCTCTTCTCGTTTCCGATGTACGTATTTCTATACGCAAAATATTGTCAGTGTTATGGCCTTGGAAGGGGTCACAAAGAGAACAGAATACCACGGTTATAGAATAGGTATATACTTACAAGAACAAAGGATGGTTACAAGAACATAGGACAGTAAGCTAGTTTGCATAACCGCGCGGGGGCGAGGTTAGCTTCCAGATCTAGACTGACTTCGTATTGCTGGGTCTTCCGGTATTATGGAGAGTGATTGAGTCCATTAGTAGGTGCCCGTGATGTAATGGTTATCGTCGTAGGAAATGGACACGGTAACACGAGTTCAAATCCTGGACGAGACTGACTGCATTTCACATAGTACTAATACCCTTGGGAAAGGTATTAATCCAGTTATTCTCCCTCCAGCTATGGGTAAATAGTAGGGCAGACTAGGTTCTTCAGTTTTTGTTAGGCAACTAGTTTAGGAGAAGGAAAACTCTGAATTGAAACCTGTTAAACTCCGCTTAAAAATTGACCTTGTATCATATCCTGCCTGAGAGGAGGGGTTGGGTAAATATGATTAGTAGTTGATTCTGCCACAATAGTCAGCAATATTCTAAAATTTTATATCAGCATAGAATTAGTCAGATCCAACGGGATGATTTACATATGTATAAGCATTTCTGCCTCGAGTGAGTGTTCTGTTGAGAATCAAAGTGTCACATCATCATCATCATCATCTCGTGCTGTTAGCACGGATTTCCCTAACTCTCTCTGTCTCTCTCTGTCTCGCTATTCGTCTATATCGTCTATCGCTTCCAGCAGGTCTTCTAGACTGCATCCTTATTTACCAACCCCTCGGCAGGATATGACACAAGGTCAATTTTTAAACGGAGTTTAACAGGTTTGAATTCAGAGTTTTCCTTCTCCTAGACAAGTTGCCTCACCAAGGCTGAAGAACCTAGTCTGCCCTACTATTTACCCATATCTGGAGGGAGAAAAATTAGATTCATACCTTTCCCAAGGGTATTAGTGCTATGTGAAATGCAATCGGTCTCGTCCAGGATTTGATCACGTGTTGTCATGTCCATTTCCGACGAGGATAACCATTACACCACTTCTAGACTGCATCCTGTGTCCCTACAGTGCTTTTGTAGATAAGTTCTAGCATCCAACACTTGCTCGTCCGTGCGAATAGATTATAGGAAAAGTTTCTAATGAGTTCGTCCTTACTTCTCCAAGCAGTGTCCTGCATGTCTTATTCGTCTAATTTGGGTGGTTTTTGAGATGGGAGGTAGGTGGCAGTACAGCTGTTGTTTTGAGGGATGTTGCTTCCAGGATTTGTTCAATATACTATTAGTGTGTAATTGCCGTCAAGCTTTTTTTCCATACACCTAGTCAGCGTCCATGTAGTGCATCCATATATTAGTATAGACAGGACTGCTGCTTGGAAAAATTGTGTTTATTGTGTCAGATAGATTTGACTTCCATATGACCGATAACCTATCGATAGCAGGCCATGTCTTCAAACGCAAACGAAATTACTTTAAAAAATGTCATATATCAACATTGATTTTTAGAATCCAAGTATCTATGCTCTCATGTTTTTTTTAAATGTTAGGTTATCTTTGGTATAAGCCATAGACAACTTTCAGTCTGATCTTTATTGCAATTCGAGGTTGCAGTCTGTGAAATTCAAATCTTCTGATGACTATGATAACCTAACAAAAATAAACATGGGATCGTAGATCCATTGATTTTAAACATTAATGTTGATATGTAACACTTTGATCCAAAACAGAACGCACAGATACTACACACTCATTCGTGGCAGAAATGCCTATTCTTATTCCAAGTCGTATCGGCCATTTAACTTGAAGTTTTACCAGCATGCTTGTGTCTTTATGAATGCTGAAAACTGGATATTGACACGTGACATTGACCAACGACTTGTTTGTTGACAAAGTCTGTTCTCTGTATTGCTGTTTAATATGTTTAATACTTTCAAACAATCTTAAAAATTTTGAAAGTAGAAATAAATGAAAAAAAAAATCTATTTCATAAACGCATACTTATTTCAATATACTTCTTTAGCTTCAAATCGATCCAAAAAAAAAAAAAAAACAAACAACTAAACCACAGAATAATAATGGCACAGCAAATATAAAAACCATTTTCTCACGGCAATGAAAATTCTCATTTTTCAGTAGGTTAGACCATGTTGAATGACTGATTAACAGGCACATATATAATCTCACAAAGACACAAAACGCACACACACACACACACACACACACACACACACACACACACACACACACATATATATATATATATATATATATATATATATTAGTTAAACTACTTGCCAACGCTGGGAAAGATGACTGATTGATTTTACCGGCATGTCAATATGTCTCTGGTTATTTGGTGCCGAGAGGTTAGGGAATCGAGTATATTGTAAGTTTATATTTTCATTTTTGTGTTATTTAATAAGAGTTTTTTTGCACAATGTTGTATGATTTTCAAGCATTCATATCGAATACTAATCATGTCTACACAGTTATATGGTTTCAAGTAACTAATTATGATAATAATAATAATTGTTTATAAACAACGATTGCTTCAAGAAACTATTCTTGATACAAATGATTTATAAGTGAATCCTGGTGGCAAAATGGCTAAACTGCAGTTCCAACTGCAGTCCCCATGTAAGCGAGTTTAAACAACAGTCATCAAGTAGGCAGATTCGAACGGCAATCACCAAGTAAGCGAGTATGAACTGCCGTCACCAGGTAAGCAAGTTCGAACTGCAGTTATCAAATAAGCTAGTTCGAACTGTCGTCACCAGGTAAGCAAGTTCGAACTGCAGTTATCAAATAAGCTAGTTCGAACTGCCGTCACCAGGTAAGCAAGTTCGAACTGCAGTTATCAAATAAGCTAGTTCGAACTGCCGTCACCAGGTAAGCAATTTCGAACTGCAGTTATCAAATAAGCTAGTTCGAACTGCCGTCACCAGGTAAGCAAGTTCGAACTGCAGTTATCAAATAAGCTAGTTCGAACTGCCGTCACCAGGTAAGCAAGTTCGAACTGCAGTTATCAAATAAGCTAGTTCGAACTGCCGTCACCAGGTAAGCAATTTCGAACTGCAGTTATCAAATAAGCCAGTTCGAACTGCCGTCACCAAGTAAGCCAGTTCGAACTGCAGTCACCATCTGAGCAAGTTCGAACTGCCGTCACCAAGTAAGCCAGTTCGAACTGCAATTGCACTAATACATTTACATTGGAATTTATATCCTTGGGAAAGATATTAACCCTTTTATCCCCCACAGCTCTGTGTTCACTAGTATTACTGCTAGTCTTCTACAAGGATGGCTTTGACATTAAATAACCTATGAAAGTTGATATGCCATTATTGAAAATCCTACAAATAATTTACACACAGTTATATGGTAACGAGTATTCCAATCAAATACAAATGAATTATGAACCTCCTTATAACCCAACTAATGTTTAAATTGTACCACTAATGTTCTACAAGGATAGTTTTGGCATTAAATAACCCACCAAGGTTGATATGCCATTAAACAAAGGAACCGAACCACACTAATACAAATGATTTTCAAACAGATCAATTTTATCCGTAGATAGAATACTAACAGGTACTGCAAGTCTGGGTCATAGTGGGTCTGGGAGTAATGGCAATGAAGGAGTCCTCCACATTCCGCAAAGCTCAAGGACTGGAACCTTCTCATCAGACAAAGTTTAGTGTCATACTAGTTCTTTTTAACCCATAGATGGAACCCAGCAGGCATTACCACTCTGGATCAGAGTGGACCTGGGAGTAATGGTAATAAAGTAGTACTTCACAGAGCTCTAGGACTGGAGCCTCACCATCAGATGCAGTTTAGTATCATACCAAGGAGACCATTTTTACTGGTATTGATCTTACCTGTGGCAGGAGAGCGAGGTAAGAAGTTAATATATGAATCGCAGACTTACAGAAAAATATCAATATCTAAGTCAACGTATTTCAATTTTTTTTTAAAAAACTAAATCTGTTTTACAATCTTTGTTGTCAATTCAATATTCACGCTGAATAGTTACAAACGGTCATTGTTGTTACTACAAAAGAAAAAAAAATTCTACGTAACAGGAAATAGATTCAACAATTATTTTTATTTTTATTCTATGAAGTTGATATCGTTCTGGGAAAAGTTCAGGTTGGTTGGTTGGTTGGTTGGATTTTATGGCATATCAACCTTTGTTGGTTATTTAACGCAAAATCCATCTTTATACAAATAATCAGATCTATTTCAATGAGTACTCAGTTTAACTTTCAAAAACATTTCTATTTCAAGCTCTTCAGTTTATTCAAACAGTTCTAATTCAGCTAATTCAGTTTAATATAAGTAGAGATTTTGTTTACACACAGTTAAATGTCAAAACACTTATATATTAAACAATTGAATTAAGTGTAAGTAGAAGTTCAATGTCAAAAACAGTTCCATTTTAAACAATTCAAATGCAGTTAGTTATATTTAACCCATAGATAGGGCCCTCTCAGGTACTACCATTCCGGGACAGAGTGGACCTGGGAGCAATGGTAATAAAGGGATGCTCCACATTCCGTAAAGCTCCAGCATCACAGGAAATTCACCATCAGATTGTTTATTGTCATACCTAGGACACTCAGTGGGGGGGGGAGTCTTACCCCTCTGCAGAGGTGCAGTCGGTATATTCCCCCCCCACCGACTGGGCAAGGAAAAAGTTCAAGGGACATTTTCAAGAGAAATATTTGGTTAAATTTTTGCGAACAAAACTTAAGAAATTTATCTATGCAAAAGCTCTTTTTCTATAATTGATTGAGTGACTGATTTTAACGGCATGTCAACTCATCTAGGGATATTTAATTCCAAGAGTTGCATACACTGTATGTTTATATTCATGTTTGTTGTGTTGGATGTATAACAATTTGTACGCAGTTTTATGATATCTGGTATTCTTATCTAATATAAAAAAATTGCAAACAGATAATATTTGACTCGCAGATACGAGTAAACCTGGGAGAAATACTTCCCAGAACTGTAGCCTCACCATCAGATGTAGTTAAGTGTCATATCCAGATAACCCACTTTTAGGAGGGGTCTTACACCTTTGCAAGGGACGCAATCAGTGAATAGTGATATTAACTCATCTCGTGCCGTCTTGTCTACACAAGACGATATAAATTAACACACGCATGTAGATAGTGGCAACCACAGCAGACTTGCGTATCGACCGTGTTGTTCTGCTCAGCATGGTTCGCTTCGTGTTTCTTAGATTTGTCGGTCGGGACCAACACATATGGGTGTTGAGGAAGCCTGGCATCCGTGTCCTGTGACTAACATCGACTATCCTTGGGCCTCAGAGCGCTGTCTCACCAGGTTCTTACTTGCAGAGCTGGGTTTATCACCGTGCGACTGATGCCCCTTTTTTAGGAGAAAGCCTACGGAACCCAAGGTATTTTTGGAACCGCCAGGCGTGTCTGAGTTGATGTCTTGCGTCCGGCTCCTACTTCAAAAAGACATTGTGCTTTATTTTGCAATTTGGTAGGTACTGAATAAATACCGCAGCAGACTTGCGTATCGACAAACGCTGAACTACCACACATCACAGTGTACTGTAAGTTTTGCTGACAAAGTGATCCAATAATCTATAGTTTTATTTGGCAAATGTTCCTTGTAAGAAAACATTTTTGCATTTTATTTTGGAATCCTTTTCGACAGAACTTATTTCTCTAATGTATTTTGAATCTATAAAACTACCAGAGGCTTTATCAGTAGAAGGCGATTCTTGAAGTAGAAAATCTTTTAGATTTGAAGATTTTGGTTTCATTTAGTTTTATGGCATATCAACCATTGTATGTTATTTAATGCCAAATCCATTTTAATAGGGGGGGGGGTCCTCGTGGGGTAATTGTTAAAGCTATGGACTGCGAAATCGTAGTAAGCGAGTTCGTACTCCAGTCGCGCTATTACATTCACTTTCGGACAAATACCCTTGGGAAAGGTATGAACCCCCTTATCCTCCCAGCTATGGGTTAAATAGTAACAGTACTGTTCTTCTAGGAGAATTGCTTTGGCATTAAATAACTTACAAAGGATGATATGCCGTTAAACAAAGAAACCAAACCAAACCATTTTAATGAATATATATTAAATAAATGATTGCTGAACACATTTTGTTGATAACATTTAAAACAATCCTGAGCTCGTTTCTTTTCCCATTTAAATGGTTTTCCTTATTTCTATCTAATACGAATAATTCTATTAACTATTAATCATTCGTTTGCACACAGTTTTATGGTTTCAAGTATTGCAATGTATCACTAAAAGTTAATTAAACATCAGTCATTTGTTTACACACATTTTAATAATCAAACGGTCCTATTTCGAACGATTCATTTGAGCATATTACACAGTTTTTGTTTAAACCCCGTAAAAAATAAAATAGTTCTATTTCAAACAATTCAGTTAAGCATAAGTACACAGTTTAGTTCTACCTAACCCATAGATAGGACCCTATTAGATGCTACCACTCTGGGCCTGGGAAGACCTGAGAGCGATGGCAAGGAAGGAGCACTCTGAATCCTCAAGGCTTCAGCATTACTGGAGTCTCACCCTCAGATTGTTTAGTGTCATATCCAGGACATTCGTTGGGGTGGGGGTCTTACCCATCTCCGGAGATGCAGTCGATGTATTCTACTTCCCCAGTCGACAGGGCTGGAGAATGACTTGTGACACGGAAGAACTATTTGTGAGTATACGAATTTTATTGTAACGCAGTTTTTTTTCAAGCATCGGTCGTGTCGATACTGCTGTATGGATGCACTACATGGACGCTAACTAAACGTATGGAGAAAAAGCTTGACTGCAATAACACAAGAATGCTGCGAGCAATATTAAACAAGTCCTGGGGGCAGCACCCCATAAAGCAGCTGCTGTACGGCTACTTACCACCAATCTCGAACCAGACACGCGGGACACTGCTGGAGAAGTAGAGACGAACTCATAAGTGACATGCTCCTGTGGACCCTTTCACATGGAGGAGCAAAGGCAGGACGACCAACTAGAACCTATATACAACAGGTTCGTGCTGATACAGGATGTAACATGAAAGACTTACAGGGAGCGATGGATGATAGAGAAGGGTGGCGGGAGAGAGGGTCAGGATGATCCGTGCTGGCGGCACGACATGATGATGATTGCCATTTTAATGTCAAACGTACAACTATCATTCCGGGTGAAAGTGGACATGAGAGTAATGATAATGTTGAGGCACTTCAAACACCCGAGATCTCATGAACTGGAGCCTCACTATCCGATGCAGTTTAAAGTCATAGCCAGGAAAACACCAATTTTTTATAGTATTCTACGGCCTACCGACAAGTCGTGTTTTATTTGAGTTATTAAGAACTCCCCAGCCAACAGAAATTCTGGATCTTCATCGTGGAGGGATTGAAGTGATTAACCTTTTAACTTAGAAATCGTCATGGATCTCGTTCCCTGGTCATGTTTGTTCGAAATAAGGACATTTGAAAAGTATTTCTATAATTTCTTACATTCAGCAAAACGTGTCTAGTTTTCTCTGTTGTGCTTGTCAAAAGCTGTCAAAGCGGACCAACTGGATCAACAAGAACTGCAAGGCTCATTTTTTTCATTCGGTTGGTCGGGTATTATGGAATATCAATATTTGTAGGTTATTCCATATTATCTTTAAACAAATAATCAGACCTATTTCAAGCAATTCAGTTCAGCATAAGTACACAGTTTAATTGTCAAAAACATTTCTATTTTAAGCTATTCAGTTTATTCAAACAGTTCTAATTCAGCTAATTCAATTTAGTATGAGTACGTGATGAATTCAATAATTTTCCAGACCTTTTTTTGTACAGGCATTTAAAATTGATGTAGACTCTTGAAAATTCAGTATGTTATTGCTATACATCTTATAGGATGACTGACCAATTTTTATGATTTCAGGTTCAAATGAACAGCTGCAGCAGGAATCGGAATACACCCTACTAAAACCTGATTGTCACAGCTGGTCATTTTAAAAAATCATGCAATCTGGACGTGTGGACACTTTAGAAGAACGATATGCAATAAAATTCTGTTTTAAACTTGGAAAAAATGCCACAGAAACGCATGGAATGTTTCAGACTGCTTTTCGACCATCTTACATTAATCGAGCATCGGTTTTTGAGTGGCATAAGAGATTCAAGGAAGACAGGGAGTCTGTGAGGGATGATGAGAGGTGTGGGAGGAGTAAGGAAGTCAATACACCAGAGTTGATTGGCCAAAGGCTTAGGGTGAGGGCTACTATGTTAAGGTTTTAAGAGAGTTCGGGAAGAGATTCTGTCGGAAGAGGCAAGCACTCTTCTAATCGGGTCAGTGGCATTTCCAGCAGGACACAGCACCAGTCCACAACTCCATCCTTGTCACAGAGTATTTAACCAAGATGGGTATCAAGAGAGTTCCTTAGCCTCCCGATGACTTTTGGTTATTCCCTAAGCTCAGAGGCTGTCGTTATGAGACAATTGAGGAGATGAAAGAGGCTGTGACGAAGGTCATTGACACGCTCATACAAGTGGACTTCCAGAAGTTGTTGGAACGGTACAAGTGCATTGCAGCTAAAGGAGATTACTTCAAAGGGGACTCAAGTTTCATATGTGTACTATCAATAAAAGAGCCCACACGAAAAAAGTCTGGAAACTTATTTAATGATCCTCGTATAGATTTTGTTTACACAGTTAAATATCAAAGCAGCTCTATATGAAACAATTCAGGTTTGGTTTGGTTTCTTTGTTTAATGGCATATTAACCTTTGTAGGTTATTTTATGCCAAAGCCCCCCTTCAAGAAGAACAGAAGTTGTACTATTTAACCCATAGCTGGGAGGATAAGGGGTTCATGCCTTTCCCAAGGGTATTTGCCCGAAAGTGAACGTAATAGCACGACTGGAGTTCGAACTCGCTTTCTACGATTCCGCAGTCCATCGCTTTAACCATTACACCACAAGGACACCCCCTAAACAATTCAGTTTAGTGCAAGTACACTTTCAATGTCAAAACAGTTCTATTTCAAACAATTCAGTTTAGCATAAGTACGCAGTATAAATGTAAGAACACTGTTTTTTAGTCAAAAACATTTCTATTTCAAGCTATTCAGGTTAGTCAAACAGTTCTAATTCAAACAATTCAGTTAAGCAGAAGTATGTAGTTAGTTCTATTTAACCCATAGATAGGACCCTATCAAGTGCTACTATTCCCGTCCAGAGTGGACCTAGGAGCAATGGCAATAAAGAGATGTTCCACCTTTCCCAAAGCTCTAGTGTTCCTGGAACCTCACCATCAGATTGTTTCGTATCATATCCAGGAAAGTCCAATTTTTAGCAATTCAGTTTAGCAAAATTTCACAGTTTAGTTCTATTTAACCCATAGATAAGCCCCTGTCGGGTGCTATCACTCTGGGCCAGAATGGATCTGGGGGCGATGGCAATGAAGGAGTACTCCGCATTCCCCAAAACTCCAGCATTACTGGCGCTTCACCATCGGATTGTTTAGTGTCATATTAGGACACTCGTTGTCGGGGAGTCTTACCTCTCAGCAGAAGTACAGTCGGTGTATTCTACAGCCCCAGTCGGCTGGGCAATATTTTTTCATTGAAATACCTCATTGCAGATGCATTGGAATCATTATCATCTAGTCGTGTCATCAGCACGGATATCCCTGACCCTCTCTCGGCACTTCTCCCTATCGTTCATTGCATCCGGCAGATCCTCGGGGCTCACCCCGAAATCCTCACAGAGCTGCTATATGTAGGTTCGAACTGGTCGCCCTGCTTTTGCTCGGCCATGTGAAGGGATCCTTAGGAATACATCAGTTATGAGCTCGTCCCTACTTCACCAGCAAGTTCCTGCATGTCAGGTTCGTTTAATTGAACAGGTCCTGGAGGCAACACCCCGCAAAGCAACAACTGTATGGCCACCTACCACCATGCATTGGAATAGCATTTAGCAAATGCCTCTTGTGTGCATTTCTGGCCTTTTTCTAGCTCGTAAATATTGTTAAACTTTAAGTCATACATTATTTATCATAAAAAGTATATGTCAAAAATTATTATTTAATAAAAAAAATAAGACAAAGATACCAGAATTTTATAAGTTCTAGTCAAACATAATGTAATTAAAACGGATATGATAATGTATTATCTATTACCATAATCTACTGCATTGAAAGTCTGTAACCATTAATAAAATCATAAATTTTGTTGCCCAAAATATAATTGCAAGCACACACACACACACACACACAGAGATACACACACACACACACACACACACACACACACACACACACACACACACATATATATATATATATATATATATATATATATATATTACTCCGTATGAGCAGGATAGGACACAGGGTCTATTTCTAAGTGGAATTTATCAGGTTTGAGTTTTCCTTCTCCCAAATTGGTTGCCATGTCAAGGTTAAAGAGACAGTCTACCCTACTATTCATCCATAGCTAGAGGGAGATAGCTGGATTCATACCTTTTCTAAGGGTGTTAGCGCTATGTGAAATGTCAGTAGCTTCGCCCAGACTTTAAACCGGGTCGTTGTATCAATTTTCTTTGACAATAAATATAACATCACAAATATATATATATATATATATATATGTGTGTGTGTGTGTGTGTGTGTGTGCGTCTGTGTGTGTGTGTGTGTGTTAGGGTAGAATATACAAAGAATAAATGACGCATGGTGACAGTGAGTTACTCGGCCGTGCGATCATCGCTTCAATCATTGTATAGGCGTGAAACTTAGTGTCTCAAAGCACCACTGACTTTGTGTCTACCCTGCCCTAACTTAAATATACATAGACTATCACCAATATCAAGCATTCTTTATGAATAAATATTGTAAAGTATATACCCAGGTGACATTTCTACACTAGACGGAGCCTCTCTGAAACTGGTAGAAAAAATTCACCTACCTAGGAAGCAGGGTCTCATCAACCGAAAAAGACATCGACACGCGGCTAACGAAGGCATAGACAACGGTCGTGTCGATACTGCTGTATGGATGCACTACTTGGACGCTAACTGAACGGATGGAGAAGAAGCTAGACGGCAATTACACAGGAATATTGCGAGCAATATTGAACAAGTTCCGGCGGCAACACCCTACAAGGCACCAACTATACAGCCACCTGCCTCCCATCACGAAAACTATCCAAGTT
>OY757930.1:78081203-78111203 GCA_963585895.1 Sepioteuthis lessoniana | reverse complement strand
ATGGCATATCAACCATTGTAGGTTATTTAATGCCAAATCCTTTTTATACACATATATTAAATGTATAGGATCTGGTTTGGTTGGGTTTTATAGTATACCAACGATTTTAGGTTATTTAATGCCACATCATATATATATATATATATATATAAAATATGTAGGGTTTGATTTGGTTGGGTTTTATGGCATATCAAACATTGTAGGTTATTTAATGCTGAATCCTCTTCATGCATTTATAATAAATATTTGATTTATAAACATTTTATTGATAGCATTTTTAAATGCGCCTGAGTTCATTTTTATCAGCACACAGTTGAATAGTTTCGATTATTTCTATCTAATACGAAAAAATCTATTTCCTATTAACCATTTGTTCGTAAACCATTAAAGATTTTGAAGTATAGCTATTCAACACTAACCGTTCTATTAAACATCAATCCTTTGTTTAAACAGTTAAATGATCAAACAGTTCCATTTCAAACAATTAGTTTAGCATGTGAAGAAAGTTAAATGTTTTCAAGTATTCCTATATATCACAATTCAATTAAGTATCACTCATTTGTTTGCACACACTTAAATGATCAGACAGTTCTATTTCTAACAATTCAATTTCGTAAAAGTAATTTGTTTGCACACAATTTAAATTGTAACACTATATAGGTAGTCCGCCAAGCAGACGATGCCTTTGTCTGTTTTGGCGCGAAACCAGACAAAGGGTTTGAACTCGAGATCTCGACGTGACCGGAAGTGGGTAAGGGAACGCGAGAGGAGTTTGACAAAGGAACTAAGAGGAAGCAGCTGGACAGCAGAGAGACCAGTCGAATGAGAGAGAGTCCAGAGCAGTGAGGGAAGACCGGTCAAGATGGGTTGGCATTCCTAGTCACTTTGTAGAAATTTCGCTAGAAATCCACGCTAGCGTTACTCTACATATGCACAAGCGAATGCAGAGTGTTACATAACTTCTCTTCTTGCACTTTGAGTTAACCCAAGCCCTCGTTTGTTCTTTGTTCTTCTTCTCCCACTCCCTTGATTGTATTTCTGTGCCATAAAGAAATGTGCAATACCCCTATCGGAACCACTAGATGAAGTGAAATGGTTTCGAAGAAGTTGATGTACTCGGGGGGCCGAGGGGGTATTGTCACAAAATGTCAAAAAGTTCTATTTGACCCATAAATAGGACCCTGTCAGGTGCCACCACTTCAGGTCAGAGTGGAATTGGGAGTGATGGCAATGAAAGGGTACTACACATTCCTCAAAATTCCAGCATTACTGGAGCCTCACCATCCGATGTTTAACGTCATATGCAGGACATTCGTTTGATTAATGTATTCTACAGTCGAAGAATATGCTAGCCGTATTCTTTACAAAGAAAAGAGGTTGCCCTTTGTATGACACTAGACTGCATTTGAATTTATTGTCTTATGCTAAACTGAATTGTTAGAAATAGAGCTGTTTGATAATTAACAGTGTGTAAACAAATGACTGGTGTTTATTTGAATTGCTAGTGATACATAGAAATACTTGGAACCATTTAACTTTATTGACTTATGCGAAATTGAATTGTTAGAAATAGAACTGTTTCTGGAGGTCTAGAGAGTGTAAAGTGCCTTTTCATTGATATTGTTCCCAGGTCGATGTGATTCGGAGTGATAGTATCTGTTAGGGACCCATCTATGGGTCAAACAGAAGTATTCCCAATGTTCATGTTTGATAGAACTGAGGGAAATCCCCTCCCCACTAAAACCCAAAAAACAAATAAATTAAACAAACAAACACTCTCAAGAATCAACCACACAAAAAATGTAAATATGAAATAACAATGAATGCGATTTTCTCACTTCTCGGCAGAAAATAACCCCTGGAGGGTTGACATGTCATTGAAATCAATCAGTCCCTCAGCCAATCAGCGTCGAGGCCAACGGCATTAAATTTTTGTTGGCTTTGACGCTTGCGAGCACTATCCAACAAAGGCAGACTTGAGGCCGTAATGCCCCCGGCTTCGGCTGGGCCTCCTTCGAGTGAGCAAGCTGCATCATTGAGACCTTTGTCACCCTTGTATAGCACTGGACCTTGCTGTCCAGTTTAAGCTATAATCAGGCATGCGTGCCTGGACCCAGATTTGGGTCCATGACCAGCTAGGCTCATCATGCCTACATTGCACTGTGGGCCGATAACCAGCATAGTCCAGACCATCCCTCCACTAAATTCCCGCTATAATTGACCTTCAGGTCATTGACCTTGTTTCAAGTCCTGTCTGGTGGGAGGCAGAGACAAATAAATTCCCTCAGCCAATAAATCGAATCTTATACGTTGAAGTTATTCAAATTTTAATGCGCTACGCTCCTTTTTTGGTTCTAAAACTGTACTAAATATTTTTTAACTTTTAACTTTTAACTTTTATATTGTCTCATCGACTTCCACTTGGCTTGTTTATTTCATTCTGTTAGTTTTATCTGTTGTATATTGACCTCCGACCCGGCCAAGCTATCAAAAGAAGAAATGCATCTGTGTAAATAACAGGTGCATCCGGTCGAAAATATCAGGAGATCAGGGGCGACCTTGACTGTCGAGGGGTTGAATTGAGAGCGAAATTGTGACGCTCGCAGGAAGAAGAGTGGACGTCAAATTGTTATATAACCCCGGCGACAGGAAGTTCAGGGCAGTTGGAGAAAAGATGCTGGAATGAGGACCATGTCCCAGAGAGGCTGGGCCCCTAGGCCCTCGGTTGAGGAGCCCAGGAGAACAGTAAAGAAACGCTGTTATGGCCATAAGAGTGGGGGTCAATATGTTGCAGTTCTGTTCAGTCTCCAACTCACCTCTCACACAGTAAAACCTTTAGTAACCCTTTCGAATAAAGTGAGAGGTATATTTTTCTAAAAAACATGTGTCCGCTCGTTTTTATTGCGTCATTATGTTTCTGCCTGCATGCATCTGCATATGAGTATGCAACATATCAGCCTTTAAAATTTCAAATAACGAATACAATTCTCATGTGTAAGATATCAGTTTGGTTTCTTTTCTTTGTTTTAATGGCATATCAACTCTTTGTAGGTTATTTAATGCCAAAGCCATTCTCCTAGAAGAACAGTACTGGTACTATTTAACCCATAGCTGGGAGGATAAGGAGGGTTCATACCTTTCCCAAGGGTATTTGCCCGAAAGTGAACGTAATAGCGGGACTGGAGTACGAACTCGCGTACTACGATTCCGCAGTCCATCGCTTTAACCATTACACCACGAGATTGATTGGCTGAGGGAATTTTAGATTTAATGTCGTTTATATTTTTCAATTGATATTGGTAATATTATGATTTATATATTTATTTTAACGTTATGTCAAACCTTTCTTGATTATTTTAGACCTAGAAGTTGAGGAATCACGTTTATTCAAACATTTTTATGCTATTGTTTCTAAAGAATCGTTTTGTTTTACTTTGCTTTTTTTTACACGCCTATGTGGTATAAAGTATTCCTATCAAATACAAATAACTTAAACACATTTGTATGGTTTCACATTAATAATAATAATAATAATAATAATAATAATAATAATTACCCAAAATAAACAATTTTTTTAATGTGATAATTTTTAATAAAAATATTCGCCAATGGTCCGGGAGACCTGGGTTCAATCCCGGGTCGCATCATACCAAAGTCTTTAAAAATGGTACTTGATACCTCCTTGCTTAACACTCAGCAATGTAAGGTACGTATCAAGGGTAAAGTAGAGCAACCCAGGGAAAGGAGTAGCGCCCTCCCCTACGCCTCGGTGTAGTAACTATTGAAAAGGGAGCCTTCTGGTTGCCCTCGACTACGGTCACCAACTTTAATTATACGGTAATGATAATTTTTATCCAATACAAATAATTATAAAACAGATCTATTTGATCCATAAATAGGACATAACAGGTACTGCATTTCCTTGTAAGAGTGGACCTGGGAGTAATGGCAGTTAAGGGACACTCCACACTCCCCAGATCTTCAAAAATGGAACCTCACCATCAAACCCAGTTTAGTGTCATGTACAGGTCACATCTTTTTGGGCAGTCTTACACTTCTGTAGGTAATATGGCATATGGGGAATAAGAAGGTTTGTTATTTATTTGTAGTTGTTGTTTGTTGGTGATTGAGGTCTATGTGGGGATGATTTTAATTTTTATTTTTTTTTAATCTGAATCTTTTTTTTTTAATTCTTGTCCTCGTGGTGTAATGGTTAAAGCGATGGACTGCGGAATCGTAGTAAGCGAGTTCGTACTCCAGTCGCGCAATTACGTTCACTTTCGGGCAAATACCCTTGGGAAATGTATGAACCCCCTTATCCTCCCAGCTATGGGTTAAATAGTACCACCACTGTTTTTCTAGGAGAATAGCTTTGGCATTAAATAACCAACAAAGGTTGATATGCCATTAAACAAAGATACCAAAACTTTTTACCACATTAACTTGTCGTCTTCTTTGACTGTGGAAAACTGCAAGAGAATTAAGAAAGGAAAGAAAAAGACTAGATACCTTTTAACTTAAAACTTTATTTTGGTGTTCACAAATATTCTGTGGCAAGAAACGTTTTCCCGAACCAGCAGATGCAGTCGCGTCTCCCAGACAAGGCATTGAAATATATTAGTTATTTTCGGTGGTAAAAGTTTGAAATTCGTCGTTTCTTCAATGGGTGTTTTCAGTGAAGTATTTTCAGTAGAGGCGGCTGCTAACAGAACCCACAACCTGACACTAAGTCCAAGACTTTGAGCACACGTGTGTTACCCTGTCAGCAGCTGAGATAAAAACGTCCTTTTAATATCAATGGTAACAACTGAAGTAAGAGGGAATTTCTCTTTGGTGCCAAGAAGTCTATCTTTCAGGTGAGCGTTACTGAGTGGTATCCCCTGAAAAAAATAATTAAAAAATGTTTACTGTTTCCTTCGGTTTTATCTACTTTGTACATTCTTAATCTCGAATCACTGCTGTGTTGTTCAACTGTGTGTTCATGCCAAATCATAAAACCGCAGCATATTAGCAATTTATTAACCTTTTAACTTAGATGTGGCACGAGGCCGCATAAATGGGGCACACTAATGGGGTATTTTCGCTGACTGTTCAGCGGATTGTCTGGCATCCGTGCTGGACAGTCAATGTTCCATAGCAGACTTGAGGCCGAAAGGCTTTCGGCTTCGGCTGGGCCACCTTTGGGTAGGCGAGCTGCATTTTTGTCACCCTTGTATAGCATTGGACCTTGTGGTCCAGTTTAAGCTATAATCTGGCATACATACCTGGAACTGGATTTGGGTCCATGTCCAGATAGACTCATCAGGCCCACATTACACTATTCCCGACCTTCCCCTCCCCTAAATCTCCACTATAACTGACCTTCGGGTCTTTGACCTATTGTCCAGTCCTGTCTGGTGGGAGGCAGAGACAAATATTGGGCACCTAAATGAGACTCGAACTCACTCGTGAAGGTTTGCTAGTTTACCTTGTTAACCTTTACACCACCCGAGGCGCCCAGCGACAGCATTGTATGCCGATGACTCTACCGCCTGTTACTAATGGTTCATAATCAAATATCCAACATCTTATCAGGTTTATGGTAACGAGCACAAGATTGAATGTCTCAACAAATATAAGCTTACATTGAGAAATGAATATATTAAGATACGTGGGGCATTCAATAAGTTTCCAGACTTTTCTTGTACAGGAATTTAAAATTGTCGTAGACTCTTGAAAATTCAATATGTTATTGCTATACATCTTATGCGATGACTGACTAATTCTTATGATTTCAGGTTCAAAGGAACAGCTACAGCAGCAATTGGAATACACCCTACTGAAGCCTGATCGTCACAGCTCGTGAATTTCAAAAATCATGCACTCAAGACGTGAGGAAGAACGATATGCCATAAAATTCTGTTTTAAACTTGGAAAAAAATGGCACAGAATCGTATAGAATACTTCAGACTGCTTTTCGACCATCTAGGGCATGAATGGAGGATCAGTTTTTGAGTGGCATAAGAGATTCAAGGAAAGTAGGGAGTCTGTGAGGGATTATGAGAGGTGTGGGAGAAGTAAGGAAGTCAATACACCAGAGTTGATTGGCCAAAGGGGTAGGGTTAGGGTTAGGGTTACTATGTTGATTGGCCAAAGGGTTAGGATTAGTATGTTGAGATTTTAAGGAGTTCAGGAAGAGATTCTGTCGTAAGAGGCCAGCACTCTTCAAATCAGGTTAGTGGCGTTTCCAGCAGGACAATGCACCAGTCCACAACTCCATCCTTGTCCCAGACTATTTGACCAATCTGGGCATCAAGACAGTTCTTCCCCCTCTCTATAGTCTAGACCTTGCTCCCTGTGACTGTTGGTTATTCCCTAAGCTCAGAGGCTGTCGTTATGAGACAATTGTGGAGAGGAAAGGGCTGTGACGAAGGTCATTGACACGCTCACACAAGAGGACTTCCATGGGGCCTTCCAGAAGTTGTTGGAACGGTACAAGAAGTGCATTGCAGCCAGAGGAGATTACTTCGTTGGGGACAAGAGTTTCATGTGTGTAATATCAATAAAAGTGCCCATACGAAAAAAGTCTGGAAACTTATTTATTGATCCTCGTATATCATGAATACAGACCAGAGGTCAAGGTAAGTAATGATATACCCGATTTAAAATTGTTACCAAAATCTCGGAAAGAACATTTATCCTGTCAGATTTGATGGAATTAGTCACAGTAATCAGTCTTGCACCTGCAGAATATTCGAACACACAGCGTGTCATTTACGTCTGCTACTTTTTAATCGTGGACATTAGAGACACAATGCAGTGATAATTCAATTTCTTCTTTTTTATTTTTTGGTAACAAGTTCCGGTAGTTCATTTTTGGCCTTTATATCTGGACTATGTTCAAAATAGTATATCATATCGATTTTCCAGGATATATCTTGTTACGATATAATCTCACAGGAAATAAAGGTGGCTACACCTAGGTATGGAGTATACTGACTTGTCACGTTCTCAGGTCTTGTATATTCCTTGTTGAATAATGTGTGTGTGTGTGTGTGTGTGTGTGTGTGGAAATAGGAGAAGGTCATCTTACCTAGGGTAGGTAATCTAGTCTAAAAATTGCCCCGAAATTTAGCCATATTTAAAAAAGAATAAGACATATATTATCATAAATTTTTTATTAAAATTAATTACGTAAAAAGGTTTTCACTGTCCCGGGAAAACTAGGGTACATGTTTTGACTGCAGTAATCCCACATAATGCCAAACCGTTTATCTCATTCCCAAAACCCATTTCCCTCACTCATACAGCCACATCGTATACCTCTTCCCCCAAAATCTATTTCCTTCATAGATTCTTTTATCGAGCCAATGATTTCGATAATTTTTTTTCGTCAAATATTTTGATCTCAATAAATCGATAAAACATTTCGGGAATTTATGATGCTATGTTCAATATGAATAGCCGAAGTGAGAAACGGGCGAGAAAAGACAATTTCTGTAAAATATTCAAAATGACAAAAATAGTAAAATCTAAAATCGTTTAAATAAGAAATTATTCATTTTTTTGTTGTCTAAATTTCTGAGACGAAGATTTTTATCATTGAGGGTTTTCGGACAGTTGTCTTCATCTTTATTATTATATTTACAACGTTTCGACCGACATGTCCTCCGGCCTTCTGCAGGTGTTTGTCGAACTCGGGAACCTACACGGAACTTCATTTTTTGTTCAACAATAACAGAATCCATGATGTAAATATTTGAGATTTTACTAGGAGACAAATCAACCGAATGCGTTGCACGTTCTATCAATGTTGTGATAGCTGTTGTAAGATCAGTTTCCTCATGTCTCCAACACCCTACTCAATATTGTTGTAAACGTAAGCATATTCCTTCCCCGAATATCATTCAATCATGATTCTACTATTTTGAAACGCTTCCGGGTATTCTATATATCATGGGCACCAAGTTGGCCTAACATTTCACAGTTCAAAGCAAATATTCTATCGGATTACATAAAAAATCAAGATACGAGCTGTATGTGTTAGGCCAAGAATAGGCCAACTGCATTACCTGCCATGGGTTTAGACTCTCCAGAAAGGGATGTTCTGAGTATGACTCAAAACTGTATCCAGAAATGAGATTCGAGTTCTATAGCTCTGGAGGATGTAGAGTTTGTTCTTTGGTTGCAATTACTCCCAGCTTCACTATGATCCTCTCTGATAGTATCCATTCAGGTCAATTCTATGGTCAAAATAGATTTTTTACATTATTTTTAAAATCATTGTGAATTTTATTAAAATATTAATCCTTAAAACATTTCTACAGCTACTAAGTATGACGTCTATATATGTTTAAAATGATTGTGAACTTAATATATTGGATCTTAGAATATTGATATTGCAACTTAGTATGAAGTATTTACATGTTTAAAATGATTGGGAACCTTATTAATTCAATGGCTCTTAAAACATTGATATTGCAACTAAGTATGAAGTATTTACCCGTTTAAAATGATTGTGAAATTTATAAATAGGTTGGCTCTTAGATTATTGATATTGCAACTATGGAGTGTTATATATTGACCCTCGACCGAGCCGTCAGTCAAGAGATGCATCTGTGTAAATAAGCGGGAGAAGAGCGGAAACAGGCGGGCGATATGAATCGATATATGCAGGTGCCGTGCCGGTGGCAGTTGAGCTCAGATGGGACAGGAATGCCAAAGTGAGAGCCAGTTTGCAGACTGAGGGCTTTGGACCCTTAGTGACCCATAGTTTAGCAACCGAGCCAAGATGAAAAAGAAGTGCTGCTATGGTCAAGAGAAGTACTTGGGTCAATATAGCAGGCCGTACCTATCTCCACTCATCTCTCACACACAACAGAACATCACCCTTTCGAAAATAAAGCGTGAGAGATTTATATTTTTGTAAAGAAGTGTATTCGTTCGTTACTGAAGTCATTCATTACCGGTTAATGAAGTTTCCACATATAAGTGTATATTTGTATATGTACACGATAAGTTGTACTATGGGTGTACAAATGAAGTGTTTATCTGTTTAAAATTACTGTGAACTTTATTGATACATTGGTTCTTCAGATATTGCTATTTTAACTAATCATGGAGTGTGTGGGGTTTGAAGGCTTTTGAAGGTCAGGGGCTAAAGGCAAGGCTGTGTTGCCGTAAGATATCTGACTCCATATTTTGGTTACACTGTTTCACCCCACGTTGACTAGCCGGCGCAATGCCTTGCCCAAAGAAAGTCCCAAAAGAAATATACAAAAAGAAAAGATAGAAAAAAAGATAAGAGACGAAAACATTTCTTCCATACTTTCCTTTATTTACTTGGTGAAGGGACTAACCAACGCTACGTCCTAAGACGTAGTGTGGTGCCCAAAACACCAGACAGCAAAATGGTGCTGTGGGTTCGACGGACACTGCCTGAAAGAGAAAGATGATATCGTTTCCTTTTTCAATGGGAAAAATCCGTTTTTTCTTTTACGCATGCATCATCTCCTTTTCCGTTAGAGACCTCTGGGAGTTTCTTCAAATTTAATAGTTTTCTTTTTATCTAATTTTTTTAAAATTTTAATTTCTTAATTATTTATTCGTTCCCTACAAGTGTTGATGCGTTTAAGATAATTCTGTAGCATATACGAGGTGCATACGATAAGTTTCCAGACTTTTTTCGTATGGGCACTTTTATTGATAGTACACACATGAAACTCGAGTACCCTTTGAAGTAATCACCTCCAGTTGCAATGCACTTCATGTACCGTTCCAACAACTTCTGGAAGGCCACATGGAAGTCCTCTTGTGTGACCTTCGTCACAGCCTCTTTCATCTCCTCAATTGTCTCATAACGACAATCTCAGAGCTTAGGGAATAACCAAAAGTCTCAGGGAGCAAGGTCTGGACTATTGGGAGGGTGACAAACTGTCTTGATGCACATCTTGGTAAAATAGTCTGTGACAAGGATGGAGTTGTGCACTGGTGCATTGTCCTGGAGGAAATGCCACTGACCCGATTTGAAGAGTGCTGGCCTCTTCCCTAGGAATCTCTTCCTGAACTCCCTTAAAACCTCAACATAGTAACCCTAACCCTAACCGTTTGGCCCATCAACTGTGTTGTATTGACTTCCTTACTCCTCCCACACCCTCATCATCCCTCACAGACTCTCTGCTTTCCTTGAATCTCTTATGCCACTCAAAAACTGATGGTTGATTCATGCAAGATGCTCCAAAAGCAGTCTGAGGCATTCGATACGTTTCTGTTGGCATTTTTTCCAAGTTTAAAATAGAATTTTATAACATATCGTTCTTCTAAAGTGTCAGATTGCATTTTTGAAATTCACCTGCTGTGACAATCAGGCTTTAGTAGGGTGTATTCCAATTGCTGCTGTAGCTGTTTATTTGAACCTGAAATAATAAAAATTGTTCAGTCATCTCATAAAATGTATAGCAATAACATACTGAATTTTCAAGAGTCTACGATAATTGTAAATGCCCATACGAAAAAAGTCTGAAAACTTATCGTATGCATCTTTTATAATTGGGAACTGTCTGATTTCAATATGAAATAACCCAACAAGTTGTAAAACCAACCAACCAACCAACTAGCTAATCAACCATCCAGAATTCTTGGTAAGTTACCATTTTGAGTGCGGAAACCATTTTCTCAGGCCACAGGTGATATTTCCATTAACTATTTAGACCTTAGAATAATTGTTTTGAATAGAATGTAAACAAATTTTTACTTTTTACTACAATTTCTATCCCATCTTGAAGTTTTTTTTTCATGATTCTTTACTATATACTTTCCTTTTACAGGTTTTTAAGAAACTGACACAATACTGCATAGTTTAGAACGAGCCGCCGTAGGCATTGGCCTCCATGTCAATGCACACAAAACTGAATACATGTGCTTTAATCAAACAGGCGACATTTCCACACGAGACGGAAACTCTAAGAAAATGGTAGACAAATTCACCTACCTAGGAAGCAGCGTCTCATCAACCGAAAAAGACATCGACACACGGCTAACGAAGGCATGGACAGCTATCGATAAGCTATCGATCATATGGAAATCAGACCTGACCGATAAAATGAAACGCAGTTTCTTCCAGGCAGCAGTCGTGTCGATACTGCTGTATGGATGCACTACTTGGACGCTAACTAAACGGCTAGAGAAGAAGCAATTACACAAGAATGTTGCGAGCAATATTGAACAAGTCCTTGCGGCAACACCCCACAAGGCACCAACTATACGGCCACCTGCCTCCCATCACGAAAACTATCCAAGTTAGACGAACCAGACATGCAGGACACTGCTGGAAAAGCAGGGACGAGCTCATAAGTGATGTACTCCTATGGACCCCCACATATGGCCGAGCAAAAGCAGGACGACCAGCTCGAACATACAGCAACTATGTGAGGATACGGGATGTAGCCCTGAAGACCTGCCAGAGGCGATGAACGATAGGGAGAAGTAGCGAGAGAGGGTCAAGGATATCCGTGCTAGCGGCACGATATGATGATGATGATGATGATGAAGAAACTGAACACGCATCTGACAACCAGAAGATATATAAACCTATTGATCAGGTTGTTTAATGTTTTTTTACATCGCTAGTCACAAAATACGATTCCACGATAAAGGAAGAAGAGCAAACGGGAATTCTTCCAAGTTCCGGCTGCATTAGTACTAGCGTAAAGTTGCACCATTTGGACTTTCATGAAATGATGGGAGAAAAATCTTGATAAGAACTACAAAAGGATGATTCTTGCTTTTTTTGAACGAACCCTGGTAACAGCATCCTCTGAAGCAGCAGTTGTACGGCCACTTACCTCTCATCTTGTGAACTATCGAAGTAAAACGAGCAAGACATGCTGGGCATTGCCGGGGAAGTAAGGATGAACTTTTAAGTGACTTTTTCCGATGGACTACTTCACATGGACACACCAGTGTTGGCTGACCAGCAAAAACTTACATTCATCAGCTCTGTACGGACACTGGTCGTTTAGAAGGTTTACCAAGGAAGATGGCCGTTTAGAACGGATTGCACGCGCGCGCGTGCGAGAGAGAGAGAGAGAGAGAGAGAGAGAGGAATAAAATTCAAATAAGGAATAAAATTCAAATAAGGAATAAAATCTTTACTATGGGTATGTATTAATGATGAAGATGATGATGATAAAACTTGTGAAGTATATTTAATAAATAAAGCAATTTAAAAGATTTTGTGATGGCCGACTAAAGTAAAAATTCTTTATGTTTATACGAGCTTGATTCCTATCACTGGAAATGCCTATCAGTGGAAATTCCTATCAGTGGAAATGCCACTGGCCCGATTTGAATAGTGCTGGCCTCTTCCCTAGGAATCTCTTCCTGAACTCCCTTAAAACCTCAAAATAGTAACCCTAACCCTAACCCTTTGGCCAATCAACTTTGGTGTATTGACTTCCTTACTTCTCCCACACCTCTCATTATCCCTCACAGACTCCCTGCCTTCCTTGAATCTCTTATGCCATTCAAAAACTGATGCTCGACTTATGCAAGATGGTCGAAAAGCAGCCTGAAGCGAACCATACGTTTCTGTGGCTCTTTTTCCAAGTTTAAAACAGAATTTTATTGCATATCGTTCTTCTAAAGTGTCCTCACATCCAGATTGCATGATTTTAGTTTGGTTTGGCTTGTTTGGTTTTATGGCATTTCAACCTTTGTAGGTTATTTAACGCCAAATCCATTTTTATGTAAATAATCTGTTCTATTGAAAACAGTTCAGTTTAGCATAAGTACACAGTTTAATTGTCAAAAACATTTCCATTTCAAACTATTTAAGCAGTTATATGTAATAATTCAGTTAAGTGTAAATACAGTTTTAATGTCGAAAAACAGTTCGATTTTATAAGAGTCTAGATTTATCCGACCCCCTCTAACCAGACCAGAACTTCATTTTAATGTGTTGTGGGGGTTCACGAACGAATAGAGACTTATTCGTAGCTGTGATAAAAAGGCTTGATACCTTTAGCATTTTCATTCTGGGGAGCCTCAGGCGCCAGGTGATAAACTCAGCCCTGCTTAGCAAGTATTTCCTGGTTGGGGAGTCCCCCACTGGAACTAGTTGATATCACCTACACGGTGCAAATGTCCGGTGAGCACTGGATATGTCCGATAGTGTCATTTATATAGGGATTGTAATATTTCATTAGTAAAATGGTTTGTTTCTTTTTTTAATGGCACATCAACTCCTAATTGGTTATTTTATGCTGAAATCAGATTCATTAGTAAATGTTTAATTGTAATCCTAATTATTTAAATTTTCAACATTTCAATACCTACCGACAAAGCTAGAGAACCCATTCTATCCTACTATCTTATATATAGCTGAAGAGATGGATTCAGGCTTTTCCCAAGGGCATTGACACAAAGTGAAATGCATAGAAACGAAAACCGGGTCGCAGATTCCGTTTCGATGATTGCTACCTCACTTACATCTGTCGCCCAGTCGGCTGGTGTTGTAGAATACACCGACTGTTTCTCAGCAGAACGGTAAGACTCTCGTAATGAGTGTCCTAGATATGACACTAAACAATCTGATGATGATGTTCCATCAATGCTGGATCTTTGGGGAATGCGGAGTACCGCTTCATCGTAATCATTCCCTGGTCCACTCTGGCCCGGAGTGGTAGCACCTGATAGGGTCCTATCCATAGGTTAAATAGAGCTAAACTCTGTACTTAACTCTGTGCTTAACTGAATTGTTTGAAATAGAACTATTTTTGACAATTAAACTGCGTACTTATGCTAAATTGAACTGTTTGAAATAGGACTGTCTGAACTTTTGCGAAACTGAATTGCTTGAAATAGGACTGTTTGTAACATTGAAACTATACTTATGCTAAACTGAATTGTTTTAAATAGAGCAGTTTAGACATTTAACTGAACTGTTTTGACATTTAACCGTTTGTAAACAAACACTATACTTTTACTAAACTGAATTGTTTGAAATTCAATTCGGCGTTAAATGACCTGAAAAGGGTTAATACGACATAAAACAAAATAACCAATCAACCACTCGCATCTGCATTTATTTTAACTCGGGAACGTCAAATCATAAATTAGATTAAAAGAATTTCAAACTGTACGAGATGCTAACTGGAAATACAAGAATCATTATTCACTGTTGCTGAATAGGTTGACGATTCATTTAAATAAAAATTGACATGTCTTGAATCACCGAGGAATATTTTATACAATTAGAGAATAATTCCCCGATTATTTCTGTAAGATTTGGTAACACTTTTTAATATTCTGAATGTAAAATTGATTTTATCTGCTTAAAAAGGAGCCGCGATGAAAACCGAATAGAAATATCGACGGATTTATCCTAGGCTTGTGTTACTACAAAAATTACTCTGACTGAATCAATAGTTTAAAACAGTCGATCACTTTTAAGATATTTTATAGATTGTTTATTTTTAACTCTTCAATGAACTGTATTTTTATATCATTCAATATTCCTATAGTCTGCTCCCTCGAGTAATTCGGATTTGAAGAAAAGAAAGAATATCTGCTTAGTCCTCATGGCGAAGTGGCTAACGTTCTCAACTGCGACATCGTAGTTAGCGAGTTCGAACTCCAGTAATACTATTACGTTCACTTTCGGACTAATACCCTTAGGAAAACTATAAACTCCCAAATCCCGCCCCAGCTATGGGCTTAATAGTACCACAAATAATTAAAGGGGAGCTTTGGCATGAGATACGGGGGTCATTAAAAAGACTTTTTTCGCATGGGCACTTTTATTGATAGGACACACATGAAACTCTAGTCTCCCTCGAAGTAATCTCCTCCGGCCGCAATGCGCTTGTTGTACCGTTCCAGCAACTTCTGGAACGCTCCATGGAATTCCTCTTGTGTAAACGTGTCAATGACCTTCGTCACAGCCTCTTTCATCTCCTCAATTGTCTCATAACGACAGCCTCTGAGCTTACGGAATAAGCAAAAGTCACAGGGACCAACGTCTGGACTACACGGAGGGTGACGAACTGTCTTGATGCCCATCTTGGTGAAATAGTCTGTGACAAGGATGGAGTTGTGGACTGGTGCATTGTCCTGCAGGAAATGCCACTGACCCGATTTGAAAGAGTGCTGGCCTCTTCCCAAAGAATCTCTTCCTGAACTCCCTTAAAACCTCAACATAGTAACCTTTGGTCAATCAACTCTGGTCTATTAACTTCCTTACTTCTCCCACACCTCTCATTATCCCTCACAGACTCCCTGCCTTCCTTGAATCTCTTATGCCACTCAAAAACTGATGCTCGATTCATGCAAGATGGTCGAAAAGCAGCCTGAAGCGAACCATACGTTTCTGTGGCTCTTTTTCCAAGTTTAAAACAGAATTTTATTGCATATCGTTCTTCTAAAGTGTCTTCACATCCAGATTGCATGATTTTAGTTTGGTTTGGTTTGTTTGGTTTTATGGCATTTCAACCTTTGTAGGTTATTTAACGCCAAATCCATTTTTATGTAAATAATCTGTTCTATTGAAAACAGTTCAGTTTAGCATAAGTACAAATTTTATTGTCAAAAACATTTCCATTTCAAACTATTTAAGCAGTTATATGTAATAATTCAGTTAAGTGTAAATACAGTTTTAATGTCGAAAAACAGTTCTATTTGAAATAATTCAGTTAAGCATAAGCACGCAGTTTAAATGTAAGTACGGTTTAATTGTCAAAAACATTTCTTTTTCAAGTTATTCAGTTTACTCAATTCATTTTAGCATAAGTATGCTGTTAGTTCTATTTAACCCATAGATAGGGCCCTATCAAGTGCTACCACTCCGGGCCAGAGTGGATCTGGGAGCGATGGTAATGAAGGGGTACTCTGCATTCCCCAAAGCTCCTGCACTGCTGGAACCTCACCATCAGATTGTTTAGTGTCATGTCCAGGACACTCGTCAGGGGGGGGGCAGTGTATTCTACAGCACCAGCCGACTGGGCAATATCATCCTATGATATTAACATTTTTTTTTTATATTAACATTTTTTTGTGTAATTGTGTCCTTATAGTTTTATCAGCCGGTTATATGATATCAAGTATTCCTATCTAATACAAATAATTTGCACACAGTTGTATGGCCTCAAGTATACCTAATAATGTTTACACAAATATATGGTTTCTAGTGAATATTCATTTGTTTGCCCACTGTTATTTGATTTCAGCTAAGATCATCATCATCATGTCGCGCCGCCAGCACGGATATCCCTGACCGTCTCTCGCTATTTCTCCCTATCATTCATCGCCTCCGGCAGGTCTTCAGGGTCACATCCCGTGTCCTCACATAGCTGCTGTATGTAAGTTCGTGCTGGTCGTCCCACTCTTGCACATCCATGTGTGGGGGTCCACAGGAGTACATCGCTTATGAGCTCGTCCTTGCTTCTCCAGCAGTGTCCTGCGTGTCTGGTTCGTCGAACTTGTATAGTTTTCGTGATGGGGGGCAAGTGTCCGTATAGTTGGAGTCTCGTGGGGTGTTGTCGCCAGGACTTGTTTAATACTGCTCTCAACATTCTTGTGTAATTTCCGTCCAGCCTCCTCTCCAGCCGCTTCGTAAGCGTCCATGTGGTGCATCCATATAGCAGTATCGACACAACCGCTGCCTGGAAAAAACTGCGTTTCATTTTATCAGTTAGGTCCGACTTCCATATGATCGAGAGCCTATCGATAGCTGTCCATGCCTTCGTCAGTCGTGTGTCGATGTCTTTCTCGGTTGATGAGACGCTGCTTCCTAGGTAGGTGAATTTGTCGACTAGTTTCAGAGAGGCTCCGTCTAGTGTGGCAATGTTGCCCGTTTGGTTGTAACACATATATTCAGTTTTGTTTGCATTGACATGGAGGCCAATGCCAGCTGCGGCTCGTTCCAGACTATGCAGTAGTGTCTCTGCTTGATTAGGCGTATTCGCTAGTAACGCCAAGTCATCAGCGTAGTCGGCATTCCAATATTTCAAGTATTCCTAACATTAATAATTTTATGTAATAATCATCATTTCTTGATTGGTTGATCGTTTTGTTTTACGACGTATTAACCCTTTTCGGGTCATTTAACGCCGAATTAAATTTCAAAAAATTCAGTTAAGTATAGTTTTAGTTTACAAACAGTCAGATGTCAAAATAATTCTATTTCAAACAATTCAGTTTAGCATAAGTACAGTTTAGTTTTATTTAAAAAAACAGTTCTATTTCAAACAGTTCAATTAAGCATAAGTTTCAATGTCACAAATAGTTCTATTTTAAAAAATCCAGTTTAACATAAGTTCACACTTTAGCTCTATTTAAAAACAGTTCTATTTCAAACAGTTCAGTTTAGCATATGTACACAGTTTAGCTCTATCTAAAAAACTGTTCTATTTCAAACAGTTCAGTTTAGCATAAGTATGCAGTTACAATGTCAAAAGCAGTTCTATTGCAAAAAATTCAGTTTAGCATCAGTACACAGTTTAGTTCTATTTAACCTATAGATAGGTCCATTTTAAGTTCTACCACTTCGGGACAGAGTGGAACTGGGAGCAATCGCAATAAAGGGGTTCTCTGCATTCCCCAAAGCTCCAGCATTTCTGGACCCTCACCATCAGCTTGCTTAGCGTCATATCAGGACACTCGTTGGGAGGAGTTTAACCCCTCGGCAGGGAAGCAGTCAGTGTATTCTTCAGCCCCAACCGACTGGGCACACCCTTTCTTTGTACACACTTATTTTCCGTATTATATGTTTTAAAGTAAATATTCCTATGTAATAATCCTTTGTTTGCATGTGGTAATTTTTTTTTTATGTTATATACAGTGCCCGTGGTGTAATGGTTATCGTCGTAGGAAATGGACACGGCGACACGAGTTCAAATCCTGGACCAGACTAATTGCATTTCACATAGCACTAATACCCTTGGGAAAGGTATGAATCCAATTATTCTCCCTCCAGCTATGGGTAAATAGTAGGACAGACTGGTTTCTAGAAGAAGGAAAACTCTGAATTCAAACCTGCTAAACTCCGCTTAAAAATTGACCTTGTGTCATATCCTGCCCGAGTGGAGGGGTTGGTAAATAGGGTTATATACAGTACATATAATTTGAGCTTTACACTACAATCGGTCTGCTCCAATCTTCTCACTTCACTTAGTCTCTTCTCCGGTCGGCCACTCGAATGTTTCCCTCGTGTCACCATCTTTGTTCTAATTCGTTGGTTAGGAATGTCAACACGACCTCAACTTCATGTGAACGTTTCACTTTCATTTATTGACCACTTTTGATCATTGGTTGCTCGGCCAAAACGGTGAGTTAAAGATAAAAGCAGAGATGAAGCGTTCAACCACACAGTTCAGTTGTTTCTCACTATCTTATTTGAACTCTTGAACCGTTTTGGTCACCTGACTAAAACCATCCATCAGAGCCGTGGTCTCAAATTGGCTTCGAGTTCAACGGTTGTCCATCAAATTAGTCGAACTTCCTTTCCATTCAGGATTTAATTTAATGTTACACTACATGTCAGAAATTGATCTCACGGATCTTAATGTGTAACTATGGTTTCAAGTATTTTTATCAAGCACCTATAATATGCAAGCACCGATGTAGTTTCAAATAATTTATAATAATCCTTAGGTTTCAAGTCTTCCTAACGTTAATAATTCTATTTAATGATTATCATTTCTTTGCAGATAGTTATATGGTTTCAAGTATTCTTATCCAACACAATTAATTTTCAAAAGGCTCTATTTGACACTTCGGGTCAGATTGGACCTGGGAGTTACAGTAATGAAAGGTAATCCATATCTCTATAATTGGAACATCAGCATCTGATGAAGCATACCGTCATTCCCAGAACATCACTTCGGAAGGGGTCTCTTACTCCTCTTCGGTGGGAGGTACAGTCTGTTTATTCTAAGCTCCACCAACAAGACGGTAAGATTTGGCTTCAAAATTGGTTTGTTTGCCATAGGTCGAGTCATACCAAAAACTCAAATAATGGTACTTGATGCCTTCTTGCTTAACACTCAGAATTATAAGGTAAATATCAAAGGTAAAGTGGAGCAATCCAGAGAATGGCGTGGTGCCCTCCCCTACACCTCGGTGTAGGGGAGGGAACCACTTATATATTATCTAATATATTTAATATATATGTATAAAGAGAATTTGGCATTAAATAACCTACAATGGTTGATATGCCATAAAACCAAACCAAACCAAATCCTATATATTTAATATATATGTATAAAGAGAATTTGGCATTAAATAACCTACAATGGTTGATATGCCATAAAACCCAACCCAACCAAATCCTATATCTCTAATATATATGTATAAAGAGGATTTGGCATTAAATAACCTACAATGGTTGATATGCCATAAAACTCAACCAAACCAAACCAAACCAATGAACTTGTATTTGCCCATAAATGACGCATATACCTTTCGATGTTTTAGATATCGTCATTGTATGAAAAGGGCCACGTATATCGAAGCTCTTTGATTACCGACATATATTCAATTTATTATTAATATCTGATTCTACTTGTGGCAAGTTTTTTTCCCATCTTGGTGCAATGGTTAAAGCGCTTGACTGCGGAATCCTAGTAAGCGAGTTCGAATTCCACTCGTTCTATTACGTTCACTCTCGGACCAGTACCCTTGGGAAAGGTATGAACCTCTTATTCTCCCAGCTGTGGGTTAAATAGTACAACTACCGTTCTACTGGAAGGGTGGTTTTGGCATTAAATAACCTACAAAAGTTGATTAAACGAAGCAACCAACCAACTTTAAATGACAAATTCATTTTTTTCTTGGCTATTCTTGTTAAGGTCTGTTATTCTAAGTAGGATTTGGTTGATTTCAAAATCACTGAGGATTTTATTCATCGCATTCTTTTGAGCAGATTCTAGTTTGTGCTTATACCATTTGGTTGTATGGTCAAACTTTAATTTCTTGCACAATTCCTTGTGGATCATCTTTCCCAAACAGTTGTGATTGGTCTTCTACTCCTATTGAAATTATAATAATTATTAGTTTTGCTTTTTTGCGAGTTTTTCTAACCTGGTTTTTCACTGGAGTCTGAGTGACAGCAAGTCACCTCAAGTCTCCAAGACTCTTCTTGGTATTCAGGCTGATCTTAACAATGCAGAAGTTTGGATGTCTCCACTCGTCCTTCGATTTCCAACTCTTCCACCCCCTTTACGAAGCCTTTTGGGGATCGTTTCGAGTGCATCAATTACAATTGGTATTACCCTCACCTTCCTGTTCCATAGCTTTGTCAGTTCTGTGGCAACTATTATTATTATTATTATTATTATTATTTACTCATTAGCGTTTTTCGCATCAGTTTTAGCTAATGGTTTTTCACCGGAGTTTGAGTGACAACAAGTCTCCTCAAGTCTCCAGGAATCTTCTCAGTATTCTGGCCGTTCTCAGTAATGCTGTCGTTTGGATAGTCTCTACCCGTCCGCCAACTTCCAAGTCCTCCAGGTCTTTTAATAATCCTTTAGTTATTGTGCCTAATGCACCAATCACAATTGTTACAATCGTCACTTTCATGTTCCACAGTTTTTTCAATTCTCTAGAAAGGTCGAGGTATTTATCCTTCTTTTAACATTTTAACATTGATTATTACAAGGTCTGGTCTTCTGGCCGAGATTAGGTGATCCGTGTGTATTATTATTATTACTGGCAAGTTTGTTTTTGTTTTTTTTACTTCTGCTCTAACAGCAAGTCTCCCCAGATCTCCCTGAAATCATTTTAATATTCTAGATGATCTTAACAATGTTTTGTCTGGATAGACCCGAGTCTTCCACTGATCTCTAGTTTTTTCTGAAAGTGATTTTTTTTCGAGTCAGCAAGGGACAGTTTTAAGGGATCTAACAATAATTGATTATTACTAGCACTTTCATGAGAATTAATTTTTATTCATTGCGGACTTTTTGTCCTCATCTTGGTAGTTTTTGTGTTGTTTCTTCTTTCACTACGTTTCGGCCAAATTTCACCTCTAGCCTTCTTCAGGTGATTTTACCGTGACCTCGGATAGGAATGCTGAGTCTTGTAACCGTATCCCCAGTAATTACTGCCTTTCATAGTTGTTGTCTATCGCAGCACGTTTTTGACCAAGTAAACCTCTGACCGGCTTGGGTAGGATTTGAAACCGCTATCTTCTGACAATGCTCACCTGGAACCGTAGCGACTCAACACCCCTATCCTCTGCGTCACGGGATCTGAAGGGGGATCAAGGATGGATTTTTTGGTCTTATAAATTCAATTATTTGTTCTCCTTATCTGGTTTTCAATAGTCGGGTCCTCATCTCAAAATGATTCCAACTAAAAAAATAGCACTTTCATGTTCTATAACTTTTTTCAGTTTTCTAGCAAGGTCTTGGTATTTATCAGTCTTTTCGCTTTCTTTTCGTTTTACTTTGTGGTCAGTGGAACAGGAAAATCTACGAGATTACAAGTTCTTTTTTCTTATTAATTAATTAATTAAACTCTAGGCTAATTGGGAGGGGTTGTCATCGCGGTGTAGTGATTAAAGCGATGGACTACGGAATCGTAGTAAGCGAGTTCGTACTCCAGTCGCGCTATTACGTTCACTTTCGGCCAAATACCTTTGGGAAAGTTATGAACCCCTTTATCCTCCCAGCTATGAGTTAAATAGTACCCCTACTGTTCTTCTTAGAGAATGGCTTTGGTATCATCATATTTACCCAACCCCTCCGCTCGGGCAGGATATGACACAAGGTCAATTTTTAAGCGGAGTTTAACAGGTTTGAATTCAGAGTTTTCCTTCTCCTTGACTAGTTGCCTCACTAAGACTGAAGAACCTCGTCTGCCCTACTATTTTACCAAAAGCTGAATGGAGAATAATTGGATTCATACCTTTCCCAAGGGTATTAGTGCTATGTGAAATGCAATCAACCTCGTCGAGGATTTGAACTCGTGTCGCTGTGTCCATTTCCTACGACGATAACCTTTTCACCACGGGCACCTCCATTATATAACCTACAAAGGTTGATATGCCATTAAACAAAGAAACCAAACCAAACTAAACTAATTGAATAAATAATTGATGAAAGTCTAAGTTAATCAGTTAATTAATTGGTTAAGTTCCAGAGAATAATCTTTACTAAAAAAAATACAGGGCTAATAATTCTAATATAAAGATACATTGCAATTTTGGACGCTTCGGGTAGTGTAATGGTTAGCAAGCTTGATTATCAAACCTGAAAGAGTGACTTCGAGTCTTACTGGGTGCCCCATTAATTCGGCCTTGTGCCACATCTAAACAAAAATCTTAGTAAATTACTACATTGCATTTTATATTCCTACTGGAATGGAAAGGCGTGTGTCTCTACTGTCCATAACATGTCAAGGAAAAATAAAATAGCAACATACTGAATAATGCTGCTTATATTAATCTGAGTACAGTATGTCCGTGGGGTCTGATTACTGTTTATTATTTTGGAACAGTTTAGATCTATGTATAACCAGTTTTTATGGGAATGAGCAGCTGCAGGCAGAGGCCTCCATGTCAATGCACACAAGACGGAATATATGTGCTTTAATCAAACAGGCGACATCTCCACACTAAATGGTAGCTCTCTGAAACTAGTGAACAAGTTCACTTACCCTGGAAACAAAGTCACATCAACCGAGACAGATATCAACACGCAACTTGCAAAGGCATGGACAGCTATCGATAAGCTATCGGTCATATGGAAGTCAGACCTAACCGATAAAATGAAACGCAGTTTCTTCCAAGCAGCGGTCGTGTCGATACTACTGTATGGATGCAATACATGAACCCTAACTAAACTTATGGAGAAAAAGCTTGACGGCAACCACACAAGAATGCTGTGAGCAATATTGAACAAGTCCTGGAGGCAGCATCCCACAAAGCAGCAGCTGTACCGTCACTTACCACCCATCACAAAAACTATCAAAGTTAGATTAAACAAAAATGCGGGACACTGCTGGAGAAGTAGAGACGAACTCATAAATGACGTACTCCAGTGGACCTCTTCACATGGACGAGCCAAGGCAGAACGACCCACTAGAACCTACAATCAGGAGCTCTGTGCCGATACAGGATGTATTCCTGAAGACCTGCCGGAAACAATGGACGATAGAGAAACGTGGCGAGAAAGGGTTAGGGATACCCGTACTGATGGAGCGGCAAATGATGATGATTACCTGTTTATTTAATCTTGACTAAAATGAGCCACATATTCAGAATGTTGTTAGTTTATTTTCTGTCAGTGTATACATAGAAAAGAAGCATTAATATTTCCATTTAGACTTTCACATAAATTGCGATGTATTTTCAAGTTTTCAATGACAGATGATGGTTTTGTGTATATTCGGTTTATTAGAAGCGTAATCACTTTCCCCACTCATCTTAGCTTGTTCTTGCACTCCTTTTTCCTTTTTTTTTTTCCCATTCATTCACTCTGTGATAAACTATTTAAGAATATGCGGTCAGGGTATTCTATACAGATCAGAAGAAAAATAGGTAAGTATAGTTAGCAACTTTACTTGAGGGTGACGCGAAGGCTCGCTTTTCAATATCTACTACACCATGGTGTAGGGGAGGACACTACTCCATTCCCTGGATGACTCCACTTTACCTTATAATGCTGAATGTTAAGCAAGGAGGCATCAAGTAACATTTTTTGAGTCTTTGGTATGTGTCGACCTGGGATTGAACCTCGGTCTTCCGGACCATTGGCGAATACTATTATAGTACTTGTTTTTATTGTTTGTTTGGATTTAATAGCATATCAACCTTTGTAGGTTATTTAATGCCGAATCCATTTTTATACAATTCGACAGTTCTGTTTCAAACAATTCTGTTTAGCCTAAGTAAAATAAACTTGGTGACCGTAGTCGAGAGCGACCCGAAGGCTCCCTTTTCAATAGCTACTATACTGAGGTGTAAAGGAGGGCGCTTCTCATTTTCCTGGATTACTCCACTTTACCCTTGATACGTACCTTATATTGCTGAGTGTTAAGCAAGGAGGTATCAAGTACCGTTTTTAAAGTCTTTGGTATGACACGACCTGGGATTGAACCCAGGTCTACCAGACCATTGACGAACACTCTTTCAACTTGGTCAATGAGCCGGTTTAGCATAAGTACACACTTTAATTGTCAAAAACATGTCTATTTCAAGCTATTTAGTATAGTCAAACAGTTCTAATTCAAACAATTCAGTATAGTGTAAAGATAGTTTTTGTTTTCACACAGTTAAAAGTCAAAAAAGTTCTATTTCAAACAATTCATTTTTTTTTTGTTTAATGGCATATCAACTCTTTTTTAGGTTATTTAATGCCAAAGCAATTCTCCGAGAAGAACAGTAGTGGTACTACTTAACCCATAGCTGGGGGGATAAGGGGGTTCATACCTTTCCCAAGGGTATTTGCCCGAAAGTGAACATACTAGTGCGACTGGAGTACGAACTCACGTACTACGATTCCGCAGTTCATCGCTTTAACCGTTACACCACGAGGACACCCCCTCAAACAATTCAGTTTAGCATAAGTACACAGTTTAGTTCTATTTAACCCGTGGATAGGACCCTATCAGGTGCTTCCACTCCGAGGCAGAGTGGACCTGGGAGCAATGAAAATGAAGGGGTACTCCGCATTCCCCAAAGCTCCTGCATTACTGGAGCCTCACTATCAGATTGCTTAATGCTATGTCCAGGACACTCGTTGGGGGAATTTACCCTTCTGCAGAAAAGCAGTCGGTGTATTATACAGGAGGTTCCCGTGGTGTAATGGTTTTCGTCGTAAGAAATGGACGCGGTGACACGATTTCAAATCCTGGACTAGACTGATTGCATTTCATATAGAACTAATACCCTTGGGAAAGGTATGAATCCAATTATTCTCCCTCCAGTTATCGGTAAATAGTAAGGCAAACTAGGTTCTTCAGCCTTGGTGAGGCAACTAGTCTAGGAGAAGGAAAACTCTGAATTCAAACCTGTTAAACTCCGCTTAAAATTTGACCTTGTGTCATATCCTGCCCAAGCGGAGGGGTTGGGTAAATAGGATTATACAGCCCCAGCCAATTGGGCAACCTCTGTCTAGTATTTGACATGGATTGGAACCTCAGGTTTCTTGATCATCATTCTCTTGCTCTCTAACCATTTCAAACTTGAGTAAGAATGATGGAACAATTTAAAACAAAGCCATACTCTTGTGCCGACAGTATTTTAGGAATATTTTCTCCTTTGATCTTTGATACAATGCGAATTCTACAGAAATCAGAAATGAAATAAAATTCTATTTAAATCTTTTTTTTTTCTTTGTTTCATAAAGTTGAAAACCGTGACATGATACAGTCACGTTCGCACGTAATTCTCTTTCGATGCATGATTGAAAAAGTTAAAAAAAACATGGAGTCTTTCATAACGTCTGATAGTCCATTAAAAAAGGTTTTTGATAAGCTTAGGTTATTACGTCACTGGGCTAGATATTAAAATGTATTGTAAATAGAATGAAAAGATTATTTTTCTCTCCTCCACAAATCTTTTTGTTGTTTTGTTTTATATTTGTCAGCATGCAGGCCTAAAAGTTAAACGGATTTTCTTTAGTTGGTTCGGAAATTTCAAAACGTGATATGATCAACTTAGGAACGATAAACTGGTGTATATATATATATATATATATATATGTGTGTGTGTGTGTGTGTGTGTATGTGTGTGTGTGAGAGAGAGAGAGAGAGAGAGAGAGTATGCATGTGTGTGTGAATGTGTATGCGTGTTTGTGTGAGAAAGAATAAGTCCGCAAGTGATTTTCATTTTGGTATTTGTTTTGTTTTGTTTTAAATTTCGTATATGTGTATATTTGCTACACGTGTTTCGGGTATCTAAGGATTCTCTTCAAGCGAGCGAAAGTTGAGATTCAGCAATATACTTGGTGTAGAATGAGGGCAAAGAATTAATTCTGAACAATAATTCTTTCCAATTCGACAACAAAAACTACACTCCAACTATAGTAACTGCTACGGAAACCAAAATGGCATACGCTACTTTTAAAGCGCCTTGGGTAGTGTAACATTTAGCAAGCTTGTTTAGCAAACCTGCAAGAGTGAGTTCAAGTCTCATTAGGTGCTCCATTCATTCGGCCTTGTGCCATATCTAAGCAAAATGCTTCGTAAATTATCACCGTACGCCACTTTAACCTAAGCATGTCAAGAGGAAAATCTTTATGAAAACAAAGGAGAAAATTTCGGTAACGATATAAAAATAAAGTTTAAATCTTGGAATAAAACTGTTAACATTTCTCATCGCGCTGATAATATACGAGGTGCATTCAATTTGGTTCCAGCCTTTTTTTTTGTCCGGGCATTTAAAATTAAAAGCCTGATTGTCACAGCTGGTGAATTTTAAAAATCATGCAATCTGGACGCGAGGACACTTTAGAAGAACGATATGCAATAAAATTCTGTTTTAAACTTGGGAAAAATGCCAACAGAAACGTATGGAATGCTTCAGACTGCTTTTCGACCATCTTGCATGAATCGAGCATCAGTTTTTGATTGGCATAAGAGATTCAAGGAAGGCAGGGAGTCTGTAAGAGATGACGAGAGGTGTGGGAGGAGTAAGGAAGTCAATACACCAGAGTTGATTGGCCAAAGGGTTAGGGTTAGGGTTACTATGTTGAGGTTTTAAGGGAGTTCAGGAAGAGATACCGTCGGAAGAGTCCAGCACTCTTCAATTCGGGTCAGTGGCATTTCCACCAGGACAATACATCAGTCCACAACTCCATCCTTGTCACAGACTATTTGACCAAGATGGGCATCAAGACAGTTCGTCACCCTCCCTAAAGTCCAGACGTTGGTCCCTGTGACTTTTGCTTATTCCCTAAGCTCTCAGGCTGTCATTATGAGACAATTGAGGGGATGAAAGAGGCTGTGACGAAGGTCATTGACACGTTCAAAAAAGAGGACTTCCCTGGGGCCTTCCAGAAGTTTTTGGAACGGTACAAGTGCATTGCAGCCGGAGGAGATTACTTCAAAGGGGACTAGAGTTTCATGTGTGTACTATCAATAAAAGTGCCCATACGAAAATAGTCTGGAAACTTATGGTAAGCCTTTCGTATATTCAACTATTCTCCCTCCAGCTATGGATAAATAATTTGGCCACCCGGACCTTTGACCCTGGTTTGGTACTAGATCTTAAAGAAGGACAACTCTGAATTCAAACCTGTAAAATTCTGCCTAAAATAATGACTTTTTGTCACATCTTTCTTGTGTGGAGGGGTTGGTAAATACACGCACACACACACACACACACACACACACACACACACACACACATATATATATATATATATATATATATATATATAATAAATATATATTAGATATACATATTTAATTCTGCGACCCTGGGTTTCATGTAATTTTTTGCAAAACAACAATCACCAGGCAGTTAATAAAAGGGAATGAATCGAAAATACAAAAAATACAGACAAAAACTGTTGGGATTTCGTATGAAAGTTTACGTGTGTTTGTAAGTGATTTAGTGACAAAGTGATATTGTGATAATCAACACTATCATAATATAATACAATATATATATATAGATATATTGAAGATTGTATATTTAGGCAGTAAGTTATTATTCAAGCAAGTTTTGTTAAAGATGATGGTGTAACATACTGACCCTCGATCGAGCCGTTAATCAAGAGATGCACCTGTGTAAATAAGCGGAGGAACAGCGAATCAGGTGCATCTGGTCGAAGACAGCGGAATATCACCTTGACCTGTGGACGTGGTTGAATTCGGTGATGGTGGCAGATGCGTACGCCCACAGGAAGCAGGTGGATGTCAAACAAAAATATAACCAGGTACCACAGACGGCTTGGGTCATTTGCAGTTCCATTTGGAGATAGGATGCCAGCGGAGTGAGAACCAGCTCCAGACAGAGGGCTTGGGCCCCCAGTGACCCACGGTTGAGTAGCCCAGTCAGAATGCGAAAGAAGTGCTGTTATGGTCAGAAGAACTTGTGGTCAATATGTGGCAGTCTGTCCCCGTCTCCAACTCACCTCTCACACACAACCAACATCAACCCTTTCGAGAATTAAGTGTGAGAGGTATATTTTTTATAAAGAAGCGTTTTCGTTCGTTCATTGAAGTTCGTTATTATAGTTGACTATGTTTCTGCTTATATATGTATTGTGTAGTTGTATGTGGCTATACAACAATTGAACATTGTTTTTTTTTTTTTTTATTTTATTTTTCAAGACTCCTAGTTATTTTTCTAGTATTGGGATCCAAATAGTAAAGGAATTGTCCAATATCTTAATTATAAAACGCAACAATAGCACTAAACCAACTTCCATCTTCCGATGTAAGGAAGACTCTTACAGATAATGCAATAATTACATATAAAAACCTCGTTTCGCTATGTCATCGGCGTAGTCGGCGTAAACGAGGTTAACGAAAGCATGGACAGCTATCAATAGGCTATCGATTATATGGAAATCAGACCTAACCGATAAAATGAAACGCAGTTTCTTCCAGGCAGCGGTCACATCGATACTGCTAAATGGATGCACTACATGGACGCTAACAAAACGGCTGGAGAAGAAACTAGATGGCAATTACACAAGAATGCTGCGTGCAATATATATGTATATATGTATATATATATGTATATGTATATATGTATATATATATATATATATGTGTATATATATATATATATATATATATGTATATATGTATGTATATATATATATATGTGTGTATATATATATATATATATATGTATATATGTATATGTATATATATATATGTATCAGCGGTCACATCTATACTGCTATATGGATGCACTACATGGACACTAACAAAACGGCTGGAGAAGAAACTAAATGGCAATTACACAAGAATGCTGCGTGCAATCCTGAACAAGTCCTGGCAGCAACACCCCACAAGACACCAACTGACGGCCACCTGCCCCCTATCAAGAAAACTATTCAAGTTAGACGAACCAGACATGCAGGACACTGCTGGAGAAGCAGAGATGAACTCATAAGAGATGTACTCTTATGGATCCCCATACATGGCCGCGCAAAAGCAGGACGACCAGCTCGAACGTACATTCAGCAGCTATGTGAGGATACAGGTTGTTGTCCTGAAGACCTACCTAGGGCGATGAACGATAGGGAGGAGTGGCGAGAAAGGGTCAGGGATATCCGTGCTGCCAGCACGATATGATGATGATGATGACATATAAAAACAATAATGAAAACTTGCCCAGTCAGCTGGGGCTGTAGAATACACTGACTGCTTCAATGCAGAGGGGTAAGACCCCCCATGAGTGCCCTAGATATGACACTAAACAATCTGATGGTGAGGTTCCAGCAGTGCTGGAGCTTTGAGGAATGCGGAGTACTCCTTCATTGCCATCGCTCCCATGTCCACTCTCGCCCGGAGTGGTAGCACTTGATAGGGCCCTATCTATGGGTTAAAAAGAACTAACAGCATACTTATGCTAAAATGAATTGTTGGAGTAAACTGAATAGCTTGAAATAGAAATGTTTTTCACAATTAAACCGTACTTACATTTAAACTGAGTGCTTATGCTTAACTGAATTATTTGAAATAGAACTGTTTTTCGACATTGAAACTGTATTTACACTTAACTGAATTGTTACATATAACTGCTTGAATAGTTTGAAATAGAAATGTTTTTTGACAATTAAACTGTACTTATGCTAAACTGAATTGTTTTAAATAAAACAGATTATTTACATAAAAATGGGTTTGGGGTTAAATCACCTACAAAGGTTGAAATGCCATAAAACCCAACAAACCAACCAACCAATAACGAAAACGATTACAAATCCTAGAAGTAATATGTATAAAAATAAAAACAAAACATAAATAAAATAGCATTTAAGATAAACACCAACATATTAAATATTTTTAATAACGAAAAATCACTAACCCTATTAGTAAAACTATTCCCTACCGAGCGTTTTA
>OY757930.1:78066786-78081003 GCA_963585895.1 Sepioteuthis lessoniana | reverse complement strand
GTTTTAAAACAAAATGCTTAAAACGTTCCAACGAACAACTTCAAAACAAAACACTACAAATGATTAAAACAGTAAAAATTCAACTGTCAACTCAAAATTACACTATCCCAGATGACGACCAAAAGTATGGTCGAAAGCTCTTGGTCAGAAGATATGGGACAATTCCTTTACCATTAAAGATAATAAACAGTGCTCCATCGTACTTAACAAAACTTGCTAAAATATCATCATCATCATCATCATATCGTGCTGGCAGCACGGATATCCCTGACCCTCTCTCGCCACTCCTCCCTATCGTTCATCGCCCTAGGTAGGTCTTCAGGACAACAACCTGTATCCTCACATAGCTGCTGAATGTGCGTTCGAGCTGGTCGTCCTGCTTTTGCGCGACCATGTGTGGGGATCCATAAGAGTACATCTCTTATGAGTTCATCTCTGCTTCTCCAGAGACGAACCAGACATGCTAAAATATATACATATATATATATATATATACATATTGAGAGAGAGAGAGAGAGAGAGAGAGAGAGTACGTAGATGATTGTCGAGTTAAGAGTTACTGACCGTGATAGAATGTGTTCAACCGAAATCGACAAAGAGCGTGTGGTCTTAAAGTAGAAAAACTCTTGTTAGTTGAAGAAGAAAACCTTGGGAACGATCTAATTATTATCCCCTCTGTTTCTGTTTCTGTCTTTCTCTCTCGCTTGCTCGCTTTAAAATCATTGTATTTTGACGGGTAATCAAATATATACATATACGTTCACACATTAAGTAGCTTAGAAATAAATTCATTTATGGGAATGACTACACCTTTACACACATTAGATTCATTTAATACCATAAGAAATATGTGTGTGGTAATTTACTAAGCTTTTTGCTTCGGTGTGGCACAAGGCCATATGAAAGGGGTACCTAATGAGACTTGAACTCACTCGTGTAGCTTAGCTAGTCGAGCTGGCAGACTATTACATCACCGGAGGCGGCCAAATAAAAAAATCTGTGTGTATACAAGGTGGATACGATAAGTTTCGGAGCTATGGGTTAAATAGTACCATAAATAATTAAAGGAGGGCTTTGGCATGATATACGAGGGTCATGAAATAGACTTTTTCGTATGGGGACTTTTATTGATAGTATACACATGGAACTCCAGTCCCCTTTGAAGTAATCTCCTTCGGCTGCAATGCACTTGTTGTGCCGTTCCAGCCACTTCTGGAAGGCCCCATCGAAGTCCTCTTGTGTGAGCGTGTCAATGACCTTCGTCACAGCTTCTTTCATCTCCTCAATTGTCTCATAATAACAGCCTCTGAGCTTAGGAAAAAAGCAAAAGTCACAGGGAGCAAGATCCGGACTTTAGGGAGGCCGAGGAACTGTCTTCATGCCCATCTTGGTAAAATAGTCTGTGGCAAATAGTCTGGAGTTGTGAACTGGTGCATTGTCCTGGTGGCAATGCCACTGACCCGATTTGAAGAGTGCTGGCCTCTTCCCTAGGAATCTTTTCCTGAACTCCCTTAAAACCTCAACATAGTAACCCTAACCCTAACCCTTTGGCCAATCAACTCTGGTGTATTGACTTCCTTACTCCTCCCACACCTTTCATCATCCCTCACAGGCTCCCTGCCTTCCTTGAATCTCTTATGCCAATCAAAAACTGATGCTCGATTCATGCAAGATGCTCCAAAAGCAGTCTGAAGCATTCCATACGATTCTGTGGCATTTTTTCCAAGTTTAAAACACAATTTTATTGTATATTATTCTTCAAATTGTCAGATTGCATTTTTGAAATACACCAGCTGTGACAATCAGGCTTTAGTAGGGTGTATTCCAATTCCTGGTGTACCTGCTTAATTGAAGCTGATCAGTCATCTCATTTGATGTATAGCAATAACATAGTGAATTTTCAAGAGTGTACGACATTTTAAATGCCCTTACAAAAGAAAGTCTGGAAATATATCGTATTCACCGCGTACATAAGTTTACATACTGGTATATGTATGCAAACACACCAGTTTAAAAAATATAGACTTATAAAAGTAAATATACACATGCACTGGATTCCATCACACACTCACCCCTACACACAGATAGAGAGAAAGAGAGAATATATGCATATATACACTCAACACACTAATAACCAAAAAATATACATACAAAAGCGTTCTAAAAATAAGGCGTGGAAAAAAAAATGTCATTAGCAGACACCAACGACTCCGTCACAGACAATTAACTTCACTGGAACAAGGACAGGCAATTGACCTAGAATTTACCAGAATAATTTATGATTATTCTGAAAAGAACCATATAATATTTCGATAAAGATTTTCCGTTACATATACAACCAGGCAATAAAGAAGCTCCAGAGATATCCAAAACACGTGTTGCAAATATATTCGTAATCAAATTAAATAGAAAAAAATACTAAAATTAAAATCACTTGCGTATTTTTTCTTGAAAAGGAATTACTTTTCTCTTGTTGGATTTACAATAACCTCTTCATAAGAAATAAAAAAAGATTTCAAACTGCCCAAAACCACATTTACGACATCTCATTTGCCAACAAAAACAAAAGCTGAATAAAAAAGCTAAACATTAAATCATTGTCTGTTATTTTTAATGAAATATGCCTACAACACACACACACACACACATATATATATATTATATATCATATTACCACTCCCTCCGCTCGGGCAGGATATGACACAAGGTCAATTTTTTTAAGCGGAGTTTAACAGGTTTGAATTCAGAGTTTTCCTTCTTCTAGACTAGTTGCCTGACCAAGGCTACAGAACCTAGTCTGCCCTACTATTTACCCCTAGCTGGAGGGAGAATAATTTGATTCATACCTTTCATACCATGTGAAATGCAATCAGTCTCGTCCAGGATTTGAACACGTGTCGCCGTATCCATTTCCTACGACGATAACAATTACACCACGGACACCTCTCTCTCTCTCTTTATATATATATATATATATATATATATATATATATATATATATATATATATATATATATATATATATATATATATATATATATATATATATATATATATATATATATATATATATATATATATATATATATATATATATATATATATATATATATATATATATATATATATATATATATATATATATATATATATATATATATATATATATATATATATATATATATATATATATATATATATATATATATATATATATATATATATATATATATATATATATATATATATATATATATATATATATATATATATATATATATATATATATATATATATATATATATATATATATATATATATATATATATATATATATATATATATATATATATATATATATATATATATATATATATATAAAGAGGAAATGGATACGGCGACACGTGTTCAAATCCTGAATATATAGGTGTGCATTGTAAGTCTCCTCGACAGGGTAGTTGAGGTTAAACCAACATATATATTATTATTATCAGAGATACATTCTCCTAAAGGTCATTTAAATGTGTATATAACGTTGGTTTTTTGCAAAACTCCAATCGAGGGAGAGGAATTATTTCTAATGACTAAATTCGAGGTTTTAAACTTATTATAATATATAATAAGTTTTATTTTCTTATTAGGATCAGTGGGGAGTATGTTTTTGTGAATCAATGTTTTCAATATTTTTTCATCGGATTTTTAATTGTAATTTATAATTATAATTTACAATTATAAATCCGATGAAAAAATATTGCTTGATAGCAAAAGTTAAAAGCATTTAACTGTGAAGAACCATTAGCAATAGTAATTTGCAGACAAATTAATTCTACCTCATTGAAAAATGAAATTACCTAAAAATTATCCACATACAAATCATGTGTATATCTCCTAAACTGTGATTAATAAAAAATAGAATTAGTTGTGTTAGATTGAAATACTTAAGGCCGTTTAACTGTGTGCGAAAGAATGAGCTGGGTCTCGTTAAAAATGTCACCAATATAATGTGTTTACAAATTATATGCATTCAATATATATATATATGTGTGTGTGTGTGTGTGTGTGTGTGTATGTGTACAAAGTGGATATGGCATTAAATAACCTACAATGGTGAATATTCCATAACACCCAACCAAACTAAGTCCTATATATTTAATATATATGTATGAAGAAGATTTGGCTTTAAATAACCTCCAATGGTTGATATGCCATAAAATCCAACCAAACCAAATCCTATATATATAATATGTATGTATGAAGGAGATTTGGCATTAAATAACCAACAATGGCTGATGTGCCATAAAATCAAAACAAACCAAGTCCTATATATCAAATATATATGTATAAAGAAGATTTTGCATTAAATAACCTACGATGGTTGATATGCCATAAAACCCTACCCAACCAAATTTAAATTTACTTTAATTAAAACTTGAATATTTTCAACTAATTTTAATTAACATTATTGCATAATCATATGCAAAGAAAAATTAATTTATTTCTTTGAAGGCATGAAAATGTATTCAATTTTTACGCTATAAAGATCAATAGGATCCCAAACGTTTGATTATTGCAAATATATATATATATATATATATATATATATGTAATAGAAATATGTAGAAAGTTGGCTAAATCAAACGCTTTACTCCGATTTAGATACGGGATATTTCATTCTTTTTAATCCTAAGAACTTTTTCAAACTTAAAAGTTCTTTGGAATAAAAAGAACCAAATATAACGCATCTAAATCGAAGTTAAGCGTTCGATTTATCCAACTTTCCACATATTTCTATTATACTCTCAGATTCACCACAATCTATCATTTCAACACACACACACACACACACACACACATACACACACACACATATATATGTGTGTGTGTGTGTGTGTGTGTGTGTGTGTAAATTCAATGTGATTCTAAACTTTTGGTCGTTAATATATATACGTGGTTGAGTGTGTCTCTGCGTGCGTGCGTGCGTGCGTGTATGAGGGTGAGGGTTGTTCTGCTAAAAGTGCTTCTTATACAATCGTTCCCTTGTAGATTGGTACCCTTAGAATATCTATGAACATCCTATCCTCCCAGCTATGTGTTAAATAGTACCGCTACTGTTCTTATACAAATATTGCTTTGGCATTAGATATTCCATGAAGGTTTATATGCCATTAAATAAAGAAACCAAACCAAACACAAATGTAAATAAGTACAACGAACGCAATTCCCTAACTTCTTGGCATAAAATAACCCTAGATGGATTGACATAACGTTAAATCAATCAATCAATCAATCAATCTCCTCCTTCCTAATTAGAAGCATTAATGTCCATCTTCAAGTGCTGTTAATACGAGAGCCCCACAGATCTGTGGATCGTCTCGCATGCGCTAAAACTCATATGTGTATGCACATTTTTTAATATCATATCATCGCAAAGAAACGATCGTAAAAGATCATTAAGTGAGTTGAATTGCCAATAATCGATTTGATCAGTTGCTTATCGAACAGAACTGATGGAGATAGACAAATTGTGAAGTGTGTAGTGTGTGTGGAGGGAGTGATACTTACTGATTTACGAATTTTACAATTCTTATCACAATCTGTGCCTTTAACTCTTCCATACATTTTCTGATATTTATCAGATGATAATTTGCACAGCCTAAAATTATCACGTCAAAAATAATTCCTTTAAAAAATTGAATTACATAACAAATCCTCTAAACAGTACAAGGTGACCCTGCATTTTCCGGAAATTAATAAACAATTTTAATGATTCTCTAATAATATCTTGATCGATTGAAAAAAGCACAAAATTCAAGGAGTTGTTGCATAATTTCAGAAAAATTACCAATTTTTAACTTGACATTAAAATTCAAGAATGTATTAAATTTTTATTGAGATGGGTTGGTTAGTTTTACGACACGTCAAATCTTTGGGGTTATTCTATTCCGAAGACTGTTAAACAATTCTTTTCCAATTATAGACGGTACAAAAACGTGTCTTCAATCATTTTAAACATCTAAACACTTCATATTTTGTTGAAATATTCAGTCGTTTAAGAGCCAATGTATCAATAAAGTTAAACATTCTAAACATCTAAACACTTCAGCCAATGTATTAATTAAGTTCCCAAACATTTTAAACGGGTAAACAGTTCATATTTAGTTGCAATATTGACGTAGTTTGCCATCACTTTCAACATCATATGAAACAGATCTTTTTGGTTGATAGTTAGAATTTTAGCTGGTAATATCAATCTGTTCATTGTGGATCTCGAAGTAATGACAGTGAAGTGGAGATTACACACATCTTAGACCAGAACAGAATCTTTACCACCGTAAACATCTTTGAGTCATGTTAAATTGGCGAAAAATGATTTCTGTTTTCATCATTTTAATCTTTAATATATATTTTGCAATAAACTCATGTATATTAACATTTTTAACTCGAATTTCGCTGGTTTATGCTGATAGTTTTGGTTAATTAAAAATCTTATGATTCGCTAACTTCAACGGCCAATGTTTTGTAATATATCTTCTTCAGATTACGAAAGATTTAGATGATGAAGACGGAGTCTACATCAGATACTGTCTGGATGGTAACCTGTTTAATTTTCGACAATTACAGGCCCACACGAAGATCTTGGAGCAACTGATCTGAAACTTCTGCTTTGCCGACGATATTGCCTTTTTTAACCACACAGAAAAAGGTTTGCAATGCATCACTCCCCGCTTCACAGAGGTTGCCCAGCTCTTTTGACTCGACATTTTTAAGATCTATTATTATTATTATTATTAATCATGATAAATTTATTTTAAACTTTAAATAAACAAATATCAAACATAAATCTGTACATAATTAAAATACGTTTAACTTGTTTATAAATTGATAAACGGACAGAGAATAATAAATAAATAAATAAATAATCATTACTTTGTTCATTTACATTAAAAATGCATCTAATTTCAGGCAGTCAAATTGAAGTTGAAAAAATAGCAAATTTGAGTAATTTTATCGTATTAGCTCCAAATGGTGGTGGGAGGGCGAAACGAACAGAAATTGCTTGCATTATCAATCAAGAGTTTGACCAGGGAGACTCTCAGCGAAAGTATAGCTCAACATTGATTAAAAAATGACGTAACAGAAACAGAAGACTTCTCTCTCTATCTCCCTATATCTTCCCTTTCTATTTTCTCTTCTTTCTTTATTCCATTCTTCTATTCCAATCAAGCAGACGATAAGCCTCTGATGTATCGCGGCATCACTTTCCTTCACTTATTTCTTCCCTTCTTATTATATTTGCTCTTATCTTCTCTCTGATCTTTATCAATTTTTTCTTCCCTCACAATTAGAACGGGATTGTCCATTATTTTATCGGAGATGAAGACAGGATATTACATTCCAATACAAGCATTCGCCAATGGTCCGGGAGACTGGGGTTCAATCCCAGGTCGAGTGATACCAAATACTCAAAAATGGTACTTGATTCCACCTTGGTTAACACTCTGCATTATAATGTAAGGATCAAGGGTAGAGTGGAGCAATCCAGGGAAAGGAGTAGCGCCCTTCCCTACACCTCGGCATGGTAGTTATTGAAAAGGGAGCCTTTGGGTCACCCTCGACTAAGGTCGCCAACTTTATTTACTATTTTTTTGAAAGAGGCCAATTCGATTAAAGTGGCAGAAATTGCTGGAATAATCAAACCGATGGTTTGTTTAGGGGACTATTTGTCGCTACCTCCCACCAGACAGGACTTGACACAAGGTCAAAAGCCCGAAGGCCGATTAAAGTGGGGATAAAGGGGAGGGGAAGGTCGGGAACGAGCCGAGACTCGAACCCTGCTGGTCTATGCTGCTCATCGGCTCACTTGGTGCAATGTGAGCCTGATGAGGCAAGCAGTTTCACGAACCCAAATCTGGGCCCGGGCACGTATGCCGGGTTATGGCTTGAACTAGACAGCAAGGTCTAGTGCCATACATAGATTTCGAGAAAGTCCGCGGGGACCTCTCCGATGGTTTGGTTAGGGGACCGTCAGCGAATATATTGCTCAACATAAGATCCATCAATTTCTTAACAGGAACGATAGACTTGAAGATAAAGAGGTTAGGATACGTCTTTCTGTAAATGACGGCAATTAATTAAAGGCAAATTGTAACAGACCCACAAAAAACAACTGGAGAGTTTGCAGAATGTTGTTTGTCTTTTTCGAAGCGTATTACTCTTTATATTCGGTTGGTAGAAAAATAATCGTGTTTTTTTATTTTTTAAAACTTGGTTAAGTATTTTGAAATAAATTGTACTTTAACAATATTCATATCATATATCATTTTAAAGCGCGAATTTTTCTACTCTGATTTATGCTAATGGTTTAGTTTTCACTGTTTATTCTTATTTATTTTAGGTCAGGGTTTTACAAACCTCTTTATTAGATGGGTCGCATGTAACGAAATATTATTTTCATTTACAACAAAATAAATTAATAATCGAATATTGAATGACAAAACATTTCTCCGTGTTTAATACAATTTACATAAAGAAAAGAATCCATAAACTATAAATACAAATTCACCTTTGATTCCTAAGTAATTTTTTAATAGGGAGGATAGTTTAGTACGACCTAAGGTAATCACGAATATTGGTTTGCAGATTTGTGACTTTACGCCAAAAATTATTACGTTAAATAAGTTTCCAGACTTTTTTCGTATGGTCACTTTTATTCATAGTACACTCATGAAACTCTAGTCCCCTTCGAAGTAATCTCCTCCCGCTGCTATACACTTGTTGTACCATTCCAACAACTTCTGGAAGGCCCCATCAAAGTCTTCTTGTGTGAGCGTGTCAGTGACCTTCGTCACAGCCTCTTTCATCTCCTCAATTGTCTCATAACGACAGCCTCTGAGCTTAGGGAATAAGCAAAATTCACAGGAAGCAAGGTCTGGAATATAGGGAGAGTGAGGAAGTGTCTTGATGCCCATCTTCGTCAAATAGTCTGTGACAAGGATGGAGTTGTGGACTGGTGCATTGTCCAGCTGGAAATGCCACTGACCCGATTTGAAGAGTGCTGGCCTCTTCCCTAGGAATCTCTTGCTGAACTCCCTTAAAACCTCAACATAGTAACCTTAACCCTAACCCTTTGGCCAATCAACTCTGGTGTATTAACTTCTTTACTCCTCCCACACCTCTAATCATCCCTCACAGACTCCCTGCCTTCCTTGAATCTTTTATGCCACTAAAAAACTGATGCTCGATTCATGCAAGATGGTCGAAAAGCAGTCTGAAGCATTCCATACGTTTCTGTGGCATTTTTTCCAAGTTTAAAACAGAATTTTATTGCATATCGTTCTTCTAAAGTGTCCTCACTTCCAGATTGCTTGATTTTTGAAAATCACCAGCTTTAGTAGGGTGTATTTCAATTCCTGCTGTAGCTGTTCATTTAAAGCTGAAATCATAAAAATTGGTCAGTCATCTCATAAGATGTATAGCAATAACATACTGAATGTTCAAGTATCTACAACAATTTTAGATGACTGTACAAAAAAGTCTGGAAACTTATTGAATTCATCACGTATGTTTAAAGTATTTCTCTCTGTGTTTAGTAAATAATGTAAATGGTTAAACCAAGATTTCACCAGATATGAACTTAGAAAAGGAAATAAAATGAGTTTATCAGTTGCAAAACGTCTGGGATGTTTTGCAACCATTTTTGATATCTCGAAACGAGACTACATGATCTAGTGATATTTGTTCTGTTCTAAATTCAAATAAATAAATCGATTCTCGAGGAGCATCTGCTTTTTGTATTCACCCAGCCAAAAGTTTATTTCTAACAACCTGATGGTGAGGCTCCAGTAATGCTGGAGCTTTGGGGAACACGAAGTACCACTTCATTGCTAGCGTTTCTAAGTTCACTCAGACCCGGAGTCGTAACACCTGATATGGTCCTATGTAAAGGTCAAATAGAACCGTTTGTGTGCAAACAAATGATTTGCGATAAATCGAATTATTAGAAATAGAACTGTTTGATCATTTTTATTCTTATTCACTTCTTATCTTCTTTGGCCCAGTCGCTTGGGGTGGCAGAATACACCGACAGCATCTCTCCAGAGGGGTAAGGCTCCCTTAACGAGCGTTCAAGATATGACACTAAACAATTTGATGGTGAGGTTCTAGTAATGTAAGATACTTGGGGAATGTGGAGTACCCTTTCATTGCCATCGCTCTCAGGTCCACTCTGACGCAGAGTGGTAGCACCTGATAGTGTCCTACCTATGGGTTAAATAGAACTAACAGTGTACTTATACTAAACTGAGTTGTTTGAAATAGAACTGCTTTGATATTTAAATTGTATACTTATGTTAAACCGAATTGTTTGAAATAAAACTGTTTATATGCATATTTACCAACCCCTCCGCTCGAGCAGGATATGACAAAAGGTCAATTTTTAAGCGGAGTTTAACAGGTTTGAATTCAGTTTTCCTTCTCCTAGACTGGTTGCCTTACTAGGCTGTAGACCCTAGTCTTCCCTACTATTTACCCATAGCTGGAGGGAGAATAATTGGATTCATAGCTTTCCCAAAGGTATTAGTGCTATGTAAAATGCAATTAGCCTGGTCCAGGATTTGAACTCGTGTCGTCGTGTCCATATCCTACGAAGATAACCATTACACCACAGGCACCTCCTAAAACTATTTATATGTATAAAAATGGAGTTAGCATTAATATCCTATGATGATTGGTATGTCATAAAACCAATCCAAAATGGTTTAATTCGGCTTTAAATATCCCGAAAAGAGTTAATATGCCGTAGAACAAATCAACCAACCATATTTTCTTTTTATTTGTTGAAGCTGTAAAGGAATGGATGACGAAAAAAGACGGGATTTGGATACCTTCAAACAAATTTTTATTTCGTGGTTTACATCTATTTATTGGAGAAATTAATGTTTTTCTGAACCAGTAAAAATCGCCTTTCTTGCCAGTTGAAGCGTTAAAGGAATTTGTCGAATCATTTTGACAAATGATAAATCGTTTGTGTCGAGTATCGGGGGTTTGAGAGTCCACCATGTGTTTGTGGTCAGTTGGTGAGTTCAGCTGACGTTGCTACAAGAAGGAGATACGCGCGCTGATTGGCCATAGGCCAGCAGACTCATGTGTTCCAACTGGCTGCTGAGAGAGAAAAAAAAGAGGCTTCTGTCTGTCTCAGTTGAAGTAGAAAGGGAATCTGTGTGGAGTTTCTTTTTGGCACCATGAAGCCCATTTTTTCAGGCATGCGCATATATTGCTGCAGTAGAAAAAGTTACATTTATTTATCTACTTATTATTATTTCACTCCTTGCCAGTTTTTTGCGCCAGTTTTAACAAATGGATTTTCAATGGAAGCTGAGTGACAGCGAGTCTCCTCTGGTGTCTAGGGCTCTTCTAACTATTCCATCTGATCTTAACAGAGCTGTAGGAAGGATGGTCTCGATTCTTTCTCTGATCTCAAATTCCCCAAGTCTCTTTTTCGAACCCTTAAGGACTATTCCAAGTGATCCGATTGCAATTGGTATTACCGTTACCTTCACGTTTGATTCCTTTTGTTGCTTAGTCGATAAATTGGAATGAGATAAATTATTAAAAGGACCGATGCCTTAAGTGGCTAAAAGTTTAATGGATAAAGATGACACAAGCTTGCGGAAATAATAAATGAGAGACAAGATGACAGGTCAATTAACCATGTCGTCGTGTCACATTGAAATGAGAAATGATATGACATAGATATAAGACTACGGAAATAGTGGACAAAGGCACGGAAGGAAAAAGGTACTGGTGTCCCCAGCCAGAAGGAAGATGCTTTGATGGCCAGACCGGATGTGAGTTGTCAGCCCCGAGTAGATGTACTTAGAAAAGCAGCCATATTCAGATATCAAGGGAGATCCCAGCTAACTGTCGAAGTGAAGAGATCTCCCGTCAAAAACTCCGCATGAACTCATAACATCTCTCTCTCTCTCTCTCTCTCTCTCTCTCTCTCTCTCTCTCTCTCTCTCTCTCTCTTAAACTCCACATTCGTAGCAAGCCAGAAATATTGAGAAAATATTTTTTTATATACAAGTGTTCGTCAGTTTATTTTTTGAATTTTTGTTATCAAATCCAGCTGCAGAGTACGAACCGGTAGGAAGAACCCCAGTAGCAGTATACAACACATTTTAGCTCTTGAGTAAGGTCTAAGTAAGTGTCTATCTTTTCGTTTTCTTTTATTTTCAATTTGTGGTTCACCGCTGGAACAGCAAAATCCACTTGATGACAAGTTTTTTCATGTTAATTAACATGAGGTTTGGTCGTCTGGCGAGGATAAGATGATCCGTTTAAACCTCAAAATCTCAGAGAATTTTATGCATTTCATTCGGTTGGATAGATTCTAGTTTGTGCATATTTCATAAAGTAGTGAGGTCAAATTTAAATCTATTGCACAATTACAAGTGGATTACCTTTCCTACCCAGTCATACCTACTCTTGCATTCCTTTTTTGTTAGTTTGCTGCATTAGCTTATTGTATGATTAACCACTTCATCTCTGTCCTCACATTCTGTTGCATATTATCTATTTTGACCCCAATAAAATTGGTTCTTGTGGTATTATTTTGTTCTGCTATTAAAAGAAATTCAGTTTCTCTACTTTGTTTTTCCTTTCTTAGTCATGTCCAGGTCATCTTATGTATAATCTCGGCAGTTTGTCGCTTGAAGTATCTATACAGTTGTTTATCTTCCCATTTTTGTTTTCTAGACTTTTTTGTTTTTGTTTTTCTTCTTTTGTTGACAGTGTCTTTATTGGCTTCTGTGATTACTCTTTCCTTGCTCAGTTTAGGTTGTACCTCGAATCCCTGTATTGCAGCATCGATGCCGTCTTTAATACTGGAAAGTTCTCTCTCTCTCTCTCTCTCTCTCTCTCTCTCTCTCTCTCTCCTTTTCTTGACACATAGAGTCTGTCTATACAACCACTTGGATGTAATGCCTTGTGTGTAATATAATGGCCGAGGGATTTCGTTTTATGCCTTTGGGTTTAGTTAGGCTAAGAACCTTTCGGCTCAGTGCATGGAAATTTACTAAGCTTTTTGCTTAGATGTGGCACAAGGCCATATGAAAGGGGCACCCAATGAGACTCGAACTCACTCGTGTAGGTTTGCTAGCCGAGCTTGCTAACCATTACACCACCAGAGGCGCCTCTTTCGGCTCAGTGCATGGCTTACTTAGGTATAACATTAACGCAGGTGTTCACGCGCGTGCGGGGGAAGCGGACATGTCACTCAGAGATGTCACAATTGCCCAGATGGGAAACGGGGTGAGCGAGTGCGAATGACGTCACGCACCGGAAGCGCGCAGAGGATTTGGGGATTTTGAAAAAGTCAGTTAGGAGAGTAGAGTTCTGCCTCGGGAGAAGACGGTTGGCTTTCGCTTGCTCGCCGAGGCCAGACCAGTGGCCAATGTGGCGGGTGCCACACGTGTTGTGGTGGGGGCAGATGAAAAAGCCAGGATAGAAAGAATGTGTATTTCTCTCTTTATGTCGAAGAACCTTTAAACTCAAAGGTAATAAAAAGTTTCGTACCTGAACTAAGAAGTTGTAAGTGTTTTTCGTGTTTCGAGATTGCTATGTTCTATGTTATATATATATGTATATATGTTACGAACATTATGAACGTTTTGCGTATCGGTATGAATATGTTCATTTCACGTATTCGTATCTGGCGATGGTACATTGTGCATCGTCATCAACTCTCTTGTTCCTGGTTTCATTTGTCTTAGTTTCTCCTTTGTCCAATTGTTGTTGTTGTTGTAGCTTGTTTGGGAAACGTGCTGAGACTTGAGTAAAATAAATATACTGACGAACAACGCCCCGCATAAAAAAAAGTATTAAAGAAAAAGAAGAAATAGCGAAAAAGATGGACCGAAGTTTAACGTTAAATAAAACGGGGGAAGCCTTGAACCTGTGGACATAAAATTATGGCATTTTAGAGAATCGTTAACAGTGACCTTCAATACACTAAAACAACAGTAGTTGAATTTGACAAGTAGGATTAATTTCCCCTTTCTTTTTATGTCATGAATTTGGGTTGAATATATAATATGACATTGTACAACCGAATGTTACACAATAGAAAAATATTGACACGACTATTTTTGACAAAGACTCTTTTTTCAGGGTAATTCATTTTAGCAATTTTCTAAATGTCACGAAGAAATATACAAT